>CM061223.1:37685029-38197529 GCA_030844895.1 Ambrosia x helenae | reverse complement strand
GGAATCTCCACCGTTAGATCAGATCTCAAAAATGAACGGCCAGGATTAAAGGAATCCACCTCCCATTTAAACCAATCAGAGAACGCCACGCGTCAAACGCTCATTGGCCAATTAAAATAATAATATAATAAGGCTTATGCTACAGTACCCAAAAAAATCAACCAATCAGAGGCTGCCACTTGTCAATCATCCAACGACCCATGGTTAACCAACTAACCATGGTTAAAAGATCAACGGTTGAGATTAAATCTTGAAAAAATTGAACGGCCTGGATCAAAGCTGCGCGACCCCGGTTGGCCTATAATATTATATAGGCTAACCGTGGTTAAGACCTGGGTTAAAGACTCTCTATGGGTATATAAGAGGACTTAATACCCCAATACATTAGTAGAGTTTGAAAAGGGTCCTCTATTGGGTCCTCTATAAAATCCTTCGTCTTCTCCAATAAAACCTGCAAATAAACCCTAAAACTAAACTAGACGAACATCGATTACATACTAAAATTAATGGAAGAACAACAATTAGAATTCCCAAGCAACTTCAAAACAAGGATCACAGAACTAAGAGCGATTCCATCTTACAGACCAGTACAGATGAAATTCCTAGGAGTTTTCGTAACGTTTGCACAAAATATAAGCCGTTACTCTGCCAAAATCGACAGATGCGTTATTGAATACATGCCTCAGATACCGATTAAATCAACAGGAGTAGTACGGATAATTGTTCTTGACAACAGACTATACGGGGGAGGATCAAATCCAAGCAGAATATGCAATACCGGTAACCTGCAAGTGCGAGCTAATATACCATGGAAATAGCTTCACAAGCATGAACGAAGCCCACTGCCCGTGGACTATCAAATACAAGCTACAAGACTCAAACATCAACCCGGCTACTTTTTTGCAAAAATAGTAGCACACCTAAAACTAACAACAGAGAAAAGACCAGATGATGTACCATACTGAGCATCAGGCATAAAAATACTAACTCCAAGATTTGGAATTGAGGACATAGACATATGGGATGTTGGACCAAAAAAAATAGAATCCGTTACATGCATATCTCTAACGCTAGAAGAGAACGGCATACGCTACGTTCAACCACAGACACGAGCACACACGTTTCAAGAATCAAGACGTTCACTCTCGGAAAAAAGAACAGAAAAATGGAACAACCAAGACGAAGTAAAAAAAAACGAGGATTCGATCAACACACAACATCACAAACAAGGCTTTGCAAGATTTGGACTTACTGGATCAGAAAGACCATTCCCAAAATCATACACTTAGTTTTAGTCATTGTATTTTTTTTTCTTTTTTTTTACTCAATAATAAATAAAGTTATTATCATCGACAATTTTGCGAATTCCAAGATTAAGATAGAATGTATGTTTTATTCAATAACAAGTCTATATATTACAATAAGAAATCTTTGATACAAAGGTCCATCTAAGATTAATTTCTGCATCACCAGTAAACATAACAAATAAACTAAGACCTCCACTCTTAGTGTTGCCATAGGCACCACTAATTACATTATTTTGATCCCTAAATCTAACGTAAAAAGGCAATCGACGACCATTCTTCAAAAAACCTTCTAGAAACCTTATCCAAAACTGGACCCAATTGACTTAGTCAACTTTAACGGAGTTTTTCGTTGACTAGTCAACTTTAACGGAGTTTTTCGTTGACTAGTCAACTTTAACGGAGAAAACTAACGGAAAAACCAAAACTCCGTTAACTCAAATAATTAAAATAAATCAAAAATAAAATAAAAAAACTGGCCAATGAGGGAGCGCCACGTGTCAAGCGGAGAGAGGGGGTGTCAGAAAAAGGAGGAGAGAGAAAGTGCTAACCCAATCAAAAGCCGCCACGTGTCAGGACCCAATATGCCGTAATATTATATAGGCGTATTGGCTGTGACACGTTGACGACTGTTGACCGCTATTTTGTCTTATTAGGATGGACTTAACGGAGTTAACGAAGCTTCTAGAAAGTGGACCTAATACCCCAATATCTGAGAGAGTTTTAAAAGGGTCCTCTTTCATCTTCTCCACGAAAAACCTGCAAGTTCGCCCTAACCGCCATAGCCAAAAGCTTGAAAAATAAATATTTTAATTAAAATAAAATATTAAAATAAATTAAAAAATATTAAAAAATACTAAAAAAATTCCAAAAAATCCCAGAAAATTATTTCTCGCTAAAATAAATTAAAAAAATCCAGAAAATTATTAAAGACGCTAATTACGCTAAAATAAATTCAAAAAAAATCCGAAAAATTCCCTAAAAAATCCTGATAAATCATAATAAATTAAAAAAAAATCATAAACACGCAGATTAACCAAGAATTTATTAAAATAAATTCCAAAAAATCCCAGATAATTAAAAATTATCAAAAACCAAAGACTAACAACGAATTTATTAAAATAAATTCCAAAAAATACCAAAAAATACGAGAAAATTAAAAATTTTCTAAAAACGTAAAAAAAGCACATGTACTTGGAATGCTAACTAAAAACCGTGATTACACTTAAAAAAATCACTTCTTAATTAAAACTAACGGGAATTCACACAACATATTTCTTGATAACTAAAAAGACCATCTTACTAACCTAAAACCAACTCTTTCTTTTTTAGAAGATCAACTAGCGTTGAAAACAAGAGATATATATATATTTTTAAGAGTCTAACGTAAAAAGAGAGACCATCCACATGCGTTTTCCAACTAAAAGATATGACGTGTTTAGTGTGCGTATAAAAACCTAATATAGAGTTAAGCCACGGCTTCCCTAAAAGAGAGAGCATGAACCCTAGAAAAAATGGACTACCTAAAAAGACGTTAAAAGAAGACTTGAAAACCAAGACTAGAAGACTAACCAAAATAAAGGATTAAAAAGAAAGACCTAAAACAAAGAGCTTCGCAAGAAAGAAAGATTAAGACTCCCCCAACATAGAAATAGAGAGACAACGTGACGCTAGAAAAAAAGACATATATTGAGTACCAAAAAGACGAGACCTCTTCGACTAAGAAAGAGACATGACCAAAAAAAAAAGTTTACCAAAAGAGAGTTGACCATGACTTAAAGAGAAAGGATGAAGAAAAGAGGCGACCATGACTTAAAGAGAAAGGATGAAGAAAAGAGGCGATCATGACTTAAAGAGAAAGGATGAAGAAAAGAGGCAACCTAAATTGGGCCGCTAAAACTAAACCTAACCATAACGTCGGATGACCTTAAAAAAAGATTAAAAAAATCGTGGAAAAAAGGAAATTAAAAAAAAATGACTTACGTAAGAAAAATCGTCGATTGCCTTTTTACGTTAGATTTAGGGATCAAAATAATGTAATTAGTGGTGCCTATGGCAACACTAAGATTGGAGGTCTTAGTTTATTTGTTATGTTTACTGGTGATGCAGAAATTAATCTTAGATGGACCTTTGTATCAAAGATTTCTTATTGTAATATATAGACTTGTTATTGAATAAAACATACATTCTATCTTAATCTTGGAATTCGCAGAATTGTCGATGATAATAACCTTATTTATTATTGAGTAAAAAATAGAAAAAAAAATACAATGACTAAAACTAAGTGTATGATTTTGGGAATGGTCTTTCTGATCCAGCCAAATCTTGCAAAGCCTTGTTTGTGATGTTGTGTGTTGATCGAATCCTCGTTTTTTTTTTTGACTTCGTCTTGGTTGTTCCATTTTTCTGTTCTTTTTTCCGAGAGTGTACGTCTTGATTCTTGAAACGTGAGTGCTCGTGTCTGTGGTTGAACGTAGCGTATGCCATTCTCTTCTAGCGTTAGAGATCTGCACGTAACGGATTCTATTTTTATTGGTCCAGCATCCCATATGTCTAGGTCCTCAATTCCAAATCTTGGAGTTAGTATTTCTATGCCTGATGCTCTGTATGGTACATCATCTGGTCTTTTCTCTGTTGTTAGTTTTAGGTGTGCTACTATTTTTGCAAAAAAAAGTAGCCGGGTTGATGTTTGAGTCTTGTAGCTTGTATTTGATAGTCCACGGGCAGTGGGCTTCGTTCATGCTTGTGAAGCTATTTCCATGGTATATTAGCTCGCACTTGCAGGTTACCGGTATTGCATATTCTGCTTGGATTTGATCCTCCCCGTATAGTCTGTTGTCAAGAACAATTATCCGTACTACTCCTGTTGAGTTAATCGGTATCTGAGGCATGTATTCAATAACGCATCTGTCGATTTTCGCAGAGTAACGGCTTATTTTTTGTGCAAACGTTACGAAAACTCCTGGGAATTTCATCTGTACTGGTCTGTAAGATTGAATCGCTCTTAGTTATGTGATCCTTGTTTTGAAGTTGCTTGGGAATTCTAATAGTTGTTCTTCCACTGATTTTGGACCAAAAAAATGACCAATAGGAGAGACGACCATTGATTGGACAAAAAAATGACCAATAGGAGAGACGACCATTCATTGGACCAAAAAACAAACCAATCAAAGGCATATGGAATCTGCCAGAAATATGACCAACAACAGACGTACACATGGCATAGGTTTACTGGACCACCTAAACAGACCAATGTGGAGGAGGGAGAGCCATCATGGCTAAGAGAACTAACCGTAAGACCATCATGGCTAAGAGGACTAAGAAATGGCTCGTAGAACGACGAGCCATAATGACTAAGAGGACTAACCGTAAGGACATCATGACTAACAGGACTCTAAATTTACAGACCAGAAAATGACTAAGGCTAAAAAAAGATAGCCAAAAAACACACACCCTGGCTAACCTAACATCAGACTTGCTAAAACATACTAGAAAGACTAAGGATACGGAAAAGATGGCTAACAAAACAGACCGTAGGATCTAATCATACGGCTAAACAATATGACCAAAAAAGCGACCAAAGGCTCTAACGACGATTGCCAACTTCGTTGACAATGACACGATCTTAGGGTTCTTACGTCGGCCATCGCCAACGACGAACCCACGTGTCAAGGTAGACCAAAGAGACCAAAAAATTCAGACTTGTTTCTAAAAAAAAAGTAAGTATGGAAATCAGGCCCAAATGGCAAAGCCCATTTAAAAAATTGAGCCCAATAAGGAAATAAGCCCAATAAGAATCAGGCCCATTAAGGAATAAGCCCACTAAGCTATTTAATCGAATTAAATAAATCAAAAAGAAATTAATTTTCCACCTCCAAAACTGACCAATCAGGAGGAGAGAGAGTCTGACACACGCAATCGTTATGTCTGCCAATATTGGTCAGTTTTGGAGGTGGAAAATTAATTTCTTTTTGATTTATTTAATTCGATTAAATAGCTTAGTGGGCTTATTCCTTAATGGGCCTGATTCTTATTGGGCTTATTTCCTTATTGGTCTCAATTTTTTAAATGGGCTTTGCCATTTGGGCCTGATTTCCATACTTAGTTTTTTTAGAAACAAGTCTGAATTTTTGGTCTCTTTGGTCTACCTTGACACGTGGGTTCGTCGTTGGCGATAGCCGACGTAAGAACCCTAAGATCGTGTCATTGTCAACGAAGTTGGCAATCGTCGTTAGAGCCTTTGGTCGCTTTTTTGGTCATATTGTTTAGCCGTATGATTAGATCCTACGGTCTGTTTTGTTAGCCATCTTTTCCGTATCCTTAGTCTTTCTAGTATGTTTTAGCAAGTCTGATGTTAGGTTAGCCAGGTGTGTGTGTTTTGGCTATCTTTTTTTAGCCTTAGTCATTTTCTGGTCCGTAAATTTAGAGTCCTGTTAGTCATGATGTCCTTACGGTTAGTCCTCTTAGTCATTATGGCTCGTCGTTCTACGAGCCATTTCTTAGTCCTCTTAGCCATGATGGTCTTACGGTTAGTTCTCTTAGCCATGATGGCTCTCCCTCCTCCACATTGGTCTGTTTAGGTGGTCCAGTAACCCTATGCCATGTGTACGTCTGTTGTTGGTCATATTTCTGGCAGATTCCATATGCCTCTGATTGGTCTGTTTGTTGGTCCAATGAATGGTCGTCTCTCCTATTGGTCATTTTTTTGGTCCAATGAAGGATCGTCGTTCTTAGCAAGAAATCATGAGCAATGATTTGGTTTTTTTTATTAAAAAATGGTAATTACATCAAGAACAAAATACATTAATCCTAATCTTGTTTCTGGGTCATCTTGATGATCCAGAGTTGTACAATGTTTATGCCTAATCTATATATCTTCTTAACACTTGATTTCTTGCCTCGTCTTCCTCTTTTGACCCATTTCTTGATCTGCAGGTTTCATCTTCTTCATCAACATGGGCAGCATGCTTGTTTCTAATATTGCAACTTTCAAAGAGCATTCCTATCTCTTCTTCCTGTTGGTTTTGAAGCTTGTCTTTGTGACACCCCCAAGAACACACCTCATCAGGGACGATGAGACTCTAACAGGGGTGAATGTGACACCCCAGGAAAATCCCACATCGGCTGTGGCCAGGAGAGATCCTTGGTTCATAAGTAATGTCTTGCCTCTTAAATCACCAACGCGTTTTGGGGCTTAATGTTAGTGGATGAGAGGAGAACTCCACAGTTAAGCGTGCTCAGGTGGGAGAAATTTCAGGATGGGTGACCTCCTGGGAAGTCTCCACTTGGGCAACCAAAAACAAATCCGTGAGCTCTAGATGGGCAAAGCGGACAATATTGGTGATCAAGGACTGGGAAGCACCAAAGACGCCAACTGAGGTGCGGCAATTCCTAGGCCTTGCGGGCTATTATCGTCGTTTCATTAAGGGTTCTCGAAGATCGCTCAACCCCTCACCACTCTTACTCAGAAGGATAGAAAATTCGCCTGGGGTGAACCACAAGAGTCAGCATTTCAAAAACTGTAGTCTAAACTTTGTTCTGCTCCTATTTTGGCCTTGCCTGAAGGCCCTGATGATTTCGTTGTTTACTGTGATGCTTCTATTCATGGTCTCGGTTGCGTGTTGATGCAACGCGAGAAAGTGATTGCGTATGCTTCTCGCCAACTCAAGGTGCACGAGAGGAACTACACCACCCATGACTTGGAGTTGGGTGCAGTGGTTTTCGCATTGAAAATTTGGAGACATTACTTGTACGGTACCAAATGCACCATCTACACCGATCATAAGAGTCTTCAACATATTTTCGACCAACAACATTTGAACATACAACAGCGTCGTTGGATTGAACTCCTGAACGACTATGATTGCGCCATTAAGTACCATCCTGGCAAGGCGAATGTAGTAGCAGACGCCTTGAGCAGGAAGGAATCAATTAATCCTCGTCGCGTTCGGGCGTTGCAGCTCACCATTCATTCCTCTTTACCTGACCAACTCCGTTCTGCTCAGTTAGAAGCTTTGAAGGAGGAAAACCTTAAAGCTGAGACTATGCATGGTGCCGACAAGCACCTCGAGCAAAGGCCTGATGGCCTGCACTACTTCGCAGAACGCATATGGGTTCCTTTATTCGGGGGACTTCGGGAGCTTGTCTTAGATGAGGCTCATAAGTCCCGGTATTCTATTCATCCTGGTTCGGATAAGATGTACCAAGATCTTAAGGTGCTTTACTGGTGGCCAAACATGAGGTCGGATATAGCCTCATACGTGAGCAAATGCTTGACCTGTGCTAAGGTCAAGGTGGAATACCAGAAACCGTCGGGTCTCTTGCAACAACCTGAAATTCCGGAGTGGAAATGGGAACGGATTACAATGGATTTTGTCACGCAACTACCTAAGTCACCGAGCGGGAATGATAAGATATGGGTGATTGTTGATCGGTTGACGAAATCAGCCCATTTTCTCGCTATTAAGGAGACCGACACCATGGATCGTTTGGCTCGTCTTTATCTGAAGGAAGTTGTTTCTAAGCACGGGTGCCGGTTTCTATTATTTCGGATCGTGACTCCCACTTTACTTCTCACTTCTGGAAATCTTTGCACAAGGCTTTGGGTACCCAGCTAGACATGAGTACAGCTTATCACCCACAGACTGACGGTCAGAGTGAACGCACGATTCAAACCTTAGAAGACATGCTGCGGGCATGTGCGATCGATTTTGGCAAAGGATGGAAGCTCACCTACTGTTAGTAGAATTCTCTTACAACAACAGTTATCACACGAGCATCAAGGCGGCTCCGTTCGAGGCACTGTACGGGCGGAAATGCCGATCTCCTCTTTGTTGGGCTGAGGTGGGTGAGAGTCAACTCACTGGGCCTGAGCTAGTGTACGAAACTTCGGAAAAGATCGTACAGATTCGTAACCGGTTGGCAGCGGCACGGGATCGGCAAAAGAGTTATGCCGATCAGCGTCGCAAGCCATTGGAATTCCAAGTTGATGACAAAGTACTTCTGAAAGTTTCACCGTGGAAGGGCGTCATACGCTTTGGAAAGCGTGGCAAACTCAACCCTCGGTATGTCGGCCCATTTACAATCCTGGAACGGATTGGACCGGTGGCATACCGTCTTGATTTACCGACGGAGCTCGGTAACGTACATAACGTCTTCCATGTGTCCAACTTAAAGAAGTGTCTGGCTGACGAGTCTCTTATTGTTCCACTGGAAGAGATCAAGGTTGACGATCGTCTTCGGATTGTGGAGGAACCTGTTGAGATTCTTGATTACAAGATTCGTAGCCTACGTCATAGCAAGATTCGCATTGTAAAGGTTCGCTGGAACTCGAACCGGGGACCAGAGTACACTTGGGAACGGGAGGATCAGATGAAGTCTAAGTATCCTCATCTCTTTCCTAAGGAAGCGTTCGAATCGAGATATGTTTCCACTGCAGCTGAATGAATCTCGGGGCAAGATTCCTTTTTAACGTGGGGATGATGTGACAACTCGGGTAAATCTCTCTCTTGGTTTCTATCTTTTGTCTGTTTCTTTTGTTATTCCTTTTGGTACTTGTGCAATTTTCGAGACGAAAATTCTTTTAACGTGGGGATGATGTGACACCCGGCAAATTCTGGTTAACAACGTTGTCTAGATTAAAGTCTACCTTAGCGAGTCACGCGTACATTATACTTAACGAGGGTTAGCTAGATAGCTAGATAGGACATACGTGCATTGTTGTGAGTTAATATGTGATTACATGATTAGTGAACCTCGGACGTTGGTGAATAATAAACTTATGTGTCTCGGTGATATCTGACAAACTTATGTGAAAACCATACGTGATTATGTGAACCTAAACCGAACACGTTAATAAAAATTATTAAAAGTGGAGCATGAGGTTGGTTGGGATCTTAAAACATGGGGTTACGCTTGGTATGGCCCAAAATAATGAAAACATCAAAGAAAACAGGCTATACAACAAACTGGGCTGCTCAAAACGGATTAAACCATTCCGAACGGCCATTCACAATTCCGAACGGGTGTTCACAATTCCGAACGGGTGTTCGGAACACGCTGACGTGGTTAAACCGCCTTAAAACTACTATTTAAGCAACCTTAAGCCTCTTATCTCCTAAACTCAAACCCTAATCGCCCCTACTGCCCTATTTACGAAATATTAACCCCTAAACACCTGCTAAGGCGTAAGAACATCGATCGGAAAGCTTCAAGAGCATTCGGTTGATTGTTTCGAGGAACTTGCGGTATAATCCTTAATCTATTATGCTTTAATCTTATTAATATGTTATAAAAACCTTATAACTAAGTTTGTCCAGGTCTGGAACCTTTTTATAAAGATTAAAACTTGAAGTTTATAAAGATTTAACGGGTTAAACATGATCCTATGCGATTAGTGATATGATAGGTTACTTGTTGCGCAAGTTTGTGATGTTTTGATCATTAGGGTTTATAATTTTGCATGTGTTATGACAGGTTCTGAGCATGCTAGGTCTAATGAATGTTTTGTGATGATTATTGATTGTTGTTGATCGATTGTACGCACACGTGAGTCGTTTAAATAAAGGTTTATGCGTAATTAAAATCTGGACATAATGTTTAGGTTAACTTGTAGGGTCTGTTACGTGGCTTTAATGTACTGGTTTTGATGCTTTCTTTGCATGGTTAAATCACACCTGGTCTTAGCTTTTCATAATGGGTAAAATCATGTGTTTTGGACGTCGGATGAGTCGTTTTTGGAATTTTCATTGAAAATAGTCAGATCAGAATTTCGGGTGTCAAACTGAGTCAACTTTGAAACATCATAACTCAAGTTTTATAAAGAGTTGGGTTTTGAAATTTTTACAGAAGGTTAATATTGGAGTTTTGCAAGTTTTCCAAGTAGATTCATCCCGTTTGGATGAATACACAATTTTTGGGAAATTATTTACCAAACTGACCTGTTAGGAGGGTTTTCTGAACATAGCTGAGTTAGACGAATTTTAATTATTTTTGTGTTTGGAATTAAGACTAAACAAAAATAGTTATTGTCAAGTGAATCCCAAAGAAAATTCAGTACAAATTTGGGGGGATAACACAATCTGATTTATTATTTTAAATAAATTCGTTTTGATGGCGCACAATCTGTCCTGAAAACACAGATTGTGTATTATGTGCTTATGTGATTAATTGAGGTCTTAGGTGATCTGGAATTGACATATAACTGAAGTATACTTTTTTGTGACACATACGGGATGTAGAAACTAAATGGTAACCAACTCATTCACCAACGAGTCCGTAGGGTTTACTATTGCATGTAGAATCACTAGGCGTCGCATACACACTTTTGAACATTTAAAACGCCTTGGACAAACGAGTTATATGGTGTAATGATATTACGCCTATACTCACTTAGTGACACTGTTATTAGGGTGTCGGTAGCATATATTGCTTGCTGTTCGGATTCCTTGCTTGCACGTTAAGGTGAGTTTACGGCCCCTCTTTTAACTGGTTTCACTTTTTGGGGGAGAAAACATGTGTTAAACTTATGTTTTGGTAACAACTGTCATACTATGGGTTTCTATGGTTTACTATACGATCTTTGGAAGTCCCGGGGGAAACCATGAATGTGCGGGTTAGCACAACGGGGAAATGTGAATAGATCTATTGGGAGTGACCAACCCCGCTCGTCGGCTTGGAGGGTCGGCGGGTGCATATTGTCTCAAACAGGAACAGGTTTACTATTCGGGCACGACATCTGGTTTGCGAGTTAGTAATGGTTTTCCAATCGTGGTGGTAACAAAACATACGCCTAGCTAGCGTACTTTGGTTTTCGGTTGGTTATAGTATGGACAGGTTGAACTTGGTACTTTAATTACAAACCTGTAAACTCACCAGCATTTTTGTGCTGACGTATCTCTTACATGTTTTCTCAGGTCGCTAAGGTAGCACTACGGAACTAGGGCGCACGCGTCTGCACGGCGTCTAGTTAGGATTGCATGGTTTTCAAACATTGGATAATTGGTTTACTTTTGGATATTGTTTTGAGAATAAGCTTCCGCTGTATTTGGGGATTTTAAACTATGTTTTTGAAATTGCATATGTTCATTTAGACTTGTTTATTGTGATCGTTGGTTTGGATCCTGGTTTGTCATGCGCCTCGCGGTAAAACTTTGCAAGTGGATTTTGAGGGTGTGACAGTCTTCTTCAGAGATCGTTGTCGAGAACCATACGCCTCCGGAACACGAGCTGATGGCTTCGTGTCTGATCTGCTGCTGCTGTTCTCTAGTTTTTTCTGTTATTTTTAGATCTTAGGTCATCTATATGTAATCTTTGTTTCCTCTTTGTATGTAATATGGCTGTTCTTTCCAATAATCAATAAGATCATCGTTTTTATTCATCGTTTCATAGTTTTTAGTTAATCTGTTGTTTCTGAGTGTAACGTCTGTTGAATCGAGCAGCAGATCAACTTCTCTTTCTTCCTTCCTTTTCATCTTCTCCAGTTCTTCATTTAACTACTGGATTAAACTCTATCTTTCCAATGGATATTCGCAGAATCTGTCGATGATGAGAGATTATCTGTCAATGAGTAAAAAAAGAGAGAAAAAAGTTAGGTCTTATTAGCTAATTAGGGTTTTTAGCAGATTAGGGTTTAATTAGATTTGGGGGTTTTAACCTTTTCATCGATTTAGGGTATATCTGTAGTCGTATCGTCTTCAATCGTAGGTCTTTATGGTAGATTCGTTCTTTAATCGACTCTGTTCTTCGATATGTTGGTTAGATCGAGTTATTCGAGCGATTGAGCCGATCGTGTTCTTGGATTCTTGCTTTAGATGATCTGTGTGAAGGATCTGCAGGTTTAGAGATGATCTTTGATGTGTTATTGAAGCTCTGTTAATGGAGTTTAGGGCGAACTTGCAGGTTTTTCGTGGAGAAGATGATAGAGGACCCTTTACAAACTCTATCAATGTATTGGGGTATTAAGTCCTTATTTATAAGTATAGCTAAAAGACAAAATACGTATTTACCTGGAAAGTCATTTGCGCGGGTACTGACGTTTTTACCCCTGGTTTTTTACCGTTGGCCTATATAATATTACAGGCCAACGGGGTCCGCGCAGCTTTGATCGGAACATATTATCATTATTATTATTATAATTACGATTATTATTATTACTATTATTATTATTATTATTATTATTATAAAAATGTTTTGAAATAAATAAGATTTAGACATGTTATTCTTGTACAAAAGGAATTTAGGTGGGAATTTGCAGGAGCTGACGGTCGGGTTTCTGTCGTCGTTCGTGGTACTGGATCCGTCCGAGAACCCGAACCCAGGTCAGACTTTTCGCCCCATCCGATTTCGGTTGGCGAGGCAGTGGCAGGAGATGACCCATGAGGTATGTTATTTCAAGTTATTGTTATTTTATTATTATGTTCCCAAAATTGTTAATATTTACAATTATTTTTTGCAGGGATCTGTTGTTGCTTCGGGGTTGTACACAGCGACGGAGAGTGATACTGCTTTGTACCGGGACGCTCTCAAGATTGTGGATAGGCCGACCCTGGTCAGTTTTTGGAGGTACATCGCCACTTCGCACTTTGGCAAAAATATGGCGAAGGCGACGTCGATTAGGGACCCCCTGTACTATTATTTGTGTAACATCGCGCATTTTTTTATAAGATTTTTTTTTTAGTAAAATTCCCACCTAAATTCCTTTTGTACAAGAATAACATGTCTAAATCTTATTTATTTCAAAACATTTTTATAATAATAATAATAATACTAATAATAATAATAATAATAATAATAATGAGTTTAATTATTTACAAAATTTATCTTTACAAACAAACCTATATTCCCAACCCAACCTATAATCCTCCTGAGCCCAACAAAACTAGCCCAAGACCCAGCCCACAAACCTGAGCCCATCCCCCTTTTTTTTTCCCTGTAGAATCGCAACACAAATAAAAATAAAAAAAACGTTGAGCACATGCCTCGAACCCAGGTCTGTGACCGGGTTGAACCTTGAGACCCTTAAAACCAACCACTACACCACGTCAGGTGTTTGTAACTATTGCTGAAGCAATAATTATTTAACAAAGAAGTCTGGGCGATATAGATTATCTATGGAAAGTCAAAACCCAAGTTAAATTTGTTTGACCACGTAATTAAACTCTGATTTGGAACCATTTTTGGAAACCATTATCAAATTAATGTGTGATTACTTGATTGACAGTCAAATCCGCTCCAAACCAACCCATTATTGCGCGTTTACAGCTCCAATCAATCCTATCTTGGTGCGTTTTGACCGAATCTTGGTCAAACCTTCTAAGTTGTTTAATCTGTAAGAATTATTATAAATTGGACAACTCGTGACAACCTAATAGTGCCGAAACACAATACTATACCCTCAATTTCTGTAAACTAACGGTCTTTAATCAAGAATTAGCTCGTGTTTGACTGCGACATTGAGGAGCTTTGCGTCTGGTATGTTTCAATTCCTTGTTTCAGTATGTTAATCGGCCCTTTCCTGACCAAAACCCCATGTTTAATCGGGTTCAATCATAGTATATACTCGAATTGATGTTTTAGGGTCTTAGGGGAAAATGATACACGTGATGATCATCTTAAAAGCTTTCATAAACGTTTTTAAACCAACATCTGATCCAGATCAGTTGGTAGACCAGTCACCACGTGAAACTCGGGCCGGCTCTGGTCTGGGTTTGAGCCCTGGCACAGGCAACATTTTTATTTTTTTTGAAACCCTTATTTTTATATATATATTTACTTATCTTTTTAAATAGTTTTTAAATACTAAAATTGGTTTATAAATTCTATAAATATTATTTTATGTTAATCTGTTGACAAAGATTATTATACAACTTTTAGTTTTTCAAAAATCATTTATTTAATATATATTATAAATATTACAAATTTATTCAATTATAATTTTAAAATTCTATAAAAATATCTAAACGTTTTTATAAAATTCCACAAAAATTATTTTAAACTTATAGATCAATAAGCATTTCAGAAATAAATATTATTCCAGAAAAATCGTTTGTTTCATATTTTTAATTGATTTTTGTTATTTTAAATCATAAATAAATCATAATCAATTCATTTTCAATATTTTTATACCAAAATTTTACATAAATTATTTCTATCCATTTAGAACAGAAATACAAATTTTAATTTGAAAATTCTTCAATTTTAATATTTTTAGATAATAAAATTTTGTTTTGACAATTAGAAATAAATATACTAAATATTCAATTTTTGAGAAAATAATTTTATAAAATTATTTTCATATTTAAAATCTTATAATATGACCATAATTAATCAAAAATCTACTAATAGCCTTTTATTTAATTATTTTCCAAATTTTCCTTTATTTATTAACTATTTATCTAATTAACGATTAATCAATTATCAATCCCTAAATTAGGAACCCTAGAACTACTTGTAGACTAGAAAGCTTAGACTATTAAGTTTTCCCAATTACTCAATTATTGCCTTATAAATAGGGTGATATTTGGACACAAGAGCCACAATTATTCTATATCAAGGGATTCAATTCTAGCACCAAGGTGAGTTTACATAGCCCCTTTTTCTGTTTTACATTTTGGGGTGAAACATGTTTAAACATTTTATACACTATCATTTACTCATTCTTACATTGTTGAAACTTGTGATTCAATTACACTATCATTTACTCATTCTATCATTTGACTGTAACAAAAAGACACAGTACAATCATTAACATTGATCAAGCCGCCTGTTTAGATTATAGCGCTATGGGTCTGACAAACCCATCCCCCCGCATAAATTCAGGGATGATCGATAACAGTTACACTTTTACTAACTTGCGAGTTAGGTCTCAGTCGACACAAGGTTTGATTGTACAAAAGACGCATTGTTACATGTCGGACTCATAATCTATCATTACTCATTATTATACTTCAACTATGATTGTTATACAACATATTGTTTTCAATTATATGCAAAACCTATGTATTCTCACCAACTATTTATAGTTGACCCCCCATCTTTCCAACTTAACATGTTTCAGGTTTTATTTGCTATTGGAAGTTGTACAAGTCTTGGAACACATAGGAGCTTTGGACCTAGTTTATGCAAATCAAATTTATGTAATTTGTATGACAAAGTGTAAATTATTTAGTAATATTCAACTTCCATTTAGTACCATGAGCTATTGAACAATCATCATTACGTGACACCTCGATGTTTCCGCCATCGGTTGGGGTGTTACAATTTGCAGCATGCAATCGTCACCTTTATCGCAGCACGGGGGAGCAGTTGGGAGAAGGTCAAACAAAGTGACCTTTTCTTTTTATACTGTCTAATTATGCGGCAGCCGTGCAACCTAGCCGCATCCCTAGTGGAGTACATTCAGTGTGCGCACAAGCGCCAGGCTCGCGCACATCTCCATGGCGGGGCGTTCATCACCGTCATCGTGCTTCGTCTGCGCCTCTCGCCAGAGACTGACCCCCATCTGTCGCCCAAGATCCCATCGGTGGAGCTCGGTGAGGTTAATGTCCGGATCATGGGGATCCTGATGGAGGTCGAGAAGGGAGAACATCGGTTTCGATCTCTCGGCACCAAGAGGACTTTTGAGCCGGCCCCCCTTCCTATGCCCGATGATATACCGGCCTACCTTGAGTTGCGTCCGGGAGAGCCTCTGCTGGCGGACCATGTAACACCCCAACCGATGGCGGAAACATCGGGATGTCACGTATTGATGATTGTTCAGTAGCTCATGGTGAATAATAAATTTCATTAAATAAATTACATACAATTGTTCTACAAAAATTCGTACATCAAAATGAATAATACTATGTACACATCTTCAAGCATTAACTCAAATCTTCAAGCAAGTAGAACCTGAAACATGTTAAGTTTGAAAATATTTTGGGTCAACAAAAGTTGGTGAGAATACATAGGTTTTTGAATATAATTGATAACAATAGTTTGTACAACAATCACAGTTGTATAATGATAGAGTATGAGTCCGACATGTAACAATGCGTCTTTGTACAATCAAACCTTGTGTCGACTGAGGCCTAACTAGCAAGTTAGTTAAATGTTGTTACTGTTTTCGATCATCCCTGAATTTATGCGGGGGATGGGTTTGTCAGATCTATAGCGCTATAATCTAAACAGGCGGCTTGATCAATGTTAATGATTGTACTGTGTCTTTTTGTTACAGTCAAATGATAGAATGAGTAAATGATAGTGTAATTGAATCACAAGTTTCAAAAATGTAAGAATGAGTAAATGATAGTGTATAAAATGTTTAAACATGTTTCACCCCAAAATGTAAAACAGAAAAAGGGGCTATGTAAACTCACCTTAGCAAAATGTTAAGTCTCGTGAAAATAGAATAAGTGTAGCCCAACGATGCCAAGTATTACCCTATAATTAAGGTAATAAATATGTCTAAGTCTATCTAGTCTACAAGTATTTTCTAGGGTTTCGAATTTGGGGATAGGTATTCGTTCGACTAATAATTAAATTGTTTATTAAATAAAAGAAATTCAATAAATAAATAAACAAAAATCTTTTTGTAGACTTTAAATTAAAGGTGGTCACATTATAAGGTTTTAAGTATAAAATATTTTTTATAAAATTATTTTCTTAAAAATAGAATATTTAGTCTATTTATTTCTATTTTGCCAAAATATAACTTTAATATCTAAAAATATTAAAATTAAAGAATTTTTAAATTAAAATTTGTATTTCTATTCTAAATGGACAGAAATAATTTATATAAAATTTTGGCGCAAAAATATTGAAAAATGAATTTATTATGATTTATTTATGATTAAAAATAACAAAAATTGATTAAAAATATTAAACAAATGATTTTTCGAAAATAAAAATCATTTCAGAAATGTTTAATGTTTTATAAACTCAGAATAATTTTTGTGGAAATTTTTCTAATCGTTTTGATATTTTTATAGAATTTTATAATTATAATGGAATAAACTTGAAATATTTATTATATATAATAAATAAATAATTTTTGGAAAACTAAAAATTGGACAGCAAAGTTTATTATTTGAATAACATAAAATAAATTTTGTCGAATTTATAAACCTCTTTCGTGTTTTAAAACTATTTTAAAAGATTAAAAGGTTAAATGTATTTATATAAAAGGTTTTAAAAAAATTGGTTGTTTGTGGGATTTGAACCCTGGCCGTAGGCCGGTTCAGTGTTTATCCAAACTCAAGTCTACCAACTGATCTGCTGATCAGCTGGTATTAGTTTTCGTATGATAATATATATGAACAGACCCTACACTGGACATCTTCCCCAATTCGTGACCTTATGAACCCTAGTTTTCTAATACAGCAAATTAGTGTCCAATAGCCTCAAAAATGATGGGGCTAATGATCGGAACAGAATAATAAACAGTATGAGGGGTTTAATTGGGACTTACACTGTGTTAACCGGCCACGATTGCGAGTCAAGAAGAAAGTCAAATCCACAAAAAATATCACGATTCAAGGAACAAGGAAGGATTGTGAGGGTGGGTTTTGTTTTTCGGTCATTTCTGCACAAGGAGGGGTGTTCAATTTATAGCTTCATGCTCGAATTGGAAAGCTTTGTTATTGGTCTTGAGCTTGGTCAATCACGCGTAAATTGAATCAGATTAAGGAAATGTTTTGACGAAAATTGCGAGGTTAATTGATGCTTGATTGTCGTCGGTCAAAATGGTTTCCAATTTACAGATTTTAAACGCTAATTTAGGGGTTGTGTCGGTGGGTCGGGTCGGGTCTTCTACTGGGTAACCGGGTGGAAGGGATGGGGTTTGTGAAGTGGGCTTGGGCCGGATGGTTGGGCCGCGTCAGATGGGCTCAGGAGGAGGTTGGGTTTGGGGTGTTGGGTTGGGTTGTAGGATTTGTTTAGAGGTTTAGTTATAATGTTGGTTTTATTATTATTATGATTATTATTATTATTATTATTATTATTATAAAGTGGTAAAAAAATATATTTATATATATATATATATATATTGTTTTTGAAATCATATAAGGAGTATATGGTGGGTAAAGTGGTGATTTTATTAACATCAAAAATTTGGGAAAAAAATACGTGATGTTACAGTCTCCCCTACTTTTGGAAACTTCGTCCCGAAGTTATTAAAAACATAGGGTTGAGGATGATTGAGTAGAAATTAGGACAAACGCAGTGTTAGGGCACAACATGAATAGAATAATCTGTTTCGAATAATTTTGATAAGAGAATTGTTATCTGTGAATTTTAAGGGTAGAATTAGGTGTGTCTTGAAATCGCAAGGAGAATAAGAATTTAGCAAAACACTAAACTTAAGTTTTAGGAATACTAACAGAAATGCATGAGTTGATGGACTATAGAAAGACTAAATGAACTACCAGGTAACTAGAGTTTATGATTGGTTATTTACCGAAAAACCTCGATAGAATTTCACACTACCTTAACGTACCTGTAAATTCGTGATTACGTTCCGGACCGCAATCACCAATTTACCTTACATTAGGGTTTTGTGTCCTTCTATTTTTCTAACACATATGTAAGTAATATTCATGTGGTTGAACCTTTGTATTTAATGAGTCCAACTGTTGAGCGGGAAAAAGACTCCCACCAGTTAGTGAGTAGGAACATCTACCGATTGTTGAGCAGGTTCGATGGCCTCCACTAGTTGTGGAGCAGGTTGTAGGGCCTCTCCCGACTGAGCAGGTTCGATAGCCTCCACCAATCGTGGAGCAGATTGTAGGGCCTCTCCCGACTGTGGAAAAGGCATGATGACCTCTACCAATCGTTGAGTAGATTATTTGGTACTCAACTAACTGTTGAGCAAGTACTTTATCCTCTATTAAGTGTAGCAATTATTATACACATAAATCGCAAATTGATAATATAACGAGTATAGTATATGAGTTGTAACAATTAGTTCACATTCAAACAAGCATGCATCCAAGTGTTATGTTTATACCATACAAACAAATCTCAGACAAAAATTTCAATACTAGAATTTATTACTTGAATCAAATAGCGTTAATACATAGAATAAAAAGCAAACAACATTCAAATGATGGGACCTGCTGTTAAGTAGCTGGAGGGTCTTGATCTCGGTTTAGTTTAGGGCATCGGTTACGAAAGTGATTTGGGTCTCCACATTCATAGCATTGACCATAGTTGTATCTACCAGGACGATTTGGATTAGCAGTCTGAGCAGGGTTGGTTGGTTGGTTGGCATTAGGATTTGGGGCCTCACGACATGTGTTGACCAGATGGCCATACTTACCACAATTGGTGCACAAGCGACACGCTGAAGCAGTGGGATGATGTCGTTTGCATGTGTTACACAATGGATAGTTTCCTATATAAGGTTTCTTGTTAGAAGCTTGTGTAGTGAGGTTTGCATCAGGATCCCTGGTCTTACGCTTCTGGTTCTCAGTAGTTATCACGGCTACAATACTTGCTTTCTCGCCTTTCCGAACTAAGGTCCCGTTCTTTACGTGATTGTCAATTAAGGTAGCCGCTAGACGTTTGGCCTCTTCGAGGGTAGCAGGGTTCCTTCCCCATACCGTGTCCTGAATTTGCATGGGTAAACCACCGATATACTTTTCAATGGCTACGGGTAGGGGAGTGACCTTTTGGGGCAACAGCAGACTGAGCTCATAGAAGCGGGTATTATAAGCAAGGTTTTCCCCACTATCCTGAGCAAGGGTGTGGAACTCGTCCTCTAATTTCTTGACCTCGTTACGTGGGCAAAATTCAGCTGTCATTATCTCCTTGACTTGATCCCAGGTCATAGTAAGTGCAACTTCAGGTCCTCGGGTGCGCTTTTCCTCATTCCACCAAGTGAGTGCTCGTTTGTGAAGAACACTCATAGCATAACGGACCTTAAAGTTATCGGGACACTCACTGTTAATGAAGGTATTCTCAATACCCTCGAACCATTGTAAGAGACTAGTAGCTCCTTCATCCCCACTGAACTTAGGAGGATTACAGGTATTAAAGTGTTTGAGAGTGCAGGCTGGGAGACCATTCCCGTTTCCATTCCCGTTCCCATTGTGGTTTCCATTGCCGTTTCCATTTCCATTGCCGTTTTCCGTTCATCTGGATGACTTGGGCCAGTAAGTTAGGAACCAGAGTTGCTATTTGTTGCGCCATTTGTTGGGAAATGATCGCAGCCAGTTGGGCATCAACGCCATTGTTGTGGTTAGTGTCGTGGTTGTGGTTGTAATTGCTACTTCCTTCATCATGATTGTCACCACTGTTAAGGCGAGTGCTGCGACGTGGAGGCATGATCTGTAAGAGACACAATGAAGGTTCAATGAGACATGAACGAGGTAATATAAGGAATGTAATCATTTATCCATTTATTAAAACGAATAAACGAAAACGTTGACTTATCAAAGATTCTAGATTCTAATAACATAGTGAAGACATGCTTTAGCCTATAAGTGAACACTCATCCCGAGAATTCCCAGGTAGGCATCCGGGTCCCTCGTCTGATTGGGATATATGCGCAATGCCAGCCTAGACAGAAAACTCAGAATACAGGCGTTCACCCTTCTAGATTGCACGTGTTCGTTATTAAAACCTAGAACTTCGACGAGATCCCAAGGTAGTTCAGGCTAAACCTGAGGATTTTGTCTTATTAGTC
This sequence comes from Ambrosia x helenae, assembly GCA_030844895.1. Taxonomy (NCBI): domain Eukaryota; kingdom Viridiplantae; phylum Streptophyta; class Magnoliopsida; order Asterales; family Asteraceae; genus Ambrosia; species Ambrosia x helenae. The sequence goes on along the minus strand of CM061223.1, from coordinate 38,176,562 downwards.
TAAGAGTAGATCCAGTGATGGAGAGCAATCTTCTTGTAGGGATTTAAAGTAGGGATAAGAAGTAGGAGGGAGCTAGAGAATAGCAAGTAAAAGGAGCAAGTACTAGTTAAAATCCTATGGTTATAGACTAGATTATTTTTCTAATAACCTAATTCCCTATAACCATGGCTCTGATACCAATCTGTAACACCCCAACCGATGGCGTATTGATGATTGTTCAGTAACTCATGGTGAATAATAAATTTCATTAAATAAATTACATACAATTGTTCTACAAAAATTCGTACATCAAAATGAATAATACTATGTACACATCTTCAAGCATTAACTCAAATCTTCAAGCAAGTAGAACCTGAAACATGTTAAGTTTGAAAATATTTTGGGTCAACAAAAGTTGGTGAGAATACATAGGTTTTTGAATATAATTGATAACAATAGTTTATACAACAATCACAGTTGTATAATGATAGAGTATGAGTCCGACATGTAACAATGCGTCTTTGTACAATCAAACCTTGTGTCGACTGAGGCCTAACTCGCAAGTTAGTTAAATGTTGTTACTGTTTTCGATCATCCCTGAATTTATGCGGGGGATGGGTTTGTCAGACCTATAGCGCTATAATCTAAACAGGCGGCTTGATCAATGTTAATGATTGTACTGTGTCTTTTTGTTACAGTCAAATGATAGAATGAGTAAATGATAGTGTAATTGAATCACAAGTTTTAACAATGTAAGAATGAGTAAATGATAGTGTATAAAATGTTTAAACATGTTTCACCCCAAAATGTAAAACAGAAAAAGGGGCTATGTAAACTCACCTTAGCAAAATGTTAAGTCTCGTGAAGATAGAATAAGTGTAGCCCAACGATGCCAAGTATTACCCTATAATTAAGGTAATAAATATGTCTAAGTCTATCTAGTCTACAAGTATTTTCTAGGGTTTCGAATTTGGGGATAGGTATTCGTTCGACTAATAATTAAATTGTTTATTAAATAAAAGAAATTCGATAAATAAATAAACAAAAATCTTTTTGTAGACTTTAAATTAAAGGTGGTCACATTATAAGGTTTTAAGTATAAAATATTTTTTATAAAATTATTTTCTTAAAAATAGAATATTTAGTCTATTTATTTCTATTTTGCCAAAATATAACTTTAATATCTAAAAATATTAAAATTAAAGAATTTTTAAATTAAAATTTGTATTTCGGTTCTAAATGGACAGAAATAATTTATATAAAATTTTGGCGCAAAAATAATGAAAAATGAATTTATTATGATTTATTTATGATTAAAAATAACAAAAATTGATTAAAAATATTAAATAAATGATTTTTCGAAAATAAAAATCATTTCAGAAATGTTTAATGTTTTATAAACTCAGAATAATTTTTGTGGAAATTTTTATAATCGTTTTGATATTTTTATAGAATTTTATAATTATAATGGAATAAACTTGAAATATTTATTATATATAATAAATAAATAATTTTTGGAAAACTAAAAATTGGACAGCAAAGTTTATTATTTGAATAACATAAAATAAATTTTGTAGAATTTATAAACCTCTTTCGGTGTTTTAAAACTATTTTAAAAGATTAAAAGGTTAAATGTATTTATATAAAAGGTGTTAAAAAAATTGGTTGTTTGTGGGATTTGAACCCTGGCCGTAGGCCGGTTCAGTGTTTATCCAAACTCGAGTCTACCAACTGATTTGCTGATCAGTTGGTATTAGTTTTCGTATGATAATATATATGAACAGACCCTACACTGGACATCTTCCCCAATTCGTGACCTTATGAACCCTAGTTTTCTAATACAGCAAATTAGTGTCCAATAGCCTCAAAAATGATGGGGCTAATGATCGGAACAAAATAATAAACAGTATGAGGGGTTTAATTGGGACTTACACTGTGTTAACCGGCCACGATTGCGAGTCATGAAGAAAGTCAAATCCACGAAAAATATCACGATTCAAGGAACAAGGAAGGATTGTGAGGGTGGGGTTTTGTTTTTCGGTCATTTCTGCACAAGGAGGGGTGTTCAATTTATAGCTTCATGCTCGAATTGGAAAGCTTTGTTATTGGTCTTGAGCTTGGTCAATCACGCGTAAATTGAATCATATTAAGGAAATGTTTTGACGAAAATTGCGAGGTTAATTGATGCTTGATTGTCGTCGGTCAAAATGGTTTCCAATTTACAGATTTTAAACGCTAATTTAGGAGTTGTGTCGGTGGGTCGGGTCGAGTCTGCTACTGGGTAACCGGGTGGAAGGGATGGGGTTTGTGAAGTGGGCTTGGGCTGGATGGTTGGGCCGCGTCAGATGGGCTCAGGAGGAGGTTTGGTTTGGGGTGTTGGGTTGGGTTGTAGGATTTGTTTAGAGGTTTAGTTATAATGTTGGTTTTATTATTATTACGATTATTATTATTATTATTATTATTATTATTATAAAGTGGTAAAAAAAATATATTTATATATATATATATATATATATATATATATATATTGTTTTTGAAATCATATAAGGAGTATATGGTGGGTAAAGTGGTGATTTTATTAACATCAAAAATTTGGGAAAAAAATACGTGATGTTACAGACCAGGCGGGTCACGACAACGATGCTGACGCTGACGATGATGACGGCCCCCCACCTCCGCCGCGACCACAGCAGCAGTACCCCCATCATATATATATGATGACCTCACTCCTGTTGCGCGTTACGTGGTCGATGACATTGATCACCGCATCGGCCAGGTACAGGAGGTTCAGCAGTGGACGATCGAGGCGATACAGGCGTTGGCGGGGCATTGGGGGGGGGGGTTACAGGTACGCGATCCACCAGGGGGCCCACCACCACCGCCACAGTGATTATCTTTCTATCTTACTTTCATTAGACTTTTTTGCAGTTGTATTTTTTTTTTTGGCATGTATAAACTGATTACTATTATGCACTTGATCTTTTGTTTATATGTTGTCTGTTTTGAATGTTTATTTATTTATTTATTTATTTTTTGAATGGCCAAAGAATCAATTTCCGAGCACTCTTGGGCACCCTTTTGGCGAATCAGGTACTCGAGAGTATCCGGGCCACCAATTGTCACCAATTCCCTGGAAAACCCGGCCACTCACCCGCCCGAAGGCACGACAGTGAAATAAGCGGTAAAACCGGTGGGGATCAGGACCAAATAAAAGTAACAACAAATTATAAATTGCAAGACTGTAAAACCAATGAGATCCAAACAGTAAATATCCGATTATAAACGTTAAAAAAACACTCAACCCTTTCAATCCCAAACCAAATAAAACTTGCATGTTATGAACCAAAACGACGCCACCTTGACCATCAACCACCATATTCGTATCAAAATTCGCGAATTCGTTCAATCTTTCTTCGACGAGGTCTTCTCCATGAAAAATTTATCCTGTCACAGTGACAATCGAACACTTTATTATTAGGTTAAAGTTGGGATTACTTGATTAATTATAGTTTGATTAGGGTTATTACGTTGTTTTTTAAATTTAAAAAAATTACAATAGATAAAGACCTAAATAAACAAAAAAGTTAAAAAAAAAACCACTTCAAAACAAACCAAACCCCAAAAAAATCCAAAATAAACCCAAACCAAAACCCTCCCAACAAAAAGTTTAAAAAAAAAACACTTAAAAACAAACCAAAATAATCAGAATGTCCAAGTTCATCCCCCCTTGTTTCCAAGCGTCTCGCATTGGCCAAAGCGAGGCGCTTGGCCCCCTTTTTTCAAACTCCCATGCAACATCAGTACGAGGTTGGTCTTGATGTGACTGAAGCGTCTCGCTTTTGCCAAAGCGAGGCGCTTCATATGGGAGTTGAAATAGAAGTGGGGGGTGCCAATAGACAGACCCATATTTAATCACCCAACAGAGTAAATGTAAAAAATAATCAAGGGTTTGATAGCAGGGAAAAAATGTGTATCAATTTTCGAAATTGAAAATGAAAAATTCAACAAAAGCAAAACCAACAAAGGAAGTCGTAAACGCATGCATAAGTAGGTAAATTAGGAGTGTGAAGAAGATCGGAGAAGAAGGCAATTGAGAGCCATAGCTACAGTATATGTTAGATATAAGTTTAGTTGTTTATCAAAGGTTTAATAATAGCATCTATGTAAATATTGTAAATTAATAAGATTTAATCATAAGTTTGGGTAGTTATGGACGGTTGTATGTAACACACCATTTCATATAAGTTATAGTATTGTGGCCAATGTGGGGCTAGCCTACTTGGTAGAGACATATGTCTTTTAGATGGGAGGTCTAAGGTTCAATCCTTGGCAAGGGTGTTGTAATTTAAATTTATTGATGTAATATATAAGAGATGTAACGTTTGCCGTTAAAAAAAAAAAAAAAGAGTTATAGTATTGTGAATGGTTGTGTTGGTTACTCCCACCGGTTCACATACTATAAATAGGGTGGATAGGTTTCATTTGTATGCGTCATAAGTTTGGTTAATAAAACAAACTTATAAATTTCCCTCTCTAATCTTTCCCTCCACATTCAAATAACCGCAAACACAGAAAACACTTGCATACATATCAGTTTCTATCAATATATAACAAACAACTCTATATCCGTAGCAAAATGTCAACTAGTCTACTTGAGTGTATCTTTTGGTAAAAAGGTGAAGATGATACCTTTTTGCAAAAACTTATGCCTTGCTGCCATAACTTAGCATTTTCCTCCATGGGGATGAACTTCCCCTGCATGTGCCATTACAATTTTTTTTCTAATTAAAACAATGCAACCTTTGCTTCTAGTTTTTAATCTGCTCCTTGAATAAGTGACCTGGAATTAAACATAGAAAGTTGATTAAAATTACCAAAAAGTATCAGAAAGACGAGTTGTGTGATGTGTTTGGACATACCTATCGTGTCTTAGTCGTTGTCAAGCTAGATTCAAGCTTTACTGTCTAACTTCAATTCGTCTAGTGAACATGATCCAAAACTTAGTCCCAAAAGCTTCCTAAAACATTAATCTTTTCATGTAAAAACTTTTAGTTTTGTTAATGGTAAAAAACATAGTCACATAGTTCGCGGTACGATCCGGTACGGATCGTGGAACGGGAACGCAATCCGCTAGGTCTCTGAAATTCGGTACAAGCGGGGTAAGCTCATTTCGGATCGCTTCGGTACGATGTACCGTGTAAATTATAAATACCCACATTTTACAACATAAAAAATATAAATATATTAAAGAAAAACAACTCTTAATGAAATAAGTAAAAAAAAAAACAAGCAGATAAAGTTTTGGGTTATAATAGTACTATTTTTTATTTCAACAAAAGGGGCAAATTACATAAGAATAGAAGGTAGTCGGGCAACAAGATCAGCGTGTAACTCAATTAAAAGGGGGTATTTGGTTAAAAACCAAGATCAGCGTCACTTTCATCTCATTTGCAAATCCAAACCTTCATCTTCATTGTCATGTGCTTCAACTTCATTGTTGTTCTTCATAATATTCAGTGCTAAGAGCTTCAATTTTTTCATCTTCATCTTAATTCCTTAAGCATAAACCTTGGATTTCATGTTTTCAACATGAATCAAATTAGGGGTGAGCATTGGTCCAGAACCGACCCGACCCGACAAGACCCGACCCGACCCGAGAACCGGCTGGAGGGAAAAATCAGAACCGAATTACAACCCTATAATTAGGTTCGGTCCTCGGTCCAAGCAAATTCAGTTCTGTCGGTCTTAGGAACAAGACCCGACCCGACCCGATATAACCAACTTGTAGCTTAAGATAACAAAATATAAACTTGAAGACTCAATATAACCAAATCTAAAAAATCTAGAAAACCAAAAACAATAGGTTTGGTTATGTTGATTCAAGCATAAAACATCATAATTGTGGGTTCTAAGCACTGATTTCATGGAAAAACACATAACAAGTCAGAAAATTCTGAAGATTGTCCAGCTTCTGTTTGCTGTTTGCTAAGCCGAATTTGACCTATCGAACAATTATAGAAAAATTTAAAATATTTACCACCTATAGTTCTATGTCTTAGCTTTTCAGAATAGTATAAATCATCCCCTGATGCAATTTCTATGATTTTACACGATTTTTTCTGTACAGTGCTGTCAGCTAGTGAAATTCTACAAACATGGCATTTTTTGATGGTTTTAAACACATTATTAAGTACCAATCATGCAATAATCCTAATTTGCATATCTTCAAGTGTTTCCATATGAAATATCACATGATTTTAATGAATCGTTTGAGTGTTACGGCCTTAAAATGATAAATCAGTTTTGCGACAGATTGTATACATATTCTTGTAGATCACTTTTGAGGTATCAAAACATAGTAAAAAATTATGAAATTTGGTACGCAATTGTAAAACTCAAAGTACTATATCATAGAGTAAAAAATTATTAAAAAACCTTGTGTTTTGATCGACTTATGACCTGTTAAAGTGACTAGAATTTTCTGACAATATTAAATGTTCAAATCTATGCATCAGGTTTATGAAAGTAACTATCATGTTTCAAATCGGTCCATCGGTTTTTATTCGGTTTTAATGATGTTCTGGACCGACCCGACCCGAGAACCGGTTGGAGGGAAATTCCTGGACCGATAACATAACCCACAAAATAGGGTCGGGTCGGTTTTGATGTGTTTTCTGGTCGGTCCTCGGTTTTTTTTCGGTCCGGACCAATTGTGCTCACCCCTAAATCAAATGGTTTGTGTCTTGGGTTTCACCAAATAAGAGTTGCAAACTGGGATAGTCAATTTCATGTACCGAATCGCGATCCGAAGCGAACCCGGAACACGTTCGTACCGCGTTGTGGTGCAGATGATCTGGATCGAAGATCGCGGCTCCTCCAGCGAACTATGTGACTATGGTAAAAAACATTAAAAAAATAGGTGGTGCAAAAATAGATGGTAAAAAAACATTAAAAAAAAAAAAAAAGGCCATGCCTTGATTACAGATGAGTAAAAAACCGGTAAACCTAATTCTTGATACGTTGCACAATAGTCCAATACCCCTAAAACAATGATATTAGAGGAATCGTGATTTTAAACACCCCTGTCACCTAGGGCTGACATAACAGGTTACACGAACCTGTTAAGACACGAACACGAAACCCGTAAATACGAACACGACACGAAATCTAATCGTGTCATTTTTTTCAAACACGAACACGAACCTGTGTATAACAGGTTAACACGATAAGGACCACTAGTAAAACAGGTTAACACGACAAGACACGATAAGACACGACAAGACACGATAAGACACGACAAGACACGATAAGAAACACGATAAGACACGATAAGACGTGTTAAGACACGGACACGATAAGACACGAACACGAAACTTGTAAACACGAACACGGCACAAAAATAAACAGGTCTTAACGAGTCGACCTGTTATAGACACGAAACCTGTTAAGTCCAAACACGAAACCTGTTAAAATCGTGTAGGTTCGTATCAGGTTATTGTGTTTGTGTCTAAATTGCCAGCCCTACTGTCACCCTTGCACAAACACTTCATTTGCTACTGCATGATTTATTCATGTAAATGGAAAGTCATAAAATTGCACATTAAAAGACATTTTTTTGGTTAATCGCCTGCAAGACTTATACATATGTATTTTGCTATGAGTTGGTTCTATCAGTGGCGGATCTAGACCAAGATTTCAGGGGTAACGTTACATAATTTTCACGGGTAACGTAATACAAAACACGTAAAAAATTAAAAATACACTATGCCAAAAAAGTTGAGGAGTAACGGACGTTACCTCTGCTCCTTCTCTAGATCCGCCCAGGGTGCTATAGCCTATAGGGTAGCCGGTTTAGAAGTTGGCAGCTCGGTTGTTGGACTTGGCAGTAAAGGAAGTTTTGAAGCATTAACCGAAGGAGTTACTCTAGAGGTACCATTCCTGCCCTCTCTATATGTGGCCCCGCCTTCAACCTACTTGAGTTTGTTACCCAAATTGAAGTTGTTGATGTCTTTGATTTTGGAAGACCGGTACGCCTTTACCTGCCCACGACTCTCAGGTTTCAATCCCTTAAGGTACAAGTTCACAGCATAGGGTTCACTAATTGTGACCCTGTTCAATAGGTTATCACAGGAGTAATAATCTTTCAAGGAGCCTGTTTGCACCAGGGAGGCAAATTCTTCCATGGCACTATAAAAACGCATGGAAATAGATTGATTGTAATCCTACTAAGGAAGTTCCGCCACGGTTGCCCCTCAAGTCTTCATGAAGGATTTTGATGCCATTAAATAGCCTCGCCTACAGTTGGATGACCGCATACATTAGTTTCATGTCGGCTTGTTTGCACCCCCTAGTTTTCCCCCCAGTTCAGAAATCATCTGGTCGTGCTCCTTGACAGGCTTGTCAAGAACTTGATTACAAGTATTTTTCATGAACAGAGATCAAAACGGCTCTGATGACCTTGATAGGATGCTATTATGAAGGAATGAACTATCTCCAAATTATGCTAACTCATTCATAAATAAATAACCAATATATAATAGTTGACACTCTCCAACAAAACATATAATCCTTCAACTTAAACTTAATAGTAATAATAATAAAAAAGATAACAGGGAATGCGGCATGTGGCACATCAATCAAACCTGCTGAATGATATGTGATAAAACGTGGGATAGTATGTTCACAGCCCACTATGTATCCGTACATGACACGAATCGTCCATTGTTAATATGACGCTCAAGGATGGCGCCAAACCGTTCCAGGAGAAAACCAATTAGCTCGTAAAACCATATATGTTCAATTCTCGTGTCAAATTAAAAAATCTATTTAATGAAAATAAAACCATAAAAATACAATCATAACTTCAAATTAGGAAATTTACTTCTTTATAATCAAACTGATCGTGTACTTGTAGTGGTTGATTTGATGCCAAAAATCGGAGATAATCAGAATGAGACATACAATTAACTCGAAAATTAAAAACAAGCAAGGAATTTAAAAAACGATACTAGTTTATTGTTATGCAGGTAAAAATTAAAAACAAAACAAAACAGATGCAAGTTTTCAAAACCTTTCTCCTTAACGATGTTTTTTTATGAGACGATCACCTTTCCCATAAATGAGAACTTCATTTATCTTTTAAAATCTCAATCTTCAGGTCTGGGGTTCCATCTTGAATTCTTTTGACAGATGCATCAACAGAGGAGCTACATTCTTTGATTTTAATAAGCTGCAGGCTTTCTGTGTCCCCAATTTCAATGGGGATCTCTTCAAGATCTTTGCAGCTGAAAATTTCTAATTGTCTGAGACAGGGGAAGCTTGAGCTTGGAGTATAGGCTTCCCAAAGTTTGATATCTAACCACTCAAGTCTCAAGAATTTTAGCTGTTGAAACTCTTGTTCATCCGTGTTCCAGCAGCTTCCCTCAAAGGCCTTGCGGTGTAATTTTAGAACCTGCAGATTAGGTAATGACTGAAGGATTGACATATCACTCCATGGTAGACGACACTCAGCTAGTGTAAGTGTTTTCAATGTTGATGGGAATGCGATGTCAATCTTTCCACAGATTGGCTCAGATCTGGGACCAGTTGTTAAATTGAGCTTCTCTAGGTACTTGAGAGATTGGAAGTCATTTTCTCCATCAACATAAGTAGTACATGTAAGTTGCTTAATGTATGGAAAACACTTTTGAAAATTACCTACCCTGTCTCGCAACTCCACATCTGAAATAGTTTGCAACTTCATTGTTTTTCCAATGGAAGGAAGAACAAAGGGAATACTAAACTTCATAGCCTTCACAGGAGGAGAATAACTACACAAATGCCTCAGATTTACCAAATCTGATATGTTACTTGGTAAAACTACATCGTTTTGTCCTGTAATATAAATGAGGGTTTGAAGGCTCCATAAATTGCATATTGAATCTGGGAAATATCCTGATGAATTCCAAATTGCAAGATACCTCAAGTGAACTAGCAATTCCATGCCTTTGGGAAAATTATTCAATCGACACTTTTGAAGATCTAACACCCTAAGTAGCACAAAGGAACAAAAATACTTTGCAATTTCATCTCTCAAGGGTGTGAAATCACTGAAGCCCAAAATCGATCGAAGGTTTTGGGCGGACGGATAAGGAAAACCTAGAATTTGGATATCATTATTAATGAACAACCGGGCTACCTTATAAGGTCGTGCAGTAACATTAGAAACATGAGAGGACATAGCTGTTTTCAGGCATAGCTCCCTAACAAGATCATGCAATATACAGACTTTGACAGCTCCACTAGAAGTGCTCATGTGTGCTACAGTTACAAGATTTCTATCAATTAGCTCCATTAAGTAACTCTCTGCAAGATCCTCCAAGCTTCTATTTCCATCTTCTTGAATAAATCCCTCAGCCACCCATAACAAGAGTAACCTTTTTACTTGAAACTTGTAGTCTTCTGGGAAGCGACCAAAATATAGAAAGCACTCTCTCAAGTGAAAAGGAAGATGATTGTAACTTAAAGCTAATGTTTTTAAGCATCCATTCTCGTCGCCAACAATGTGCGAACTAGCCGTGTAAGCAATTTCAACCCAAAACTTTTCACTCCATGCATCTTTTGCTAGAACTCCTGCGATGACAACCACCGCAAGTGGTAATCCTTGACAACTTTCTATTATTTGCACTCCAGGGATATTTGCCCATTGAGGGCAGTCATTGCCATGGAACACCTTCCTACACAACAACTCCCAACTTTTTTCATTGTCCATACATCCTAAGTGATGAATGTATCCATCTGGTTTGGCATGCTTAGCAACTTCCGTGAAGCGACTGGTGAGGATGATTCGACTTCTAGTGTTGTCATGGGGGAAAAACATTTTCATGTTATCCCATGTTTCAATGTTCCAGATATCATCAATGACAATCAAATATCTCTGACGAAATAGGTGTTGGCGCACCATTACATGAAGTTGAGAGTCACTGGTGTTTTCAAGATCAAGTTGAGCATGGAGGGATTCCAGAATTTTAATCAACACACTCCGCTTATCATATGTTTGAGAAACCGTAACCCATACACGGACATTGAAATAAGTCTCAAAATAAGTATCAGTGAATACTTTGTTTGCAAGGGTAGTCTTGCCAATTCCGCCCATACCGACAATAGAGACAATTTGTACCTGCTCTTCATCTTCCAAGAGCTTTTCTCCTATCCGCTCAGCATCACGATCAAGTCCCACAATGATTTCATCCAATATTTTCTTCGATCCAATTGAATTTCTGGTGATAGAAACTTGAGCAGGAGCAGGTTGATTCAGAGTTCTTTCAGGTCTTTGAGATGAGTCGATCTTCATTCTATGGATGTGGATACTCATGAATTCCCCCTCCACAGACTTTAAAGATCTCCTAACATCATCAAGATGTAGGGATTGGTTAAAGTCCCCAGAGGTAGGAGTATGCCCACTATTCCTAATGTGAACACCGGAGAGGAACAGATCAACGATATACTGTGCCTCTTCTGCTGCGTCTATGAATCTTGTCTTCAGATCTTTAACCTTTTCGGGGTCATGTAAGTCTTGATGTTGGTGGATGAAAAGGGGTTGACCCATGGAGGACAGGTCGTCATAGAGAAGTTGGAATTGAGGCCTTTCACATATAATTTCTGGATAATTAAAGAACGGAATGTCGTTGGAGTTAATGAGCTGCTTCAACTTCTCCATGAACATCTGGATCCCTGAGTATGCCATCTTTAATTTCTCAACCTTTCTGGAATAACAATGAATACCTCGTCGTAGTCGGATCTAGGTTCTCGTCGTCACCGGAGAAGGAAGGAAGTCGTCAGATCTAGATGGTCGTTGGCGGAAGGAAAGGAGACGGACTCTGTGGCTGTGAGAGAAGTTGTTGACTTTAATTAGTAGTATTTTCACAGATTTCTTAAATGTTTTTTTTTTTTTTTTTTTTTTTTGAAGATTAACTTTCTTACAAACATTTGTTGATATAGCGTAAGTTGCATTAGTTGTTGACCTTCGAAGACTTAAATGATGCCTTCACATATTTGTACTCTTTTTAAAGTTTTTTTCTTTATTTTAACTTCTTTTTTTTTAGGGGTCAACGAATCAATTTCCGAGCATTATCAGACACCTTTTTGGTGAATCAGGTACTCGAGAGTACCCGGGCCACCAATTGCCACCAATTCCCGGGAAAACCCGACCACTCACCCGCCCGAAGGCACGACAGTGAAATAATCGGTAAAACCAGTCGGGATCAAGACTCGAACCCAAGCCAATGGCCGGGTCATCCCTCATTTCCCCTCCACCAATGTCCTCCAAATGTAGCTAGTGGGAATTAAACCCAAGCCTCCTATAGGAAACTTTAAACGCTCAACCAACTATGCTATAACTGTTGGACCTTTATTTTAACTTCTATTGTATATTATAAATTTTAAGTTCTAACTCTTATTTTAAACTTATTTTTATTATTAAGTAGTTTAGAATCCAGTGTATTTAACGAGTTGAATAATTTTATGTACAAAGTAATAAAAGATTATTGTGAAGAACCATGGATTTAACACAAAACAAGAACAATATCCAACCCAAAATTTATTAAACACAAAAACTGTTATGAGTACAATCATTTACAAAATAAAATCACTAGTACGGAGAATCAAATGTATGATTATCTCTCACATAAAACTAGAACGAAGAAAACGAGATGTTCTAAGGCTTTATGGTGTGCCTTCGGAGACTAAAATCGGTGTGCCTATGTGGCTTTTTCCCCCAAACAAAACACCCCCCCCCCCTCCCCCCCCTCTATTTAATTTCGGGGAAAACGGGAAATCCTACCGATGTCATCGTGTCTTCTCATTGGCTTATTATTTATTTATTTATTTTTAAATCAAACTTTATGTAATAAAAAATGAAGGGGGATTGAGGGAATACCATTTCCAAACTTTAGGGAAGAAAATGGGAGAAATGATGTGGCGCTGATGTGGCACTTGGAAGAGTTGAAGGAAAAATGAGACACACCATATAGTCTAAGTCTATAAGAGAATAAAAATGTGTAGTGTTGTGTTGGCATTTGAAATCTTGCCACGAAAAATACCCAAAGGCCGAAACCACTAACAAGGCCAGCTGCTAGCCCAATAGCTACACTCGACCTGGTAATGGTAACCCGACAATAAGCCCATTTGTTGTTTTCAACTGAGCCCAGCAAGTAGTCAACTGATGTATCTATTAATATATATAAAAGAAAATGCATATGTTGACGTGGCGTTCAATGGTGGTCTCAACCTCCCATTGAATGTGCCACATGGCACTATGAGAGATGAAAGATGAGTTTTTTTAATAACTTAAAAAAAATCTATTAATATATAAACCAACCCTAACCTTCTTCTCAGATATAAAACCCCATTTACGTTATTCTCTTCAAAACCCTAAAAACCAATCTCACATCTCCTCTCCTTGTCCCATTCTCTCCCCCTCAATCTCTGTTGCGATTCTTATTTTTTTGTTTCGTCTCTCTGATTTCCTATTACAAAGCCTTCAATATTTACCGATTTTGAACCAACCCTTTTTGTTAATTATGTTTCCGTTGATGGTAGTTGACACTGGTGCTTGCTTAATGTTGGTTTATTATTGTTGTTACAGGTTGGATTGTTTGGGGGTCTGCAGTTAGTGTATGCTTGCTGTTCTCTGTCGATATTCTGCAGAGGTATGGTTTCTTTCTTTTGTTGAGATGTAGTATTCTAATCTAATCATTTGTATGGTTTCTTTCTTTTGTTGAGATGTAGTATTCTAATCTAATCATTTGTTTGATCAATGGAAATTAACGAGAGCCCACCATATTATTATTATTATTATTATTATTATTATTATTATTATTATTGTTATTATTATTATTATTACTTTGATGTTAACTTCGATTATTATGTATGTGTGTGATTGAATTGTTAATATGTAAGATTCGATTGTGCAGGAGATGGTTCCGTTTCAGGCATTGCAAGCGTACGGATTATCAGTTGATGCTGTTTGTCCCGGTAAAAACTCCGGCGATGTTTGTCGCACAGCTATTCATCTATTTTCTTCACATCAGGTCCTCCTTTCACATATATTATTATTGTTGTTGTTGTTGTTGTTGTTGTTGTTTCAAGGGACACGGCCCACGAGGTTTACTGGTAGCCAGATCTTCATGCCGACATCGAACATGAAGCGGTAGCTTTTTGTGCTTATCAACCCATTTTTTATTTTATGTAATACTTGGTAATCTAAATAACCCTTTATGTGAATTTGGTGAAATTGTCATCTATGATGCACCGAAATCTTGAATCTGAGGATTTAATCTATTTCTAGATTAGATGCTTGAAGTTATTAGACTCGAAGGTCATGCGGTTGGTCAAGAAGATCCTTTTGTGTTGAGGGGCAATCATCTCTTTCAGGTGCTTACTCAGTTTCTTTATAAACATTAAAACTTAAAAGACAAGGTAGCAATTCCATCCTGTTTACTCGAATTGGGTCGTGTTTTATCCGAAACGGGTCAAAAAAGGTTTGCTCCCACAAGAAACTGTGCTTTATCTTGAGTCTTGACTAACAAAGATTGAGCCGGTTCCATTTATTTTAGTCCAGTAAGCTCACTAATTTTGAGGTAAAGTAACAAAATTATTGGAAATGACAAGTAAATGGCCACATTTTTTTGTTATATGGTTCTAGATATTGACGTGGCCTATTTGAGCATTTTTTTATGTTGAAAATATAGATAAAAGGAGGCAAGTGAAGGGGAAAAGATAAGGATTTTGGTTCTGTGCATTGACCAGGTGATCTTTGACTCTTCAAAACACAAACCCGTGTTCTAATCTAACCTCACCCTTATTGCCTAATGTTTGCTTTTAATTATTCTTTCTCAAAAATTGAATCTTGGGGTTTGATAGATCAGCTTTCATCAAGGCTTCCAATATGTTAGCTTCACAGCCTGACTGATAAGAAAAATGACTACTAACAATTGAATTCCTAATTTACTAACATTAAATAAAATTGTTCTAAGAACTACAAATGAAGTACATTTATTTATTTTCTTAGTTTACACCAGCATAACAAGAAAAACAAGAATTTCCAAAATATATCCGTTTATTAGATATTTTTGTCTCTGTATATATACATACATATATGTGTGTACTATGGATATTTAACTACAAAAGCGAAGGAAAAGAACTGTTTTAGCCTATGTTAGTTGTTACTACAAGTTTAGATGGCTAGGTATAGGTGATATAAAGACTGTATGCTTATTGTCTACATTTTTAGTTTACTTTACACTAAGTGACTTGATGGTGTGTGTTTATTTGTGTGGCGTAGTTAGATATGACCTGCTGTAGGATGTTACTTGAATTGCTCTTTTGACCAGAAACTATTATAAAGATTGTTCATTTTGCTCTAAGTTAGTTATTTAAATTGCATCCAATAAGTTGTTTGTAGAATTGTATTATATTAAGATGTCATGTGGATATTTTGGCACTGAATGATTAGGCTCACTCCCTTTTGTTGCAGCAAACTTATTTTTACCACTTGCAGAGGGAGTTTTTTTCAATCAGTAAGATTGCTTCTCAAAATCCATATGATTATGCCTAAATTACCATGCGCTCAGATAAGCGATTCAAAGATAAGCGAATAAAAGAATTTACTTATGATGATGTGACATTCAATTGAGGCCTCAACCCCCCCTGAATGTGGCATGTTGCCACGTTGAGGTGAGCGTGTTTAATTTATTTTTTTATTTTGCTTTTATTATTGTTAAATCTAAGAATTAAATTAATGAAAACCGTATTTCCGTCTCAATCTCAAAACCTTCACCCTCTCAATTATTCTTCCCTTTCTCTCTCATAACACTAACCCTCACCCTCTATTATTGTTCTTCAACCGCCGAATGAAGCTTCATCTTTCTTCTATAAACTCAACCGCCGAATGAAGCTTCATGTTTCTTCTATAAACTCTGTTTATCATTTATCTTCTTTATCATCGTCTGTCTTAGTCGCTTCGTCTTAATTGGGGTTTCTTCAGGTTTTAGGCTTTTGAGTAAGTTTTATTCGATTTTAATTAACATGCAACTTTAATGGTTGATTATATATTAATTTTTTTATTTCAGATCAGGATTATCATTGTCTATCTTCGTCGCTTCATCTTAATCGGGGTTTCTATTGACCAGTCAATTTCTATTGACTTTGGTTGACCATTGTTACTGACCAAGTTCTGATCCATCTTTTATGTTTTTCATATTTCATTGTGTTTGCTTAAATGTCTAAGTTAACACCGATTTATGTATTTCGTTATATGGTTATGAATGTAATGTTGTTTTTGTTTATTGTTTAATTGTTCTTCCACCAAATAAACTATTTTACAATGTTTAATACACTTTTTCTTAGACATATTGACATGTTGATGATGAAATATTGTTATTTGTTTTTGAAGTATGTGCTTTTTCATTGTTTGGGATTAATCTTAATAATAAAATGTTCTTATTTGTCTAACTGTATCTCTTCTCAAAGATTAATGTGTGAATTTTTTTACAATCACTTTCTTGGATTTATGTTTTATTGATAATTTCTTTTATATATTTACAGGAACTTTACATTACTGATTACCATTTTTAACTGACTTTTCAATATGTATTCAATGTTTCAGCCACTTCCACCATGTTACGATCTGTTGCACAAACAACACAAATTCCCGGTTGGTCTTGCTTTCATTACAAAGGAAAATGGTGGTGCTTGGTTTTGTGAAATTGTCAAAGATTCTAATACTTACTTCATCATTGACGATTGGAGTAAAGCTGCAACTACTTTAAACATTAAGGATGGAGATTTGCTCATTTTCGAGTTGATTGTTGTCCATTCTCATGAAATTAATGTCGTTGCTGATTCTCCAGTTCATACTGCTCATGTTGAAGATCCAGTTGTTGTAAAACAACTTACACATCGATTTGTAATGTTTCCTTATTATTAATTATTCATTACATTATCCTAATTATTATTTTTACATACTTAATATTCTGATTTGTATTGTTTACTGGATTATCATACAATATTAGATTTGCTGTTACCACATAGTTTTTGCACAGCATTACTATTACTACCACTATATATACAAAAATCGCTTGGGGTCTACCCAGTTAACATACTAGCGTCTTCCCTTAGCAACATATATTGTGTGTGGTGATTCTAAATACTAGAAGTTAATTATTTGAGTGTAGTTTTTTAACTTATTGTAAATGAAAGCATCCAATAGTAAAAAACATAGCACCAAAAGGCACGAGTCTGTATAATCACTTCTAAACATTACAATTTTGAAGCAATAAGAGAAATTTTGAGATTCAATATTTATCTTTCTTCCAATATCCCAACGTTTTAACGTTGTAGCATATTATAACATCCTAATGCATAAAAACTTTCATGTGAATGATATTACACGCCATTGTACCTTACGATAAACAACATTGAACACTTGGATTTTATAAGTTGTTAATCTCTTTTCTTGAGCAAAATAAAAGAGAGTTTATTTTCAGCATAAACAAAAGGCGGTGTCCCTGAAACATACTCAGCGTCTTTGAAATAAGAGTCTTAGTTTTCTTTCATGAAGAGGATGTTGTTGTGGTTAGTTAACTTGAGCCATTTGCAATAGGTTATCACGTAGTGAAATCTTTTAACTAAGAATGATTATGTTTAAGTTATTTACTCTTTTCATGATTTGAGCTTTCTTCTTATATCATTTTTTATTAATACCCTATACCCTATGCTGCTCTTGCTAGCCATATGGATGTGGATAAGGTTGGTGTTTTTGGGAACGTGTAGGTGAATAAGAAAGAGAAGCTACGAGAAAGATTCGCAACACTGTAACACATGGTGTCACTTTATAGCAAGATTATTTTTTATTTATTTAATAATTACAAGAGTAATAATTATTACTATTAATATTAGAATGGTGGGTTTAATATGGATTTGTAATTGATGAATCGATATGATATGGGGTTTTTGCTCTATTTGGCTGATTGTTTACAAATGATTCTTAGAAATAAGAACTTATGTTTTATCATGTCATATTAATTTTTTCAATCTCGGGACGCTCCCGGGATATAAGCTGATTCTGCGCCTGTTGAAGATTCAGCAGTTGTCAAACAAATTACACATAGATTTGTAATCTTTCTTTTTTTAATCATACGTTACTTTATAATAAATATCATTTTTCCATGCTTTACTTTATATTATCAATTGCAATGTTTACAGAATTCGTATTGCAGAGATTTACTATACGCTTTGCGGAAAAAGCTGACTTTGTTGATAAGGATTCTAAAAGAACATTTGGTTAATTAAGTTGTTATTGATCACTTGGATAGTAATTGGATGTTTTAGCGGTTATATATATGTTGTTCTGCAACAAATAAATGACATTATTTGTTGTTAATGACTGGTCGTCTTTATGCATTGTTCACAGTTAGGTTTGTATCATATTATATATTACTGATTATTATAAACCCGACTAATTCCATGGCATGTTGTATACAACATGTGCACACGTAAAATTAGCGTCAACCACTTTCTCATAATGCTCAACGACAAGTGACATTAAATATTATTAAATTTCAACCCCGGGACGCTCCCGGGTAGTCAGCTAGTTTCCTATATCAACAAATCAACAAATAGTGTATACGTATAAAGAAAAAACTCGTGTAGTGTGTGAGTTGAATAAACTTGTGTTTTACATGGGTTAAATAAATATAATATAATCGGTTAACACACATGATGTCTTTAAAATAAACTTTGATGTACTATTTACTTATTATAACGTTTTACTTTGTTTTTTTAATTATTATTAGGCTAGAAACTTGTGTAATACACGGGGTTGAATCAATAAAAATTAAATGATTACTAATAAGCGAAAAAAGTATAATAACTAGTTAAGAGTAGTCGTCGTCGTCGTTTCGTCTCCCCCTACAATTTCTCAGGCGATAATCACCACCCAAGTAAAGAAGGTTAACATCTAGTTATTGTGGAGCCCGATTCTTTTACACGTTGCAGTGGAGCCTCATTAAATACAAAAAAAAAAAAAAAAAAAAAAAACAACAACAACACATAGTGGGCGCTATTAGGAGCTTTCAACCATTTCTTGGATATCAAAGGTGGGGCACTATCGGAACCAATTACCTATGTGGTACTGATGTGGTATAATGGAGCTTCTAGGGGCTCTATCCATACCACCCAGCCTAATACTTAGATACTAGATATTAACTAGTGGGGAACTCGCGCGTTGCGGCAGAGTTGACAAAATTTGACCCATGATTACAATCAAAACAGTTAAGTTTTTGAATAGGTTGTAATGCATCTTGTCCTAACACTTTTAGCTTTCTTATAATAATAATGCATCAAATATGAGTAATATGTTATCAACTTCATATTATGTATAAAACTTCTAGCTTTATAACTGCTTCCTACCATTTTACATTTGTCAAGTATGATTATGAACCATGCTTATTGAACTATGGCCTTGATTCAACCTGAGCATTCAATCGATTAGGGTCATTGAATGGACAGTTTCCCTGATTGATCGACTGAAAGAGCCAAGATGCTGATGACGATCGAGTAGTCGACCTTGGCTAGAGTGCCCGGTGTCACGATGGTTTACGGTTCAAAAACTAAAATATAGAACTTACAAAAAACGGTTTTAAGAAATGGGTCGGGTATGCACCATGAAAATGAAGGTCAAAATGAACGGATATGCGAAGTATGGAAAACTCGCATAGTAACCGGCGTCTTGAGATGTGAAGATTATGTTGGTAGGATTTACCACACTTTTCATCATTTTAACAGGACAGAATAGTGGGATGATCAAAAACCTTAAAAACCATGAAAGTAAGTATTTCTAAACTAAGGTCTCTAACAATTCTTAACCATCCATATGTGAAAACAGTTTCACCATTTAGTTGTCTAATTGTTATGTTGCAGGAAGTAGAGGCACCATAGAATTCTACACATTTGTAAAGGCACCATTGAATTCTTGCAAGTAAATGAGCATTAGTCCTTTGCCTATGCATACTATATGTATGCTCATATCTGTCCAACAATTCTACCAATCAGAATCTGTTCAAACTATATCAATAAACATTGTCAAAATCCAAATTATTATTATATACAATAAAACACATTGAATGGCATTTTAAACTGATCGGTGACAACCACAAGTCAGCAAACTGCCAATTAAAACTCTAGGCTCAGCCCATATATAAAAGATATTTGATTTTCCTACTTTGAAGAAAAAAGTCAACATCTTTATTTTGTCTAGCATTCTAGCAGGTGAATTGCATGATCATTCATGCTATAATCACCTATATATTACCATGTCCACAACATCCCCAAAAGGTTGAAGCTATACGGAAAGAAATTAAAAAAAAAAGAGAAGAAGTTACCTTGCGAGCAAGCGAGCCATACAAGGCATCACAAACAAAGCTGGAAAAGCAAGATCAACCATTTAATAACATAATTAAAATCTTTCAAATACATGTTACGTACACCTGAAATCAGGGTAATTAATAGCTCAGGATCAATAAAAGTTTATTAACCTTTGTGTCCCTCGGTTGAACATAACCCTTGGAAACATTACAAAAGCTATGTAAGAGGTTGTATTAACAATATACAAATCCATCTTTAGAAATGCCAATCGACCTGGTAGTTACAGCTAACATGAGGAAATAAAGTGTGGTCACCAGATAGTGTGACAATGTTAATGTCGTGAAAGCCCATAACAATGTAGAAAACTAACACAAAATAGTGCAAGATTCGGACCCATAACAGCGCAGAAATTTAACCAAACAATGTAGTAATTTAACCCTAAAAATGCAGCATTTTAACGCAGCACTGCGCAATACAACAATGCTTAAACCACATACAATGCAGAAGACTAACCAAAGTCGTGGAGAATTCGAAACATAACAACGCTTAATTTTAACCCACACAATGCAGAATTTTGACCCATAATTTTGCAGAATTTTAATACAAATAATGCAGCAGTTGGAACCTAAACAGTGCAAAGTTTTGACCCATGATATAAACGGTTTGATCTGTGACTGAATATAACTGTATAAGGACATCGTCATAACCAAATACCTTCCTATTTGATTTTAAATCTGGTCTTTTGGCATACCTAAGCATTTGAATCAGATCTACACAAATCACATACAATCAAACTAACAGCCACAAACTCATCAAACAAAAATTCAAATAATGTTGTAAAATAAAAAGCTAAACATAAACATCAGAGCAATTATTGAACCCTGTGGAACAACTTGAATTTCTTGGATGTGGTAAATGAGAGGAAGAAGGCTTGATTTTATTAAATAAAATTGCGTTTGATAACATACAGAATTAATAAAGGAGACCTCAGGGATGTGCAAATAAACCTGGATTGCGATCAACTTTGTGAAATCCGCTGCCATTGATGAAGGGGTGAGAGGGGCAATCATGGATAGGGAGTATATTGAGGGTTTTTAAGCTCTTCAATCACCAATGCTTTAATTGCACAATCAATCAGGAATTAAAGCTCTTCAAGCACCCATCGTCTTAATGAAACCCAACAGACGCGTCTTACGTCCTTTGGATGGAGGATGCAATGGAAAGTTGTAAAGATGGGTTTAAAACTTGTATTATTGTCAAATAATAACAATCTTTAAAGTAACATCAAACCTCTAATCCACTAAACTACTAAAAAGACTTATTTACCACTACACAAATGCATCAAATGTTTGTACTTACTGCAATTAAATTTATACTTAACTTTTCCAGGAATCCTTGCCTCATGCTTTATACATAGTATAGATATAGATATAGATATATTATAATACAATTAATAAATTAAAGGAGAGAGTGTCACATAATATTAACTGGAATTCTATACTAGACCATACGTAGTCGGACGTTGTTTGGAGCGTTCAATCAAAGATAGCGCCCCCAACACCATTACATGGGGGCGCCATCTTTCCAAAACCATCTCAAGCGTTATGTTCATAGAGCTTTGCGACACAAACCAAAACCAATTACATCTTGACATCAGCTTCTTCCAACGTTCCTTTTATTTCAAACGGTCGATTTTTTAAAGCAACAGTCATTTGGTGTGTTGTTTAAATATATATATATATATATATATATATATATATAACACAACACAAACCATATACATAAACACAACACAAACCATATACAAAACACACCAATATTTTTAAAAAAATGGGTTCCCCCGCGTCATCATCCGTTGCCACGCATTATTACAAAGAGTTTCTAGGCGATGAGGGTGAGTCGACAGACGAAGAGTTAGAGCAAGATGCGGTTATGAGTGCGCTTTCGCTTGTGGCGAGATATATGGAACAAACTAGTGCATCTACACGTCCAAAACAGTCTAGAAAATATTACGAACGAGATCGTGAATCGGCAAATGCTCGTTTGATGAAGGATTACTTTGATGAAAACCCGACTTGCCCCGACCCAAAGATGTTTAGGCGTCGTTTCCGGATGAGTAAATGCTTATTTTTACGTATTGCCGGAGACTTGGAAAACGCATTTCCTTACTTTCAACAAAAATCGGATGCGAGGGGGGTGATGGGATTTACCACTATTCAAAAGTGTACCTCATCACTGGGTATACTCGCATACGGTAACGCGACAGATATCAACGACGAGTATTTAAAAATGGCTGAGAAAACAACACGCAATTCTTCGGAGTATTTTTGCCAAGGTACATCACTTTTTTTTAAAGTAAATTCATTTACCTTTTTTATATTTATTCTAACACACGCATACACACACACACACACACACATATATATATATATATAAAAATATATATATTTGTATTTCTTTTTTAGGAATAATACAGTTGTACGGAGCCCGTTATCT
Organism: Ambrosia x helenae; assembly: GCA_030844895.1. NCBI lineage: Eukaryota > Viridiplantae > Streptophyta > Magnoliopsida > Asterales > Asteraceae > Ambrosia > Ambrosia x helenae. The sequence goes on along the minus strand of CM061223.1, from coordinate 38,153,684 downwards.
TAGAAGGCCCACTTGGTACGACTTACAAAAAATTTATGAGGTGCATATGAATGAACATGGGTTACGAGGAATGATTGGTAGCATCGATTGTCGTCATTGGCCGTGGTATAATTGCCCAACCGCTTGGCGAGGTTAACACACACGTAGTGACCAAAAAGGACCGTCGGTTATTCTTCAAGCAATGGCTTCAGCCGATCTTTAGGTTTGGTCAGCTTATTTTGGTGTTTCAGGTTCATGCAACGACTTAAACGTTTTTGAGCAGTTGCCTATTATTGAGGATTTCATTTCCGGCAGAGTAGCAAAGGCGCCGTTTTATGCTAATGGAAACTACTATCCACACGGATACTATTTGGCTGACAGAATATATCCGAGGTATTCCATTATCGTTAAGACGTCCAGTAACCCGTTCGATGAAAAAATGGCACACTTTAAGGAAGTTCAAGAGGCCGCGCGAAAGGACATAGAGAGATGCTTTGGGGTTATTCAACAGCGTTGGCATTACATAAGAAATTTTTGTTGTGCGTGGACCAAAGACAAGATGCGAGATATTATGTATGCATATATAATCATGCATAATATGATATTAGAAGACGAAGGTAAAGCGATATGTCAAAATTATGTACTGGAAGCCGTTCAGGATCTACCGCAAACGAAAATGGAAGAAAGAATACTCAACGCATATGAACCTCGTGACCATGATGTACATGACGCGTTAGCGGTAGATATGGTCCAACATGCTTGGTCAGTTCGGTCTATTCCAAACGAAGACGAAGAAGAGGACAAAAATGAAAACGAGGATGAAGACGACTACGATGAAAGCGAAGATGAAAATTAATATTATTTGCCTTTTTTATATATCATTTGGGTGTTTTTAATATTATTTGTAATTTTTTAATATTATTTGTGTGTTTTTAATATTATTTGTAATTTTTTTAATGTTATTTGTGTTTTCTTTTAATTATTTTTATTTCATTAATTAAAAAATAATTAAATAAAAAACTAATAAAAAAACAGGGGCCTTATATTTTTCACCCCCCACTACACACCATTTTAAATTCAAGCCCCATGCTAATTTAGCTACCATGTGGACCAATCAGAAGAAGGGGCCTTAAATATTTCAAGCCCCACTACACTTGGTCTTAGAAGTAAGATAAGATGTTACTATATATGATTGAAAATATCGCCTAGAGGATTAACACCCCTTTTAAATACACCATTTTTTTTTTTGCCTCTTATGAGGTTTAAACTCCAAACCTCCCCTTTAGACCCCAACACCTTTACCATCACACCATAAGACTATGTGTTGTGGTTATAGGTGCGCCACAACTTGATCCAATTATATTATGCCAAGTAGGCGCCCATATGTCAATGGCTCGCGCTCGCGGACTATTCACTTGATCCCGTTGTGAGTCAAGGTGAGCGGGTCTTTTTTTGTTACCAAATAATAATATTAAACATAAATATTTTACAAAACATTTTTTCAAAACATTACATAAATAAAAATATACATTGCACTAAAAAAGTTCACTAAAAAAACATTACATTATAAAAAGTTACACTAAAAAAAACCATTACATTAAAAAAAAACCTAATGTAAGGTTGAGCTTGAGCGTAACATTTGCCACGCCGAAACGTGGTGAAAGTCATGCTCAACCTTCGAAAGGTATTCCACATGCGTAAAAGCTCGTAGCACGTTTTCTTTTTCTCCGGGGATATCTTTGGAGACTTTTTTATACGCGACTTCGAAGTTTTTACACTTCGATTTCAGATCCCCATACTTGTGAGAGATCGAATCACAAGTACGTTTGGTAACCTTGTCTACACCAGACAAGGTTACCAAACTCAACTAGCACCTTTCCCCACCGTGGTCCGCGACTTTGAGAACCACGGCTTGTCGAGGCGCCGTCACCGTGCACTTGATTATAAGCGATTATTAACGCTAGTTCCTCTTCTTCAGTCCATTGCACGATGATTTTGGTTGATTTTGAAGTTGAAGATTTGAAATTGGGTGAGGGTTGGAAGAAGATGAAGTAGAAGATGAATATTGTTGGTGAAGAATGGTGGTGGAAGGGTAAATATATATTAGTAATTGTAATAAATGAAAGAAGGTAAAAAAAAAGTTTTTTTTTTTAATTTTAAACGCTTCTTATCTCGCTAACGGACGCGACAGCCATCGCTTCTGGTCGCTCGCGTTAGCGCTGGCGCTTGTGTGTTACCGTGTACGCGATCCACGTGGCTAAAGTTGTAGCTCGCGGCAGCCGGCTCGCAGGCCACAACACATAGTCTAAGGGGGGTAGGACTATTACATTGATGGTTAACAGTCGTGATTATTCATTTTATCTCTATCGTTTAAAAATTACGGATCCAATACCTAATCACTTTTTTTTCTCTCTCATAAACGATACAGAGGTCATGTCAGATTATTATTTGGGAAAATCACGAAAATGTCCTTTTGACTATGTAGGATCGGATTTTGACAAATCAACACAAAGATCACACAAGTATAAGCAAACTAGGTGCGGAAACCCTAATTCGCATGCAAAATTTTAATAATCAGATTAGAACACGTTAAGATCCATTTTCAATATGATTTCCATTAATATAATGATGATAAAACGTTTACAAGATTAGATATTAATGAAAATACAAGTTTCGGAACTCTCTAAAACACACACTGACACACCTAATCAAATGACCAAAAGTTATGTTTAAAGCCAACTTCAACATATATATAGACTTCCCATTCGACCTATGCAGAGGTCGAAGGGCTTCATTCGACCATTGCATGGTGCGAATGAACTTCACAATAAACAGACTATCATTGACAAAATACATTCGACCTCTATTAATTCTATTCGACCTCTCGACAGGTCGAATGGTCTTAGCATTCTTCAAAACTTCAAATCTAACAACGATATCTGTACAATCCGAAAGCGATAGCCACATAATGCATCTACAAACTCCCCCTTGGCTATTGCTCGGATTGATTATGTATTATGAAGCTTGATCTTGATCTTGTTCTTAGCACACTCATTCATTTCTGGTTCAGGTTGTTGAATTTTGCGTTTCTTCGGTTCCGATCTAATCTTCGACGTATTACCCAGCAGCTTATCATTGTCCCAATCAGCATGCATGTAACACCCCAACCGATGGCGGAAACATCGGGATGTCACGTATTGATGATTGTTCAGTAGCTCATGGTGAATAATAAATTTCATTAAATGATTTAAATAAATTACATACAATTGTTCTACAAGAATTCGTACATCAAATTGAATAAAACTATGCATACATCTTCAAGCATTAATTCGAATCTTCAAACAAGTAGAACCTAAAACATGTTAAGTTGAAAATATTTTGGGTCAACAAAAGTTGGTGAGAATTACATAGGTTTTGATAATCGAATAAAATTGTTGTGCAATTCATGTGTCATGGCAAGTCTAGTCCATATGTGAAAACATACTAGAAGTAAATCGAGTGCATAATCAACCCTTGTGACTGTTGTATTGTGGTACATCCCATACGCTCATGGTTCACTCGTTTATATTGCAGTAACAAACACCCACGCTACCTTTGTAGGAGGCACGTATCCGGGTGGGATTGTCAGTCCAATAGATCTATCAATGTATACCGTCGGCTGATCAATGTTAATGATTATGCTAGAATTGTGCTTACCCTAGTCATGTTCAAGACATAATGCAACATAGAAAAACACATGGACACATTGATGATTGAATTGCATAAATGATGTTGTAACATGTTTCACCCCAAAAATGGTGATAAATAGAAAAGGGGCTATGTAAAACTCACCTTAGCAAAATGTTATGTCTCGTAAAAAAAATAGAATAATGTGTTGTGAATGTATGCGAGGCGAATCCCAAAGACTCAACAACGTAGCTAGTCCAAATTGAAGAAAACGAAAAAGAAAGAATATCAAGCTTCCAATTCGCCAATTACAAGATCTTATAATCAAAGCTTCAATTGTAGAAGTAATAGACTATAGAAGAAAGGTATGAGGGAAAGTTTAATCGGATTGAAACAATCGATTTAGAGGTGCAAAGTATAATGGGTCATAGGTGGGTTTTTATACTAGTTTTGGAGTCAATTAACCATTAAAATTGGTCAACACCATAAAGTAAGGTTTTATGATGAATTGACTATTTGACTAAGACTTTGACTGTTTGACTAAGACTTTGACTAGGACTTTGACTATTTGACTCAAGGCTTTATTTAAAAAAAAAATCTTGTATGTGAAAAAAAAAAGAATTTAGAATCATATTATTATTATTATTATTATTTATATACATTTATGTATGTATATAAGTTGTGAGTTAGGATAAATAAAGTCTTAGGCACATTTGTATAATATTAATGATAAAGGTGTAATAAAATATTATGCTTCGTTTTCTTTTTTATTTGTTTAGTTTTTTTTGGTTGGTTACTTATTTTGACTCCATTTATGGGTGTTCATTAGGCATATACCAACAACGGGTGAAGAAGAAAGGGGCAACGGTTGCGGTTGTTGAGGTAGGGAGATAATGGCCGGTGCCCCATGATTGCAGTCTTGGTTAGACGGTCATTATAGGAAGCAGTGGATCAAGCAGATTGGCTTTGAAGAGCAGTGTAACCGGGTGGCGGCATGATTTTAAAAAGGTAAGTGGTATTTTATTACTCAATAACCGATAAGTGGTAATTTTTTACCGGTGGGAAACTCTTTATTCGTGGGTTTTGTTTGATGATAACCAATATTGTTGGTTTTGTGTTTGTTTTAAAAGATGATTTCTGCTGATGACCAGGGTATAAGGGTGAAATTTTTTCCAGTTATGAGCTAAGAAAAGAACAACATCATGCTAACAAAAAGGAGATATAAGAAATATGGTAAAATTATGCTTCTTCTTTTTGTTAATCTTTGAACAGTTTTATAATATTTGGCATATTTTAAAGGTTGCTTTTGTTCTTGCTATCGGTTTTTTACAGGTGATTAGCCCGACGTTTCATTGTATGCATCAAAAGCAACGGGAGAAAAGGTAATCATAGGATGGTGAATTTACCTGAAGCATGAGCCATTTGGATCTCCATAGACAGTGGCGGATCCAGAAATATTTTTCACTGGGTTCCTAATTTTAGGTGTTTCAATTTCACATGACCAAACATAAAAATTTCGGGTCGGTTTGCCGATTCGGGTCGGATAAGGTTCATCACATAATAAAAATACGATGTAATAATGAAAAAAGCATTGGCATTAGAAATTTAACGCACATAATAGAAATACGATTGCCTTTAAGGTTGTTCCCTACGAGTTTTCATCTTTTGAAAACGTTGAATTATATTCTCGACCGAAACTTGTTTGTGGTAACTCCCTTTCAATGTAATAAATGCAAGTGTCGTTCTAGTATTCATCACCCATCTTATTACGCAATTCCGCCTTCGCATACTTCATTGACGAAAAACATCTTTCGAACGCATGAATGAACAAATAAATAATAATAATAAAAAAGACATTTCCCCTAAAATTCTCTTCAGACAATAAAAAACATACATTTAAATAAAAAAAACTAAGAATCTATAAATTCAGAAATAAACTAGCATATGTAACTCTATAAGAGAGTCAACAGATTAGCAAACTCCTAATGAGTAATAGAGCACTGAATTTGTAGCCAAATGTAAGCTAAAAACATGTAATACCTATGAATTGTTGCTCTTACTGATAATGTGGTTACGATTTAAAAAGATAGAATACAAAAACAAGATCCATAACCAAAAATTCCCACTAACAAATCACAATCAACGCTTAAATGCTTGTAAAATAGACAGATCAACAGATCATGATCTTCAAGCAAGTAATACTTGTTATAGAACATGTAAATGAAGTCAATTATAAGCTTTAAGCAAGTAATACTTGCTAATCATTATTCTTACTGATAATATAGTTACAATTCAAGTATTGTTGAGTAAACATAATAAAATCAGGACCTAAAACCTCAAACTACCACTAACAAATCACAATTAACCCTAAAACAAAGAAACATATACTTACCGGGACTGTCAAACATAAACGTAGTGGTATCGAACAAATGGATTCAAAGGCAGATTGTTAAATCAATATACAGAACAAATTAAATTGATAAATAAACTTACAAAGTGAAGGAGAAGGAGGAGGGCGGGCGCGGAGGTCGGGGGAGGGTTTCCTTCGAGCTGCTGTATGTTTTTGTTTAGAAGGGTTTTAGGTTTGAATAAAATAAAATAATTTGGAAAGCAAAAAATAAAATGCTTGAAATAGGGATCGAATCTGAAACCTTGTGATTGTGATGGCGTGCTTCAACCAATAGAGCACCTCTAACTTTTGGTAATGGGTTCCTTTAACATTTTTCTTATGGGTTCCTTTCATTTTTTTATATACAATAACACTATAATTTACAAACCGACTGGGTTCCCGGGAACCCGTCAAACATGCCTAAATCCGCCCCTATCCATAGATAACGGTTAGCCAGAACCTTTACTCAAATAGTCCTACCTTTTACCACCTCAGATTTGTTTTTTTTGTTCTGATGCCAACAAGAAAGATGGGTTAATTTGGTTAATGTCAAAACATTACCTTATGGGTTATACATGTTTTGCATGGTGAGACACTTTGTGAAAGCAACATGGAGCCTAAGGTATTAGTTATTTGTAAGTTGCAAGTATTATTCTCTATTTTAAGATGAATATTATCGGTTTTGTTTAAAGTAAAATGTGTAAATTTTTTAAAGCATGATTTATGTGCAGATCCACACTCTTACAAAAGACCTTACAGAACTGTAAGCTGATGATAAACAACTTTCAACACTAATGGTCAATAGATCATATTGTAGTTTGCTTTTCCTAGCATTATCATTTTTTGTAAGATGTTAAATTCTAGGTTGCACTATTGCAAAAAAAAGGCAAAATTGAGTTTTGGATATGTTACAGATGCATTGTTTTTTTGCCAAAGAAAGCTTAGCTATTCTAAGGTTTTGATTTTTAATGAATACCTAGAGCTATTGTTTTCCATAGATTTTGCAAGCCAAACTTAATTTGTGCAGAAAACACCGTGTGCTTTCCACCTTAAGACTATCCGGAGTGGTGGGGGAAAGAGGGGGATGAAGCGTCATGTGGTACTTGTGGGACTCTTGTTTGGGGGGGGGGGGGGAGGAAATAATATTATATTGTGTTAAAGTTAAAAAAAAAAACATGACCAATAATTTAGTGCCACGTGTCCCAAGCATTTGCCCCACGCTAGTGAATTGCCCCCCGTCTCCACCCCCCCCCACGCCATGACCGGCGGCGGTTTTGGTTGGAATTTGTAAACGTATCGAGCATTTCTGAGACAAAAATCATTTTTATTAGCCCACTTCTGAAAGCTCACCCAAAAATCATTTTTATTAGCCCACTTCTGAAAGGAATCTAGGGGTGGTGTTTGATTTTGGTTGGAATTTGTAAACGTATCGAGCATTTCTGAGACAAAAATCAAGTTACCTGTGTTATCTTCTTCTTTTCAGATTCGGACGGTGATATGTATGTAGTCACCGGAGTTTTGGTCAAGAAACGCGTGGTGGTTGTGTTCTTTTGTGTAGCTGTTAATCTATAACTTATAATAAAAGAATTGAAGATTGATGATTTGTCATTCAATAAAGGCGCCTAAGAAAGCCATTTTAATGACATGGCATTCAAGGAGGCATTCTCCTCCTTGAGTGTGTCATGTGTCATGCCATGTGGCAAATAAAAAAAATAAATAATAATATAAAAGCTAATCTACTAAATTTAAATTGAGTTATTTTAAGAAAAAAGAATTTAAAAACAAATTTAAATTTTTCTCTCTTATGTTTCCTCCCATAATTTTTAAACGTTAATATCTTTTATATACGAGATTTTTTAAAGAAAAAAATTACACCAAATTAACGAGCGTTTTATTATCTTTCTAACGAATACCATAGTGCTATATAAAAAACGGAGAAAAAAAAAACGACTATTTTTTTTGGGGTTTCGTTCATACAGGAAAAAAACACAAAGTGTTCAGGTTATTCATTAATAATGTTTTTTTCTTTTAAACCAGATTCTTATCTACGATGTTGAAATTCAGCCCAATCGCCATGCTTTCATTGGAATTTTACTCTTTTAAAGATGCATAGGTATACTTCATCAAGAGAAGCTAGGAGAAAGAATCGCGCAACACTGCAACACATGGTGTCACCTTATAGCAAGGTTATTTTTTTATTTATTTAATTAAAAGAGTAATAATTATTAATATTAGTATTAGTATTATTAGAATTGTTATATTTTTCAACCCAGGATGCTCCCAGGATAAAAGCTAGTTATCTATTAATCTATCTATACATCTAATAAACTAAAGTCCATGAGGACACTTGGCACTCCCACATTCATCCTCAATTGTGTAGCCAATCATATTGTGCCAAGTGTCTCATTGTGGGAATTTATAAAATTTTTCATTTTTCTAAAAATAAAAAATCATTCAATTAATTTTGGTCAATAATCATTTACCAATATTAATTAACTTTCCTAAAACAATAGAACCCTAATTCGAAAATCATTTAGCAAATTAAATTAGGCAATTCAATGATTATTTTGGTAAAAATTGGTCAAGCATATTATCTTCCTAAATACACAATCATCCTCCTAAACCTTACTCTTCTAAACCCTAAAACTACTCTAGGCGACCGATCATTCTTTCTTCTCGGCTATCCTTCTACAAGGTAATTTCCAGTCATCTTCGTCGTCGCCGGTTGCTGCAGCCTGATTCACCGCTCTCTTCTTCGTATCAGATTGTCCTTTTAAAGTGGTTTTATAATTGTCGCTGTTATTGGTTTTTTGAAACAGGCTCACATCGATCAACGCAACCATTTTTTCAATTGATTAGGGCTCAAGCGTTCAAGTTTTGAAGGTAAACATCACTCAACTCCAACTTCGTTTCTTGCGTGTTTCCGATTTCACAGAAGCAAACCAATCAATTTAATTGACTTTTGTTTTTTACTGTATCAATTGAGTTATAAGGGTTTGGGACTCTTTCAATTAATTAAATGACGTTATTTGTAATATTCAAGCAAGTGTAAAAATCATTTTGAATAATAGTGAGGCTTTGCATTACCAGCAAGAAAATGGCATCAAATGGTTTATGAAATGAGTGGTTGAATAATTGTTATTAAAGAAAACACAGAATGTATGATGATGAAAAGTGTTGAAGATCATGACAATACTAAAATAAAGAGATGGAAAGTATTAATTTGCTACAGGTTAAGTAGCAAAATGCTTGATATATGAAAAAAAATGGTACTTAAAAAAAAAAGTTGTAACTTGAAATAAGTAATAAGAAACTATCAAAAGTGGAAAGAAGGCGGCAAAACTATGAATATCATGGTCATAAGATCAAGGAAAACAAGTTTCTCTCCAAGAAAATGAAATGGTTTTCCTTCTCAACGTAATTCATACGGTTTAAGTGTTGACCGTTTTACCTTTTAATCCAGAAAAGGTTGGATGACATGCTATATATTGGACTTACTGAAGACCACAACAATCTGGTATGATGTTTACAAATGTTTGATAGCTCATTGATAGTGTATACTTGCAGGTCGCCAGGTATTGAAATCAATAACAAATCGGTTTTCTCCTCTACATCTCAAGGTATCATTTTTGCTATTTCTTTAATTTTTCAAAAAACATTCGAACCCTAAACAATCATGGTATTTGTGGTTTACTTCATTTAGTGAAGTTTAGTTGAACCTGAGTTCTATATGCTTCTTTTTTTTTTCGAACTTCGAAGTAAGCATATAGTAATTCTTTTGAATTCAAAGTCTTATTTCACAATTAACTTGCTGGATTTATTATACATGGTTTACTTCAGGTACGTGAGTAACCTACTCCAACACAAGAGAGTAAAAACAAAGGGATAGAAGGCATGGATGGAAACAACTTCAAGTCCACTTCCATTTTTGGTCATAACTTCTAACAATAATCCTTTCATTTTGTTTGATAAATACTATATTCTCAATGCATATTAGTATGCATGTTGTGAACAAGTGTTTTACTATGATACGCCTTAGCTTATCAAGATGATAATTTTTGGTTGTTTAGACTGCTCGGGTTTGGATTCTGGATCATTCGGTGTTTGGTTAGGCGGCTTTTAATATTTGATTCTTTGCAGCGACTTTGGTCCTTGATATTAAGGTACGATTTTGTTCCAATGATTTATGAAATTCTAATTAAGCATTTCTATATAGTGCCAAGTGCTTTGGTAGTTCATGATTTAATGGTTCTCGCATTTTTCAATAGAAATTATTCAACTGCTTTCATTCTTTACAGTATGTTTTTTCTGATGATGTATGTTCAAATTCGTTTTAGATTTGTCTGATCTGGTCATGGTCGCAATCGAGGTCACATTCCATGGAAGCTTTAATGGCGGTCATTGTAATCATTTAATACACGAGTTTTTTCATCTGGATATACAGGACGGGTGATTATTAGCTTCAATCCCAGAGATGGTTCACCTCACAGTAAGAGTTTCTAATCTTTTTTATTTAGTTGTTAATCAATATTTCCAATGCTCTTTTTTATGTTCATGCTTTGTATGATGGAGATATTGATAAATTGAAGATATGTCGCTTTTTCATGTTTTAGTCTTTTTACTTTTTTTATTAAACAAAAAGCAATAAATCAGAATGAGAAAGGAAACTGACGTAAATTAGGAACTCATTAAATTTCCTTATTACATTCACATTACTCACTTCCTAAATTTAGTGTAATTTATATTGGTAATAAGTTAAATTTTGAATTTTGAATTTCAAAATTCAAATTAAAATTCAAAATATTTAAATTCAAATTATACAAAATTTCAAATTTTGAGTTTAGGTTAATAATGGTAAGAAATTACACATACTAATTATCCTTTTAATTACGTATTTAATAAGATTCAAAGTCTCTACATAAATAGTGTCAATTATCCAATTAATACATTAATTGATCCTATTAATTGTGTTATATTATTGGGACTGATAAATGTAGATGGGATCCCTTCGAATAGCTTCAAGTGGAACAAGTTGACTTTGTTTGGGTCAAACGAATCCCATATACCAACAAATGTCTTTAAATGGTAAGTTGCAATTGCAAGGCATACGCTTAAAATAAGAGTGCAATAATAATGTCATTGTTGGTATTGATTTGTGTTGTATCGGTTATTTTGCAGGGCGGGGAACATAGGTTGAAACAATAATTAGTAGTTTGAGCTTGTCAAAATCGACACCCGGGTCACAAGTGGAGATGGCAAGGTATCCAGAAAAGTCAGTGAAATCTTTTAGCCCGAAGATCCACTCACAGCTCATACAACAACCGCATTGAGCTGAATGCAGTTAATTTCTCTGGCCTTGCTTAGCTTCAGGTTCTGTATGTATACACTAGAAGAAAAAGAAAAAAAATTGTGGTGACGTTCTGACAAGCTAAGTGTATGTATAAAGCAAGGTCTTTATCCATGTGATTCATTAGTTGCTTGCTGTAGTGTAAAGTGTAATTCTGAACTTTATCCATATGATAATTTGTGCAATTTGATACTGAACTTTGTTTAATAAATGATCATTAGATGGTGAGGTTTATTATCAAAAAAGAATTTTTTTTGGATTTACATAAGACCAACTCCAATGCATCCGAAATCCAGTCATCCAAGCCACGTTGGAGACGTCCGAAGTTATGTGCTACGTTGGAGCCGGCCGACCGATGACCTCTGAAGGTGAGGCGCCCTTAGTTGAGGGCTTGGTTTTTCTCGGTTATTGAGCCATTTTCTTTTGTTTTTAAAATATTTTTTCTCAAACGATACATTTCAGTTCATGCTTGGGTGGTGTTAGAAAGCTTCATGGAGGTTTAATGGAGAAGATAAGCATATGAAGATGAAGGGTAAAAAAAGAGAGAATTTTTTTTTTGTTTTATTACTCACAGATGAGATGATAGGCAAAAGAAAAGAGAATTGAAGTCTTTTTTTGTTTTATTATTATTGGAAATGACGTGTTTTTCTATCTACCATTTATTTGCTCTTTATTTTGACTCCTTGAATTAAGGCCAAGTCTTTGTATTTTCCTAAAATATAATTTTCTTGGTTGTATATTTATTGGGAATAATAATACATAAAAACTTTGGAACCAATTTGTTCAATTATATATACATTAGTTTTAAAACTTTCATGAATAGTACTAACGGAGTTACTATTTAACTCCGTTAAGTTACTATTTAACTCAGTTAAATTGCTATTTAGCTTAACGGAGTTACAATTCAACTCTGTTAGGTTACTATTCAACTCCGTCAAGTTACTATTTACTCTACTTTTTTTTTTCCTAATTCTGTTTTTTTTCTCCGTTAATTCAACCTTAATTTATATAATCCAAGGTTTGATTGAATTATATATATATGTTCTATATTTGTAAATATCTAAACTAAAAATAATTTAAAATGTAGTTATACGTAATTTATATTAGTTATTTACTTTATTAATTTTAATCATTTAAATATATTTTGATAATTTAAGTAATAGTTTTAAATAATAAAAGGTAATGATGTTGAAAATGTAAGGATGTTTGTATGGTTAGAGATGAAATTGAGGATTTTTAAAGATTTGTAAGGATTTTTGGGATTTATAAGGATATGACGTGGAAGCTGACTAGGCAGGTAAGGGCGCCTAAGGGCGGCCTTAGCATTAAAGATAGTCTAATATGTTGGTTGCTTACATCTGTTTTGCAACCTCTGTTCACCTTAACATCTGTTTTGACCAACAGAGTTGCTTGAACATCTGTCAAGAGTTAAAAGCAGGGTATGAGTGAAGTTAACTTATACTTGATGGTGATGGGAATGTCAAGACTAAAACAAAAAATGTGGTGTATAAGGAAATATTTAGTGATATTTGAATAAAATGTGTATTGTTTGCTTTTAAATTTGAATAAAATATTTATACTATATTTTTTTTTAAATTTTAATAAAATTTTTCTACTGTATTTTTCTTATACGTTATACTACTCCAAATAATCGTACGTTGGTGAACTGCGTGTCAACGCGGGCAAATATCTAGTATATATAAAAGAATTGAAAATTGCTGACGTGGCGTGCAATGGTACCTTCACCCTCTCCATGAAACTGCCACGTGGCATCATAATTGAAAGATTTTAATGTTTTTTGAATTATTTCCTTTTTTAATTAAAAAAAGATAAACATAAAACCCTAAATTTATCTCTCTATCTCTCAATTCTCAATTACTAAAATTAAATTGAGTTATTTTAAGAAAAAAGAATTTAAAAATAAATTTAAATTTTTCTCTCTTATATTTCTTCCATAATTTTTAAACGTTAATATCTTTTATATTCGAGATTTTTTAAATAAAAAAATTACACCAAATTAACGAGCGTTTTATTATCTTTCCAACGAGTACCATAGTGCTATATAAAAAACGGAAAAAAAAACGACTATTTTTTGTGGGGTTATGTTCATACAGATAAAAAAAAAAAACACAAAGTGTGCAGGTTATTCATTAATCATGTTTTTTCTTTTAAACCAGGTTCTTATCTACGATGTTGAAATTCAGCCCAATCACCATGCTATCATTGGAATTTTACTCTTCTAAAGATGGATAGGTATGCTTCATCAAGAGAAGTTAAGAGAACAAATCACGCAACACTGCAACACATGGTGTCACCTTATAACAAGGTTATTTTTTTATTTATTTAATTACAAGAGTAATAATTATTACTATTAGTATTAATAGTATTAGAATTGTTATATTTTTCAACCCCCATCATGAATTCTACATCTATATAAGTCAAAGTCAAATTGTAACATATTTTAAATTACGTGAAGATGATTATATGTTGAAGGTTATCCTTTTAATACTGTATTATGTTTAATATGGTTTATGCTTTTTATTTTTTAACTTTTTAAATAAATGTTTTTTTTAACTAAGATTGATTATGTTTAAGTTATTTAAGTTTTTCGTGATTTGAGTTTTCTTTTATCATTTTTTATTAAATCATATTAAATTTTTCAATCCCGGGACCTTCCCGGGGTAATCAGCTAGTTTAATATAATATTTTATCTATGTGTAGAAGTTTTAAGATAGAGATGGACTCATGGAGATGTGTCATCAGAGGCTCACATGACTACTTATCCAAAAGAAATTCAATTTGCTCACTTTAATGATAACCATTAATTTTTTAGACAAACTTCCACCTTAAGATTTTTCCATCACAATAAATTGGCATTGAATGTAATTGTCGTAACATGCTCCCGAAAACATAGTTTAACATAGATACAAAGTAGTGTTGCCCCTCCAGTTTCATTAGTCGTGAGAACGCGCCGCGAAGCGCGCAAAAATCCCCCTAGTTAACTTAAAACACATCTAATTAAAATATTAATTGAAAATTACATACATTTAAATTAAAATTAAAATATATTTAAAACATCAAACACCGAAATCACCAAGGAAGGAATCGGGAGATGACACATCATGATCACTGTCACGACCGTCCCATCTAGCGTCATGATTATGACGTCCAAAGTCTGGAGATGGACAATTGATTTCTTTGTTGTAGGGTTTTTCAATGTGCTTCTCGCCCGGGTCGGTTTCGTACCCTTCCTCCAAACTAGGTATTTGTTGGTTTCGTACCCTTCCTCCAAACTAGGTATTTGTTGTGTTGGACGAAGGTTTGTCAAAGCATGCTTTGTGGGGGACTTTCTTTGAGTGTCCAAATTTGATAGCCCTTGACCTTGTAGTTGACCAACGGTTTGCTTGTGAAGCAACTTTAGATCATCGTTAGTAGGGTGTTCAAACCATGGATATAAGGTTTCCTCACGGTTTGACGGGGTTGGGAAGGATAGACCTGGAGTCGGTTGAGGTTACACGGATTGACCAGGACGGGACCCAAATGGTGAAAGAGAACTTGCTAGAGCTTGTGGACCGGAACTTGGTTTTGGTTGAACAGAAAAGGACTAATGGTGGGATCAAAACATGTCGAATTCATGATATGTTGCATGATTTATGTGTTAACCAAGCCAAAGAAGAAAACATTTTCAAAAAAATCAATGATTTAGATCCCTTTATTTTTAAAGTCGTTGATCCAAACATCTTTCGTCGCGCTTCTATTCATTCTAGGGTCTTAGACGGTTCGGAGTGGGGGAGGGGGGGGGGGAAGGATTCCACCGGCGTGGGGGCAAGGGGAGACACGTGGCAGGCGCTGATTGGTGGGTTCCTTTTGACCATTTGATTATAAACAAAAATTTGAAAAATTACCGTTGCTTTTAACAGTAATAATTTTTTTTTATATATAACCCCATTATTTCACACAACACCCACTCCACATACATTTCTTCACCTATTTTACACACTTCTTAATATATTTTATACTTCTCATCATAGTTTTTTAAAAAAATGAACCCATTTAACCGAGGCTTTGACCCGAACAACCCATACAACTTCATCCCGAACCCGAATACACAATCGGTTCGTCCGATACCAAACCGTCAACCCATTCAGTCACCTTGTCCCGAATACGCGGCTTTCGCGAGTTACATTAGTGGGCAAATTTATCCAAATTTTCCATTTAACAATTCCCTCGTTTTTTCACAACTGACAACTCCTTTAACGCAACCCGACAGCGTACCCGAAACACAACAAGAAAATATTGTGGGATCATCGTCGGGTAAAAAACCCACTGCAAGAAGAACACGACGGAGGAGAAAGCGTTGGCCGCCGCCAACCACCAACCGACTAAGTGGACAACCGCCGAAGAGGTTGTAACATCACGTATTTTTCCCCAAATTGAATTTTTTTTATGAGTTAATAAAACCGCCACTTTATCCATCTTATTCTTTTGTACAAATACAACTACGTCTAAATCTTTATATTGTTTCAAAGCATTCGTGTATATTTCGGTTACATATTTTTTTTTAAGTGGTGTAAACTCAAACAAATAAAAAATTTCCTCAATAAACTATCTATCCGAATTTTTCTTAGTTATTTTATTCATAATAATAATAAATAAATATGATTTTTTTTTCTGATTAAATAATAATAATAATATTCAGATTTTATTAAGTTTATAAAAATATGTTTTATACAATAACCCAAACCATAGTACTAAGCCTACTTATTATTGTTATTATTTTCTCTGCCCCACGATTGTTCCAGCCACCCCAAGCCCAGACCACCAGCCCAACACCTCTATCCCTTCCCTTTGACTCGTGCAGCAGACCCGTATTACCCATCTTGACCCGACAAGAGCATTGACCACCAATTGACGTGTATTTTCCAATCAAATCCCGGAATTACCTCACCCCATTTATATCGACCTTCTATACATAAAAGATTCGATGATTAACAGTTGTATAGCGTTGATTTCGTAGTTATTCTTCGTTTTTATAACTTTCCATAACACCGATCTTGAATTCGTATATAAAGGTTGTTAGAGCTCGATTAAATTCACACACAGACCCCTAGAGGGCGGATTTGCATAACCCATCCATCAAAAACACCTTACAGTCGATATATATCACGAATTGAAGAGTTTTTGGTTCATTTGAATTTACGCTTGACTCACGATTAGGAAGCTTTGCGTGTTGGTATGATCAAATCCCTTGAATACATATGTTAATCGGCACATCTAGATCAGTAACCCTATGGTTAATTGGGTTATTGGTCGCGTTTTGTAATTAATTAGGATCTAGGGTTCATACTTTTGATTTGGGGAATATGATTCATCACAGTCAGCATACTTATCTTTTACGATCTGTACATAAGCACAAACTGATCTATGGATCAGCTGGTGATATGTTCTGTGTTAAAAACATGAACCGGCTGTGGCCTGGGTTCGAGACCAGACACCCTCTTTTTTTTTTTTTTTGATAATTAATCATGCTAGAACTTAAGCAACCTATACCTATCATTGAATCCAAATAAAACTCGTTCTCAGGGTCAGACCAGTTGGTCTGGCTTGTGATTTTAAAACCATTGAACCGGCCAGAGACTCGGGTTAGAGTCCCGACACAGGCAACATTTTTGGACCTTCTCTTTTATATTCTTTTATCCTTTATTTTTTAAAAAATAGTTTTAAAATACCAAAAGAAATTTATAAATTCTACAAAAATTATTTTATGTTATTCTAATGGTAAGGTTTATCATACAATTTTTAGTTTTTTTTTAGAAATCAATTATTTAATATATATAATATATATTACAAATTTATTCATTTATAAATTGAAAATTCTATAAAAATATCTAAAGGATTTTATAAATCTCACAAAAATTATTTTGAACTTATAAATCTGAGACATTTCAGAAATTAATTTTTATTTCAGGAAAAAAGTTTATTTAATATTTTTTAATTAATTTTTGCTATTTTAATCATAAATAAATCATAATAAATCCATTTTCACTATTTTTACATCAAAATTTTACAGAAATTATTTTTGTTCATTTAGGACAGAAATATAAATTTTAATTTGAAACTTTATGAATCTTAATATTTTTAGACAATAATACTATAGTTTGACAAATAAATATTAATACATTATATACTCTATAATTAAGAAAATAATTTTATAAAAATTATTTTCACATTTATAACATTGTAATACAACCACCTTAATTAAGATTTTACAAAAAGTTCTTTTAATTATTTATTTCCCTAATTTTATTTATTTATTAACAATTTATCTAAATCAACGATTAATCAATTATCTATCCCCAAATTAGGAACCCTAGAATACCTTTAGACTAGAAAACTTAGACTTATTTTATTACCTTGAACTTTGGGTAATACTTGGAATCATTTGTGCCACATTTAGACTATTTCAAAGGAGTCAAGACTTGTGCTAAGGTGAGTTTACATAGCCCCTTTTTCTGTTTTACATTTTGGGGGAAACATGTTTAAACATTTTATACACTATCATTTACTCATTCTTACATTGTTGAAACTTGTGATTCAATTACACTATCATTTACTCATTCTATCATTTGACTGTAACAAAAAGACACAGTACAATCATTAACATTGATCAAGCCGCCTGTTTAGATTATAGCGCTATAGGTCTGACAAACCCATCCCCCCGCATAAATTCAGGGATTATCGATAACAGTTACACTTTTACTAACTTGCGAGTTAGGTCTCAGTCGATACAAGGTTTGATTGTACAAAAGACGCATTGTTACATGTCGGACTCATATTCTATCATTACTCATTATTATACTTCAACTATGATGGCTATACAACATATTGTTTTCAACTATATGCTCAAACTATGTATACTCACTAACTATTTATAGTTGACCCCCGGCTTTCTAACTCTACATGTTTCTGGTTTTTACGTGCTTTTGGAAGTTGTACAAGTCTTGGATCACATAGGAGCTTGGGATCTAGTTATGTAAATCAAGTTGATGTAATTATTAAATTGTATGACAAATTGTAAATTGTTTGGTAATATTCAACTTCCATTTAGTACCATGAGCTATTGAACAATCATCACTACGTGACACCTCGATGTTTCCGCCATCGGTTGGGGTGTTACAGATTGGTATCAGAGCCATGGTTATAGGGAATTAGGTTATTAGAAAAATAATCTAGTCTATAACCTTAGGATTTTAACCAGTATTTGTTTCTCTTGCATGCAACTCTACTTGTTTCTATTCTCTATCTTCATCCTATTTCTTATCCCTACTTTAACCCCACAATTACACTGCTACATAATCTCCTTACTATAAAATAAACTCCTTATCAACCATTTTCACATTCACTATCTCTCGCAACCTTGATTCTGCTTCGAGATTTTTCATCATCCTCTCAAGAACTAAATTCATATCCTTCACTTTAGTTACCCATGATAACCAAACTATTGGAACTTGATTGTGTGTTGCATCAAACTTAATCCTTAGTTATACATGAGAATTCGATTATCTACCATTTTTGAACATTTGATACTAGAAGTCATGGGATATAAACTATTTGCTATAGACACACCTAGAGTCATTAACCTTGTCTAGGGCAACTCTATTATAACTCGCATGCTATACTTGATACTTGATTGCTTACATGTACATATTATCAATTTGCAATTTATGTGTGTAATAATTGGTACACTTAATCAAACAACTGATAGAGGATGATGTACTTTCTCAACAGTTAGTAGAGTACCAAATAACCTACTCAACGATTGGTAGAGGTCATCATGCCTGCTCAACAGTTGGTAGAGGCCCTACAACCTGCTGTGACATCCGTCACTTTTCTTTTTATCCTATTTTATTTGTGTATAATAATAATAATAATATTGATAATAATAATAATAATAATAATAATAATAATAATGAAAAAAAATAGATATATGTTAGTCTTTTTCTCAAACAACTAAACCATTACCAAACCCACCACTCTAACCTATTAACACAACCCAACCCAACCCAACCATTCCTTTTAAAACATTTTCGGAGCCCAACATCACGAGCCCAGCTGACTCGGCCCAACACCCCTAGTCTGGCCCAACACACAAACACCCTTCCTTCTCCTCTCAGTTTAAAAAAAAAAAAGAAAACATCTTTTTTGCCTCTACCCGGACTCGAACCGGAGCCGGCCGCACAACACACAAACGCAAGACCAGTTGAGCTATGGCTTGTTTTCTGATCTAAACCCAACTCGATATATATATAAACCCATCTGAAACCTTATCTTTCTTCCTCCTCTTCCTTTTTGGCTGCTGTACGCACGAATGGCCAACATTGTGGCCGTGATTTTTGGAACAATAATCATCATTTATTACCTTATACTGTACGACTAACGAATACACATTAATCCTATGCATAATCATCGCAGTTAACAACTCCAATCATTCCTAATTGAATTAATTATCACACGTTCATGTTATTAATGGGTCAAACCTTCCATCGTGCAATCCGAACCCTTCCCTATAAATTGGGCATCACAAATCTCTCTCAACTTGCCGAAGACTCTCTCTTAACCTCCAATTTCTGTGTTCAATCATCATACGAAGCTTTCTTGTTCATGGTTGA
The DNA here is from genome assembly GCA_030844895.1 of Ambrosia x helenae. Classification (NCBI taxonomy): domain Eukaryota; kingdom Viridiplantae; phylum Streptophyta; class Magnoliopsida; order Asterales; family Asteraceae; genus Ambrosia; species Ambrosia x helenae. The sequence goes on along the minus strand of CM061223.1, from coordinate 38,133,634 downwards.
CTTTTCTGTTGACTAATCATAATCACACGAATTGTTCTTGTAAGTTCAATCTTTTTGATGGGTTTTGTTATTCATGTTTAATCGATCAATAGCCCTAACATTACTGTGGCTATTGATCGCTAATTAATTCGATTAAGAATGCTAGGGCTCGCAACTTTTGAATTGGGGAAGAACACTTCTGCAAATAACGTATATAATTATTTCAAAGCGAAAATAACAACCAACAGATATCCAGATCAGTTGGTTGTGTTTGTTGTTGTTAAACGAGACCACACAGGTTCGAATCTTAGCACACTCAAGATTTTTTTTTTTTGATAAGCTCTTTATTATATAATTTTTATCATTAACTTTTAAAATAGTTTTTTAAATACTAAAAGTGTTTTTTAAATTCTACAAAAATTACTGTATGATCTTCTAATGGTAAAGTTCATTTTACAATTTTTAGTTTTTTCAAAAATAATTTATTTAATATATATTATTAATAATACAAATTTATTCATTTATAATTATAAAATTCAATAAAAATATCTAAACGATTTTATTAAATCTCACAAAAATTATTCTAAACTTGTATATCCTTAAACATTTCAGAAATTAATTTTAATTCAGAAAAACCGTGCATTTTATATTTTTATTTAATTTTTGTTAGTTTTAATCATAAATAAATCATAATAAATTCATTTTTTAATATTTTTGCACCAAAATTTTATATAAATTATTTCTAACTATCTAGAACTGAAATACAATTTTTAATTCAGAAATTCTTTAATTTAATATTTTTAGATATTAAAGTTATATTTAAACAATTTGAAATAAATAGATTATATATTCTATTTTCAAGAAAATAATTTTATAAAAAATATTTCACACTTAAAACTTTATATTATGACTATCTTAAATTTAAAATTTACAAAAAGACTTTTGTTTATTTATTTATCAAATTTCTCTTATTTATTAAACGTTTAATTTATTAATCAAACGAATACTTATCCCCAATTCGAAGCCCTAGAAAATACTTATAGACTAGATAGACTTAGACTTATTTGCTACCTTATACATAGGGTGATACTTGGCAACGTTGGATTACACTTATTCAATTTCACAAGACTTACCACCTTGCTAAGGTGAGTATTACTTATCCCTTTTTTTCGCTTTTACAACTTTTGGGGTGATTCATGCACAAGTATACAAAACTTTCATATTCATTTATACATACATTTTTATTCATTTACAATTCATATACGTGTCTTGTTTATCTTTGTGCTTATGTTTGAACATGAACGCAGCTTACATACAAAATCATACATCTAGACATAACTTATGTTATGGTGCTCTTTACATATAGACGTAACTTATGTTACGGTGCTCATTTAGACATAACTTATGTTATGGTGCTCTTTTAGACTTGACACGTGTTGAGGTGCTCATTATCAATTTCATAGTACAAACTTCACATTTGATCTTTGTCTTGTTTGGTTACTTGTGTGTTTACATAATGCCTTGGTGATGCTAGACACATGAATTGTACTACCTTTCAAACTTATACTATATGTACAAAGCTAGGTAGTACTCACCAACATCATATGTTGACAAAATTATTTTCGTGCATGTTTCAGGATAAGCTGCTTGACGCTTCACATAGGACTTTGGACTTAGATTAAATCAATCAATTATCTTTATTTTTGTTGTTTTGTATTTAATTTCACATGTTGTAAAACAATATTCAATAATCAAATATGTACATTTTAGTACCATGAGCTTTTGAACAATCGTCACTACGTGGCACCTCGATGATTCCGCCATCGGTTGGGGTGTTACAGATTGGTATCAGAGCCATGGTTATAGGGAACTAGGTTATTAGATGAAATGGCCTAGACTATAACCGAACTTCAACCTTCATGCATAATATTTCCTAAATTACCTTACCCCTCATTTTCCTTCTATCTTTCCCTCCTTCTCCCTCTCCCTACTTCTCATCTTTCATCATGGTGCATAGAGATGGTGTCCTACAAGGAGTGGAAAGTCTACATCATCCTGGAACGAGAACAACACCTTTCATGAAGACACTCTTAGGCATGATGCTTACCCTTTTTTTGCTCCTTCAAAGATGTTGAACTTTAATGAGTGTGATAGAACACGTGCAATCTGGAAGGGTGGATGCCTGTACACTGGGTTTTCTGGCATAGGCAAGCATAGCGCATAAATCCATTTACGGACCTGTTATGCTTACCTGGGGATTCCTGGAGTGAGTGTCCACTTATAGGCTAAAGCATGTCTTCTTTGATCACCATTGGGTTCAATTCCTTTGAAAAGTCAACGTTCTTGTTGGGCTTTACAGCTAGACAAGGGCATTCCAAATATTTTATGCAAGCTTTTCAATAACACCCTCTCGTTTCATATACAATATTTTGTATTCCATGATTTTCATATATTGCTTACAAGTTCATACTTTCATAATCATCTGTACGGTTAGACACTTACATATTCTAATCTCATGATTATTCATTGACTGCCTCATAGATGTCTGCTCACCGCATGCTCCGTGATGCCAGCCAGCGCCCTGTTCGTGCTTCTGGACAACGTTCTGATCGTCGCCTTGCATCTTTAGTCGCTGAGCAAATTGCTGCAGTAATTCCAAACCTTGTCAGTGAGTTAACCCAGAATAGTAACAGTGCCAACACAGGAAGTACGACTCAATTTCGGTGCACTTTCAAGCACTTTAACTCCTGCAATCCCACAAAATTCACTGGTGAGGAGGGTGCTACTGGCCTCCTCCAATGGTTTGAAAGCATGGAGAGCACCTTTGTGAACAGTGAATGTCCTGATGAACTCCGCGTTCGCTATGCTACCAGTGTCCTTCAAAAGGGGGCGCTAACCTGGTGGAATGGCGAAAAACGCAATCGAGGAGCTGATGTTGCTTTATCTTTATCTTGGGCTGAGGCTAAGGAACTCATGATCGCAAAATTTTGCCCCAGGAACGAAATCAGGAAACTAGAGGAAGAGTTCCATGGGTTGAAACAAGACTGTGGTGAGAATCTTGCGTATAATACTCGATATCACGAACTTAGCATACTGGTTCCACACATGGTCACCCCGGTCTCTCGAGCAATCGAGAAATATATCGAGGGATTACCTGACCTGATTCAAGACGTCGTCACTGGAGGCAAATCCACTACGGTAGAAGAAGCCATCCAGCTTGCAGTCACTTTAACAGACAAACACGTAAGGAAAGGAAACTTGGTTAGGAAGGGCACCAAGACGTCTGCTGAGAAAACCACCCATGTTGTTGAACAATCTAAGACTGTTTTAGCAAAGGCCGCCACTACTGCTGCGAACTCTAAGAAACGAATGGGCGATAATCAGAACCTTGCTGTTGTGGATCCTGTAACTCAACCCCCTATCAAGAAAGCCTACACGGAATCCATCCTCAATGCAACACTTGCAAGTATCATCACCCTGCAAGTCTTCCATGTCGTCAATGCACTAGATGTGGAAGGTTTGGACACTTTGTCACCACTTGTTGTGTAATGGATAGGGCACAGGATAATCATCAAACAGCTGCCCAGGAACCACTACCGATTACTAACGGTCGGGCATGTTATCATTGTGGAGACCGTAACCACATGCGACCTCGATGCCCTAAATTGAATAATGTAAACCTGGTGGCACATGGACGAGCTTTCAATATCAATATCAACGAAGCAAACGGTCAGGATGACGTTAATCCCACTGGTTAAGCCATGGATGGGATCTTCCTAAGACTCGAGAATTCAATACTCGTGTTTTCATTTTCTTGATCCTATTATCATTTTGTACCCAATTATGTCATACTCATAAGCATATAACATATAGAAATTCTTTGCATACTATTGTGTACGAACGCGGATTGGAAATTTATCATATTCGGTTACGTTTATTTTATATCGTATAAGTTTCAGACTCTACCTTACATTTTATTGAAACATTTGGACTTGATTTCCATGAAAACCAAACTACTAAAAAAACTCGACACTTGATCCTACAGAGCTTTTCTAAAAACATCATGGTTTGACACATGAAACTTGAATTGACTATTTGTTAAACATTTAATTATTCATGATACTCGTAAACGTGGCTGGCCAAATATGAGCTATTTCTATAGGCCACTAAAATAACACTTATACTTAATAGTTGTCGTACTTATAAACTTGCTTGCATGTGTGTATTATCAATTTGCATGTTGATCTATGAAAGACAACTACTACATTATCCACTCAACTCAGACAAACATTTCACTCAAAGGGCTCCTCGGGTGAGTGGTAGCCCATACTTAAATTTCGTTATGCTTGTAAGTCGTTGCAAACCAATATAACTGACCTCATTATTACATAGCCCCATTTCGTTGATAACATCTCATTGTAAACTTAACGTGTTTGTTGTGTCATCTTCTTGTGGAACTTATTTGCTTTAATGTGTGTTAGATTAGGATCATAGAAGGACATAAAACCCTAATGTAAGGTAAATTGATGATTCCGGTCCGGAACGTAATCATGAATTTACAGGTACATTAGGGTAGTGATAAATTCTATTAGAGTTTTTGGTAGGCGTCTAGTACGTTTTCAAGGTATCAAAGGTGTGGTGGGTTAGCTGCGGTACACCCTATATATAAACACTAATGATGCATCGAAAGCGAGAGTGGAAGTCGAACCAGGAACAAACCCTACTTGCTTGGTAGTTCATTTGGTCTTGTTATAGTCAATCAACTCATACATTTTAAGATTCCTAAAACTTGAAGTTTAGTGGTTTACTAGATTTTTATTCTCCTTACTATTTGAGGCAAACCTAATCCAATCCCTAACCCACACCTATCAAACCTCTTATCCAAATCATTCGAAACAGTTTACTCTGTTACCATAAATTCACGACGTACCTTAACTCAAATTATCCAAAACACTGCTACCTTAATTTCTACCTAAACATTCATAATCCTATGTTTCTAATAACTTCGGGATAAAGTTTCTAAAAGTAGGGGATGCTGTGACATCCGTCACTTTTCTTTTTATCCTATTTTATTTTTGTGTATAATAATAATAATATTGATAATAAATAATAATAATAATAATAATGAAAAAAAAATAGATATATGTTAGTCTTTTTCTCAAACAACTAAACCATAACCAAACCCACCACTCTAACCTATTAACACAACCCAACCCAACCCAACCATTCCTTTTAAAACATTTTCGGAGCCCAACATCACGAGCCCAGCTGACTCGGCCCAACAGATATCCAGATCAGTTGGTTGTGTTTGTTGTTGTTAAACGAGACCACACAGGTTCGAATCTTAACACACTCAAGATTTTTTTTTGATAAGCTCTTTATTATATAATTTTTATCATTAACTTTTAAAATAGTTTTTTAAATACTAAAAGTGTTTTTTAAATTCTACAAAAATTACTGTATGATCTTCTAATAGTAAAGTTCATTTTACAATTTTTAGTTTTTCAAAAATAATTTATTTAATATATATTATTAATAATACAAGTTTATTCATTTATAATTATAAAATTCAATAAAAATATCTAAACGATTTTATTAAATCTCACAAAAATTATTCTAAACTTGTATATCCTTAAACATTTCAGAAATAAATTTTATTTCAGAAAAACCGTGCATTTTATATTTTTAATTAATTTTTGTTAGTTTTAATCATAAACAAATCATAATAAATTCATTTTTCAATATTTTTGCACCAAAATTTTATATAAATTATTTCTAACTATCTAGAACTGAAATACAATTTTTAATTCAGAAATTCTTTAATTTTAATATTTTTAGATATTAAAGTTATATTTAGACAATTTGAAATAAATAGAATATATATTCTATTTTCAAGAAAATAATTTTATAAAAATTATTTTCACACTTAAAACTTTATATTATGACTATCTTAAATTTAAAATTTACAAAAAGACTTTTGTTTATTTATTTATCAAATTTATCTTATTTATTAAACGTTTAATTTATTAATCAAACGAATACTTATCCCCAATTCGAAGCCCTAGAAAATACTTATAGACTAGATAGACTTAGACTTATTTGCTACCTTATAGATAGGGTGATACTTGGCAACGTTGGATTACACTTATTCAATTTCACAAGACTTACCACCTTGCTAAGGTGAGTATTACTTATCCCTTTTTTTCGCTTTTACAACTTTTGGGGTGATTCATGCACAAGTATACAAAACTTTCATATTCATTTATACATACATTTTTATTCATTTACAATTCATATACGTGTCTTGTTTATCTTTGTGCTTATGTTTGAACATGAACGTAGCTTACATACAAAATCATACATCTAGACATAACTTATGTTATGGTGCTCTTTACATATAGACGTAACTTATGTTACGGTGCTCATTTAGACATAACTTATGTTATGGTGCTCTTTTAGACTTGACACGTGTTGAGGTGCTCATTATCAATTTCATAGTACAAACTTCACATTTGATCTTTGTCTTGTTTGGTTACTTGCGTGTTTACATAATGCCTTGGTGATGCTAGACACATGAATTGTACTACCTTTCAAACTTATACTATATGTACAAAGCTAGGTAGTACTCACCAACATCATATGTTGACAAAATTATTTTCGTGCATGTTTCAGGATAAGCTGCTTGACGCTTCACATAGGACTTTGGACTTAGATTAAATCAATCAATTATCTTTATTTTTGTTGTTTTGTATTTAATTTCACATGTTGTAAAACAATATTCAATAATCAAATATGTACATTTTAGTACCATGAGCTTTTGAACAATCGTCACTACGTGGCACCTCGATGATTCCGCCATCGGTTGGGGTGTTACACCTGCTCAACGACTGGTAGAGGCTATCGCACCTGCTCAACAATCGGTAGAGGTTCTTACTCACTAACTGGTAGAAATCTTTTTCCTGCTCAACAGTTGGACTCATTTTTGGGATACATTTTATACGATTCAATCACAAGGTTATTTTGCATTACTTACATGTGTGTTTAGAGTCATAGAAGGACACAAAACCCTAATGTATGGTAAATTGATGATTGCGGACCGGAACGTAATCATGAATTTACAGGTACGTTAAGGTAGTGTGAAATTCTATCAAGATAGATAACCAATTATAAACCCTAGTTACCCAGTAGTTCATTTAGTCTTCATATAGACAATCAAATCATGCATTTCTTTTAGGATTCCTAAAACTTAAGTTTGGTGTTTTGTTAGATTCTTACTCTCATTGCTATTTTAGACGAACCTAATACAACCCTTAAAACTCACACATATCAAACATCTTGTCCAAATTATTCGAAACAGATTATTCTATTACCTATAAATTTATGTCGTGCCTTAACCCAAATTTTCCAAACCACAATTGCCCTAATTTCTACACAATCCCCCTCAACCCTGTGTTCTTAATAACTTCGGGACGAAGTTCCCAAAAGTAGAGGAGACTGTAACATCACGTATTCTTTTCCCCAAATTTAATTTTTTTATGAGTTAATAAAACCGCCACTTTATCCATCTTATTCTTCTGTACAAATACAACTACTTCTAAATCTTTATATTGTTTCAAAGCATTCGTGTATATTTCGGTTATATTTTTTTTTAAAGTGGCGTAAACTCAAACAAATACCAAATTTCCTCAATAAACTATCTATTCGAATTTTTCTTAGTTATTTTATTCGTAATAATAATAATAAATAAATATGATTTTTTTTCTGATTAAATAATAATAATTTTATTAAGTTTATAAAAATTTGTTTTATACAATAACCCAAACTATAGTACTAAGCCTACTTATTATTGTTATTATTTTCTCTAGCCCACGACTGTTCCAGCCATCCCAAGCCCAGACCACCCAGCCCAACACCTCTATCCCTTCCCCTTGACTCGTGCAGCAGACCCGTATTACCCATCTTGACCCGACAAGGGCATTTACCACCAATTGATGTGTATTTTCCAATCAAATCCCGGAATTACCTCACCCCATTTATATCGACCTTCTATACATAAAAGATTCGATGATTAACAGTTGTATAGCGTTGATTTCGTAGTTATTCTTCGTTTTTATAACTTTCCATAACACCGTTCTTGAATTCGTATATAAAGGTTGTTAGAGCTCGATTATATTCACACACAAAACCCTAGAGGGCCGATTTGCATAACCCATCCATCAAAAACACCTCACAGTCGATATATATCACGAATTGAAGAGATTTTGGCCTGTTTGACTTTACGTTTGACTCACGATTAGGAAACTTTGCGTGTTAGTATGATCAAATCCCTTGAATACATATATTAATCGGCACATCTAGATCAGTAACCCTATGGTTAATTGGGTTATTGGTCGCGTTTTGTAATTAATTAGGATCTAGGGTTCATACTTTTGATTTGGGGAAGATGATTCATCACAGTCAGCATACTTATCTTTTACGATCTGAACATAAGCACCAACTGATCTATAGATCAGCTGGTGATATGTTATGTGTTAAAAACATGAACCGGCTGTGGCCTGGGTTCGAGACCAGGCACCCTCTTTTTCTTTTTCTTTTCTTTTTTTTTTTTGATAATTAATCATGTTAGAACTTAAGCAACCTATACCTATCATTGAATCCAGATAAAACTCGTTCTTAGGGTCAGACCAGTTGGTCTGGCTTGTGATTTTAATACCATTGAACCGGCCAGAGACTCGGGTTAGAGTCCTGGCACACGCAACATTTTTGGAAATTCTCTTTTATAATCTTTTATCCTTTATTTTTTTAAAAATAGTTTTAAAATACCAAAAGAAATTTATAAATTCTACAAAAATTATTTTATGTTATTCTAATGGTAAGGTTTATCATACAATTTTTAGTTTTTTAGAAATCATTTATTTAATATATATAATATATTACAAATTTATTCATTTATAAATTGAAAATTCTATAAAAATATCTAAACGATTTTATAAATCTCACAAAAATTATTTTGAACTTATAAATCTGAGACATTTCAGAAATTAATTTTTATTTCAGGAAAAACGTTTATTTAATATTTTTTTAATTAATTTTTGCAATTTTAATCAAAAATAAATCATAATAAATCCATTTTTCACTATTTTTACACCAAAATTTTACATAAATTATTTTTTTTTCATTTAGGACAGAAATACAAATTTTAATTTGAAACTTTATGAATCTTAATATTTTTAGACAATAATACTATATTTTGACAAATAAATATTAATACATTATATACTCAATAATTAAGAAAATAATTTTATAAAAATTATTTTCACATTTATAACATTGTAATACAACCACCTTAATCAAGATTTTACAAAAAGTTCTTTTAATTATTTATTTCCCTAATTTTATTTATATATTAACAATTTATCTAAATCAACGATTAATCAATTATCTATCCCCAAATTAGGAACCCTAGAATACCTTTAGACTAGAAAACTTAGACTTATTTTATTACCTTGAACTTAGGGTAATACTTGGAATCGTTTGTGCCACATTTAGACTATTTCAAAGGAGTCAAGACTTGTGCTAAGGTGAGTTTACATAGCCCCTTTTTCTGTTTTACATTTTGGGGGGAAACATGTTTAAACATTTTATACACTATCATTTACTCATTCTTACATTGTTGAAACTTGTGATTCAATTACACTATCATTTACTCATTCTATCATTTGACTGTAACAAAAAGACACAGTACAATCATTAACATTGATCAAGCCGCCTGTTTAGATTATAGCGATATAGGTCTGACAAACCCACCCCCGCATAAATTCAGGCATGATCGATAACAGTTACACTTTTACTAACTTGCGAGTTAGGTCTCAGTCGACATAAGGTTTGATTGTACAAAAGACTCATTGTTACATGTCGGACTCATATTCTATCATTAATCATTATTATACTTCAACTATGATGGCTATGCAACATATTGTTTTCAACTATATGCAAAACCTATGTATTCTCACCAACTATTTATAGTTGACACCCCATCTTTCCAACTCAACATGTTTTAGGTTTTTACGTGCTTTTGGAAGTTGTACAAGTCTTGGATCACATAGGAGCTTGGGATCTAGTTATGTAAATCAAGTTGATGTAATTATTAAATTGTATGACAAATTGTAAATTGTTTGGTAATATTCAACTTCCATTTAGTACCATGAGCTATTGAACAATCATCGCTATGTGACACCTCGATATTTCCGCCATCGGTTAGGGTGTTACAGAGGTTGCGTTAACGAAAGCTTGGATAAGCGAGTCGGAAAAAGAGCTAGGTATTTATAATACTTTTCTAAACATCAAAAATGTTTTTAAAAATATTTTTTTTACGTGTGACTAATGACTACTTTAAAAAAAATTTTTTTATAGGAAATAGTCACCACAAAAACGACTTTTGGATCGAGATAAACAACTTGTTCCATAAGTTGATGGAATGAGACTTCTATCGGTCAAATTATAGTCTCTCATCCAAGTGGACCGATATAAGCAGGGCGATGAATGCGTTTCACCCGCATTATTATTACGCAAGAAACAATCCAAGAAGCGGTGAAACAGACGACGACTACCTCGCCAATAGTACCTAATCTCAAATCATAAACCCTAAAATGTAGATTCCAAAAACTAAATATGAAATTATTGAAATCACAGTAGATGATAATAATTGATAATATTATATTGACAAAAAATGACCTGAGAAGGAGATGCGGCAACCAAAACCCCAAGGTCCGCGACAATGGAGAGGGCATTTAACATACCAACGAGTCATCTGAGAGGCTTTTCCCCACCTAACCAACGTCACTGGTGCCGGAAAAGTAGGGGCATATGAATTACGCAGACATATAAAGTGGGGTGATGGAAGAGATTTAGAGCGGTGGAAGACACATGGGTTGAGAAGGAGATGACAGATAGATGAGAAGAGTGATTGGTGACTGACAAAGTACAAGAAAATGACTAAAAAGTCCATAAACTTTAAAGGCAAATGACTAAACTGGCCATACAATAAACAAAAGTAATAAAAACGGCGCCAGGAGTCGAACCCAGCCACCTCTTATAACAGAACAACACCCTAACCAACTGAACTGGAAATGTTTTTGTTATCACACTTAGACCTAACAATATAAATACAATGATAAAATACCGCTAAACCAAAAATCATTGTTCAAATCCAAAGGCTAATTAATAGTAAATGATCAAAAATTTACATTTATGCCCCTTTTATTTGTTTTTTTTTTTAATTTTCAAGGTAGAGAAAGAATAAGTGGTCAACAATCTATATCTATACTATTATATAATGCATCCTAGATGGGCATCAATGTAATTTCACCATCATTTTAAGATGGCATCCCAAGAGCCTCAAGTGTAATTCCCAAATTTTTAACCCCTTTCTTCCATTTATATCCTTGTGTACCACATTTTATAACAATTGTACAACATAATAATGCAAGTCATTGCACACAATCCCTCAATGTTTTTGTAACCTTATATCATTAACAAAAACCATTCATTATGAAGGAGTTAATACTATTGAAGCTTCTTGAATATAATAACTATGCAGTGGTTTCAATATTTGTTTTTGACGATTTAGTTGCTATCTAAATAAGCTTCGGTTTTGTTTTATTTATATTATTACTTACTATGAATATTTAATCATCAGTTAAGCATGGCTACCAAGATGGCCACTGTTGATAAAGCAGAAGAGCTTCTTGAAAGGCTGAGGAGTGCTTCTTGGAATGCTGCAGTTCAAGGTACATGTTTCGGTTCCATGGAATTTACTTCTATTGTTATTATTTAAGTCTTACAAAAATCATTGATCCCCTTTTCTTGCTTCTACAATATTCTAGATATGGAGGAGCTCAAGCAATTTGCCAGAGGTCAAGGTGCTCCGGAAGCTGATGAGTTGGCATAATGGGATATTAACTTCTGGAGTGAAAGACTAAGAGAATCAAAATATGAGATAAATGAGGTTTTTTTTTCTTTTATCTCCATCTTATCTCACAATAAGTTTTAATTCTTGTTTGTTTTCTTTTATATAACAAATGAATATGACATGCGTTTTGGATTACAGGAAGAATTACGACTAGGGGTGAGCAAATATTGGTCGACCCAAAATTACCCGAAAACCGGACCGAAAGTGTCCCAAAACCGAACCGGTAATAGCTATTTAAGTACAACATCGGTCTTATATTTTTGCCAATTTCTGGTTTGGGTTATTCGGTTCTTTAATTCATGGTGTGTCGGGTATCGGGTCGGTTATTCTTCGGGTCAGTTCGGTTCTTGGACTTTGCTCAACCCTGATGTGACATTCGGCAAAATTGAGGTAAATCCGTACATATTATATAATTGATTTAGTGCAATTTAAAATTTATTTAGATCTAACTTAGTCCATAAAGTCTAGCAAAGTCCGGGCATTTTGTGTTCGCATCCGGTAGTTCGTAAGGATTGCCGATATAAAGTTAATATATCTATGAACGAACACCAACGTTGGTGATGCTACAAAACATGAAAGCTGAGCAACCAAATGATTTCCTATTTTTATAAATGATCGTATTAATGTGAATGCGATATTTTAAATCGTAACTAATACATAAATGTATGTGGTGTCTTATTTTGGAGATCTAAAAAGTCGAGCGAATAGGCTTATAAAAAAACGTACGTGTATATATATATATATATACACACACACACCACACTCGTACGTCCGGATGAATCTTATATAATTTAGTTATAGTTAGTAAAAAAAAATGGAAACGTTACTTCTTCAAAAGAGATACTAATTCATTGATACATCTTAAATATTCGAACCTAAAACTTCTAACTCCTTATTTAATTATGGAAGCTCAAAAAAAAAAAAAAAAAATCCAAAGTTCACAGCCTTGATTACTTTACTATAAATTATTCATGACAACATAAGGATGTGATTACAAGGGTAGCCTTAAGCAAATGTAGTACAAAACCCAACTCATCCCCTTATGTTGTGCTTTACGGCTCAATCACCAGACAAGTGAATTGTCATTTCAAACTACAAGTTTTGTATTTTCTTTTCCTTGCATTATTATATTGGAAAGAAACACATAGAAGCTAGCCAACCTATGTCTTATTTAAATCAAAATTACAATACTTACACTAGATGACTAAAATGACAAGAACCAAAAAGTAAAAATGTTGATCTATCATATCCATGTACATTATTCTAATACTTCTTACTCTAAAGCCTAGAAGCTTTCATGCCTGAACTCAGTAAACATCATGATGGTCATCTTTTGATCTTTCCATTCGGTTGGTTGGATCTAGTCGCAGATCTTAAGAATCCAACTAAAACTACACTCAACCATATATGCTAACACTTTAGTTAACAATTGGTTAGAATAAACTCCAAGACCACCCTATATAAATCCACTATACCTCCTACACACCAAATCACCTAACGCCTCCAATATCAAACCTCTAACTCCCTCTCTCGACTCCAATTTTATCAACTCATAACCAACCCTTTAAACAACCCCATACACAGAAACCTCTAAGTGTGTCGAGACCTTACGGTCACCTTTTCCAAGGTTCACACTACGCGCCACGAGTTCGAGCATGATTTAGTCTCGAACACCGCCGTTTCGAACAATTGTTAGGATTGCCGAAGCCACCTTCATCTTGTAACACCACAACCGCGTCTTCTTTCGCGACTTGAGGTAACAATTTAGCCCTCTTCTTTTCATTTTAACCTGGTTTCGGTTTGTTACGGTTGTGACCCGAATTAAGTTATCTTGTTCCGTTTGTTTCGCCGACAAAATTTCGTAACGAGTACAAGTATGACGATGGTATCGAGTAGATGTAGTGTGTACCGTGTGTGTGAAAAGTGTGTACTTGCAGGTGTGTGTATTAAGGTGTAGTGTGTGTGTTAAGAAATTTTGTTATAATCTATGTGAGTGCATGAAAGTTAATGTGTCTATATATGCGTGAGTTCATAGTGTGTTGTGTGTGTCCATAGTGTGTTGTGTGAGCTTAGTGTGTACTAAGTGTGTATGCATGTTTGCATTACGTGCATATGTGTCATAATATTAGGGACATGTATCTTTAACTTTGGAAACAGAAAGTATTTATTATCATATAAATTTCATAGGTGTAGTGTTAATATATATATAAAAGTATATGTACATTCCAACATTTATATGAAAATAGTATACGTAATTAAATGATAAGTGTTAAGATTCAAGTAAACACTTCATGGAGATAAATAGGCAAGTATGTATACTGGCTGTTTACATAAATTTGTGACTTGAAATGGCGACTAAGATAAATATACAGTTTTATATATATTTGTTTATCCATCAAGTCGAATATCAAATACTAATAAGTATTTGGTACACGAATATGGTCTTACACATGATAAATTATCATTTTTGTATATTTGGATATATATGTACAAATATATTTTATTTTCAAATATTGGGAATATATCACCAACAGGTCGACGCGTCGTAACAAACGTGAAACGAGTAACTAACTAGTGGGATGACGTGGTTGTAACCAACGCATGCATTAGAGTACGTTTCATAGACCTTAAGGTGTCTCTTTTATGATTTAGGACACAAGTAGGTTGGACCTTTACTATTCACGGACTTTAATTTGCTAGCTTTTGCACGGACTTCAAGGTGAGTTTTCACGGCCCCTTTTATGTTTTACTGTTATTAATCTTGGGGAAAGAGATGGAAGTAAGTAAGTATGAAACGTGCGATAACATGTGAAATGGTACATAAGATGGGACACATGGGTAACGGTAAAGTCTAGAGGGACGTGCAGTCTCCGCAATTAACTATAACCATTTATACAAAGTAATGTAGCCATAGAATATACGAATAGTACTATTGGATCGTGACGAGACCCACCCTGGTTGATTAGCGTCAACTCGGAAGGACCAAGGGGTGCGATTGATATTCTAAATTTAAGTTGTTCCTCTAAACAACTTGCGGGGAAAAAGTAAGTAGTCTGGTTTGGTTACGGGCTCATGGGGATTCCACTAGCATTAGGACTTGCAACCCTAATAGCATATGTAGCACATTTCTTATTTTGTTATGCGCACTTGTTTACAAATAAATGGTATTTTGTTTGTGTCAAAACCTGTGAAACTCACCAATA
The DNA here is from genome assembly GCA_030844895.1 of Ambrosia x helenae. NCBI lineage: Eukaryota > Viridiplantae > Streptophyta > Magnoliopsida > Asterales > Asteraceae > Ambrosia > Ambrosia x helenae. The sequence goes on along the minus strand of CM061223.1, from coordinate 38,118,481 downwards.
TATTTTTATATTGACGTTTTCCCTAACATAACTTTCAGGTAATTAAGAATGTTGGAGGCGTGAATGGCTAGGGCGGGCGATCTAAAGACAAGACGGACTTTTGCTAAGGATTTGCTAATATTTCCTATGAAATTGGGAAATAGTCGAAAATCCTTATTTTGTTAAAAAAATACATTTTGGGACATGTACTTAAACAAAATATTTTCCGTCGTCTAATGAATGTTTATTTTTCTAAATTGTGTGTTTGGTTAATCTTGGCTATGAAACATTTCTCTTTCGAATCCACGCCACGTGTTTCCGCCGTTGTCGTGGTGTGACAGAAATGGTATCAGAGCCAAGGTTATAGCGAACTAGTATTTTTGAAGAAAATAAAAATCTAGACTATAACCGGTTTTCGATTTGAAAGAGAAAAAAAAACATATATTTTCTAAAAAAAAAAATCGTGTTTTAGAAAAGAAAAGAAAAGAAAAGGAAAATCGTACAAAGGAATTGTACGTGGGAAGTCCCGAATCGCCTAGCCAAGCACACCAAGGGAAGTAAGAAAAAGTAAATGGTAAATTTTGATAGTATGAATATTCTCTCTTAAGTTAATTAAATATTTATGTATATCTAGTACGGTGCTTTTGCCAGGAAAGAAAATGTCTGCTTATGAAGATTCCGAGCATATGTCAGACTCCGAGTTCATGTCTGATTCCAATAGCAGTGTTCAGATCGTGGAGAACGTTCCCAACGCCCATGTGGTTGTGGTATTGAGTTCGGACGATGAGGTCGAGCCGGACGAGATGATGGTCGACAGTGAGTATGAGGAGGATGAGGATGAGGAGGAGGATGCGATGTCTGAGGCGTCAGTCACTTCCCCACCACCTGTCGCTCCCGCACCCACATTCCCTGTTTACCCTGTCCCTGCTATTCGTACCTTCCCACCTGGATTCTTGGATCCTATCGATCCAGCTTCTCGTGTTGGGCCATCGGGTCAGGCTGGCCCGAGTGAGCCTGTCGTGTCTGAGGCTCCTAACGAGTCGTTTGTTGCACCTACTCCTGAGGCTCCTATCGAGCCGATTCCTGCCCCTACTCTTGTGGCTCCTGTCGAGCCTTCTCCTGTTGTTGGTGATGCGCCTATAGTGTCTCATGGTCCATTCATTTCGGATGACGAGGATGAGCCCATGGAGGGTGAGCATCCTGCTATTATTCTGGAGGGCAGTCCTGCCCGCAGTAGCGAGCTTAGACACGCTGGGATGTGCGCCCACGCCACTAACAGTGATGATGCATCCAGGGATGTTGTCCCTGCCAGCCCCGAGGTGGAGGCACCACCTCACTCCCCTGTATTGCCTATTGTCGACCCAGTTGATGTCCCTGTTGCTCCTGTTATCTCTGTTGCCCTGTTGTTCCCGTTGTCCCTGCTACCCATGGTGTCCCTGAGATGGTAGGTCCATCTCAACCTGCTAGTTTCTCTTCTGGTCTGCCCCGTGAGGCGGCACGTATGCCTGCTTTTGCTATTTCCTCTTTGCTCGCTCTTGAGCAAGACTTCCTGACCATGACAGAGACGTTTTCCTCCACTGTCTCCCACGTTGATGTACAGATGCGGTCCATCTTGGCTCGCATCATAGAGACAAACTCTATGCTGACTCGCATCGCTGATGATAAACTTTGCGTGGATAGCTTACGTGGTCTTCCTTTTGGTGAGCATATGGATCGCGCCCAGCGAATTTATGATCACATTGTTGCCGTGGACGCAGCCATTCGGCTTAACGCTCCACAGTACGTTCCTCGGCCTCCTTCCCAGGCGTAGACGAGTCTTCAGCGGATGGTGGAAGCCGTTAGAGATGGTTGTAGTAGTGATTGATGCTGTATCTTTTGTATTTTACCTAGCTAGACTAGTTATGACTAGCATAGTATGTTATGATATTTTGTTATTTTCAAACGATGTACGTGGGATTAGATATCACCACCTTTTGTTATGTACGAACAAATGATGTAATCGTTATTAATGAAAATGAATGAAAATCATGATGTTATTATGGTAAAATGTATTCTTGTGTTGTGGTTATCTTTTGTTATGGTTGTTATTATTGTTATGATTGCAACTATAATTTATTCTTGCCTCGTGATTATTATATTCTAATATGGTAATTATATGGTGATGAGTTGTGAAACTTGCGGTATGTTTATGACGCGCATGGCAATATTGGTTAAATATGTGTCTAATTATTCTTTGATATTTGTTATTGAAGTATAAAATGCCACCTACGACAAGACAAACAACGCAAGACCCGTTGCCTACTTCTCAGGCACAACTAGACCAATTAATTGCTGACAGAATTGCTGCCGCCCTGGCCCAGTTCGAGGCCAACCGCACCGTTCAAAGCGGGGGTTCTGGCGGAACTGGTAGCCGAGGCGAGAATCATCGCGAAAGATCTACGTCAGGTATACAACACTGACATCTCTTATATGTGGGGTTAAAACCCAAATTGACTTAACTTGTGACATTATTGTGTGATGTTACAGAATCTGGCAATCATGTTCCCCCCTGTACTTTCAAAATGTTCCTTGATTGCAAGCCGATCAACTTCAACGGCACTGAAGGATCCGTTGGTCTTCTGAAATGGTTTGAGAAAACTGAAGCTGTGATTCGTATCAGCAAGTGTACTGATGAGCAAAAAGTCATGTACGCTATGAACCTTTTTCTAGACTATGCATTGACTTGGTGGAATAGTCAAGTGCAATCTATGGGCGATGAAGCAGCCTATGCTCTTTCATGGCTGGATTTAAAGGAACTAATGATCAGAGAGTATTGTCCGGCAAGCGAATTTCAAAAATTGGAAACGGAATTCTGGAATCTTTCCATGATCGGAGCGGATATTGCTACATATACCTCCCGATTCCATGATCTTTGTCGTTTGGTACCCCGTCTTGTCACTCCCGAGTCGAAGAAAATTGAGAGGTATCTTTATGGCCTGGCTCCTCAAATTCGTGGCATGGTGGCTTCATCAAAGCCTACTACTCTGCGTGAAGCGAGTGATCTTGCTCTCAGCCTGACAGAGGATGCTATCCGTATCGGCACGTTGTCGAAAAAGGCTACTGGTGGTAATGTTTCTGATGTAAAAGTTTCTGAGATTAAGAATACTGCGGTTGAAGGTCAGTCTTCTGGCCGTAAAAGAAAGTTTTCTGGGAACAAGAACCACAACTCTACTGGTAATAAATCTGGATCTAATCGAAAGGGAAAAGGTTATGTTGCCACTACTCACAATGGTGGTAAAAGACAAAATTCTCAAGGTAATGGTGGTGGAAATCAAACTATTTGCTGGAAATGCAAAAGGGTTGGTCACAGTGGTGAGAAATGCTATACGGGAACGCCTATGGTTCCTAGTGACAAGCGTCCTTGCTATGAATGTGGATCGACTGACCACTGGAGGAAGAATTGCCCAAAGCTTAGAAATCAAGCCCAAGGAAGAGCCTTTGTTATCGGTGCCGGTGAAGCACGTCAGGATCCCAATGTTGTCATCGGTACGTTTCTCCTTAACAATCATTATGCTTCTATTCTATTCGATACCGGAGCCGATTTTAGTTTTGTCTCTATTGATTTTAAACGCTCTCTTGGTTTAAAGACTAATAAACTAGAGACACCTTACTCCATAGAATTGGCCAATGGTAAAACTATAGAAACGGAGGAAGTAGCGAAAGATTGTAAATTGGGTCTTTGTGGGCATGAGTTTAGCATTGATCTTTTACCGGTCGTCTTGGGTAGCTTCGACATCGTTATTGGTATGGATTGGTTGTCAACAAACCGTGCAGTCGTGGTATGCGACGAAAATTTAATTCGAATCCCTCTAGTGAACGGTGAAGTTCTCTCTATTCAAGGGGAAAGGCGTGGGACGCCTTTGCGAATCATTACTTGCATGAAAGCCCAGAAGTGCTTGCGGAAAGGCTATTATGCATTCTTAGCGCATGTTGTTGATAAGAAGTCCAAAGAGCGTAAGCTCGAAGATATTCCGGTGGTAAGAGATTTCCCTGAAGTTTTCCATGAAGATTTGCCGGGATTGCCGCCTCCCCGACAAGTCGAGTTTCGTATTGATCTTATTCCTGGAGCTGCTCCTGTGGCACTATCGCCATATCGTTTAGCTCCCTCTGAAATGCAAGAATTGTCCAACCAGTTGCAAGAGTTGTTGGACAAAGGCTTCATTCGACCAAGCTTCTCACCTTGGGGAGCACCAGTCTTGTTCGTTAAGAAGAAAGATGGTACGTTTCGCATGTGTATCGACTAACGTGAGTTGAACAAACTTACCATCAAGAATCGTTATCCCTTGCCTAGAATCGATGATTTGTTCGACCAACTTCAAGGTTCTAGTTATTATTCGAAAATTGACCTAAGGTCCGGGTATCATCAGTTGCGTATTCAGGAAGAAGATGTACCGAAGACTGCATTCCGAACTCGCTACGGTCACTATGAGTTTCTTGTCATGCCTTTTGGACTAACGAACGCCCCTGCTGTTTTCATGGATTTGATGAACCGGGTGTGCAAACCTTACTTGGACAAATTCGTTATCGTATTTATTGATGATATTCTTATTTATTCGCGAACCAAAAAGGAGCATGAAAATCACCTAAGGTTAATTCTCGAGCTCTTGCGGAATGAAAAATTGTATGCCAAATTCTCTAAGTGTGACTTTTGGATCCGAGAAGTTCACTTTTTGGGCCACGTTGTTAATGAAAAAGGCATACATGTCGATCCAGTGAAAATCGAAGCGATCAAAAATTGGGAAGCACCAAAGACTCCCACTGAGGTGCGTCAATTTCTTGGTCTTGCGGGTTATTACAAAAGATTCATTGAGAATTTTTCTAAGATAGCACAATCGTTGACGATGCTAACCCAGAAAGACAAGAAGTTTGAATGGACCGATAAGCAGGAGTTAGCTTTTCAATTGTTGAAGCAAAAGTTATGTGATGCTCCAATTCTTTCCCTACCTGAAGGTACGGAAGATTTTGTGGTATATTGTGATGCCTCGCATCAAGGCTTGGGTTGCGTGTTGATGCAACGTGATAAGGTAATCGCCTATGCTTCCAGACAATTGAAAGTTCACGAGAAAAATTACACGACACATGATCTGGAACTTGGTGCCGTGGTTTTTGCTCTAAAAATTTGGAGGCATTACCTCTATGGTACTAAATGCATGATTTTCACTGATCATAAGTCTTTGCAGCATATCTTTGATCAAAAGGAGTTAAACATGAGGCAAAGACGTTGGGTTGAATTGTTAAATGATTATGATTGTGAAGTCAAGTACCTTCCTGGCAAAGCAAATGTTGTTGCGGATGCTTTAAGTCGGAAAGAAAGGGCCAAGCCGTTACGTGTTCGTGCATTGGGTTTGACGATCCATTCCAATTTGACCGATCGCATTCGTGAGGCCCAACATAACGCGCTAAAACCTAAAAATGTGAAGAAGGAAAATCTTCGCGGTATGGTCGATTCGTTGGTGTCTAAGAAGGATGGAACTTTGTATTTTATGGATCGAGTTTGGGTACCTCTGTATGGTGGCCTACGTGAGTTAGTTTTGAACTTAGCTCACAAATCAAGGTATTCGATTCATCCTGGCACTGATAAAATGTTCAAAGATCTGAAGGAATTTTATTGGTGGCCATACTTCAAACGAGACATTGCGGCCTATGTGGCTCGTTGTCTAACTTGTTCGAAAGTAAAGGCCGAGTATCAAAAACCATCTGGATTGCTCCAACAACCTGAAATTCCTGAATGGAAATGGGAGCAGATTTCTATGGATTTTATTACAAAGTTGCCCAAAACATCTAGTGGTCACGACACTATTTGGGTAATCGTTGATCGTTTAACGAAATCCGCTCATTTCTTGCCCATTCGTGAAACCGACAGAATGGGAAAATTGGCTCGTTTGTACATCAAAGAAGTGGTATCTAGGCACGGAGTGCCTGTATCTATTATTTCGGATCGAGATAGCCGCTTCACTTCAAGATTTTGGCGAACATTGCAACATGCTCTGGGTACTCGCTTAGATAAGAGTACAGCATATCACCCTCAAACTGATGGTCAAAGTGAAAGGACTATTCAGACATTGGAGGACATGTTGCGGGCCTGTGCAGTTGATTTTGGTGGTAACTGGGATTCACATTTGCCTCTGGTTGAATTCTCATATAATAATAGTTATCATTCAAGTATTCAAGCTGCTCCGTTCGAAGCTCTGTATGGGCGTAAGTGTAGATCTCCGTTGTGTTGGGCAGAGGTCGGCGATAAGCAATTAACCGGACCAGAAATTATTCAAGAGACGACTGGCAAGATCTTTCTGATAAAAGATCGTTTGAAAGCGGCTCGTGACCGACAGAAAAGTTATGCGGATAATAGGCGTAAGCCTTTGGAATTTCAAGTCGGCGATAAGGTCCTGTTAAAAGTTTCACCCTGGAAGGGTGTAGCTCGTTTTGGAAAGCGCGGGAAGCTAAATCCTAGATATGTTGGTCCTTTCGAAATCTTGGCTAGGATTGGTCCCGTTGCTTATAAGCTCAAGTTACCTGAAGAGCTTAGTAGAGTCCATGATACCTTCCATGTATCTAATCTGAAAAAGTGTCTCTTGGATGAAACTTTGATCATTCCCGCTGATGAGATTCATGTTGACGATAAGCTTCATTTTATCGAAGAACCGATAGAAGTAACGGACTTAGGCGTAGCAGAATCAAGTTGGTGAAAGTGCATTGGAACGCAAAGCGTGGACCGGAGTTCACATGGGAAAGGGAAGATCAAATGAAGCAGAAATATCCCGCCTTGTTTAGGAAATGTCCTAAATCGCGTGGCTCAGGCAGAGTTTCGCGGACGAAACTCCTTAAACGGGGGAAGAATGTGACATTCGGCAAAATTGAGGTAAATCCGTACATATTATATAATTGATTTAGTGCAATTTAAAATTTATTTAGATCTAACTTAGTCCATAAAGTCTAGCAAAGTCCGGGCATTTTGTGTTCGCATCCGGTAGTTCGTAAGGATTGCCGATATAAAGTTAATATATCTATGAACGAACACCAACATTGGTGATGCTACAAAACATGAAAGCTGAGCAACCAAATGATTTCCTATTTTTATAAATGATCGTATTAATGTGAATGCGATATTTTAAATCGTAACTAATACATAAATTTATGTGGTGTCGTGTTTTGGAGATCTAAAAAGTCGAGCGAATAGGCTTATAAAAAAACGTACGTGTATATATATATATATACACACACCACACTCGTACGTCCGGATGAATCTTATATAATTTAGTTATAGTTAGTAAAAAAAAAATGGAAACGTTACTTCTTCAAAAGAGATACTAATTCATTGATACATCTTAAATATTCGAACCTAAAACTTCTAACTCCTTATTTAATTATGGAAGCTCAAAAAAAAAAAAAAAAAAAAATCCAAAGTTCACAGCCTTGATTACTTTACTATAAATTATTCATGAAAACATGAGGATGTGATTACAAGGGTAGCCTTATACAAATGTAGTACAAAACCCAACTCATCCCCTTATGTTGTGCTTTACGGCTCAATCTCCAGACAAGTGAATTGTCATTTCAAACTACAAGCTTTGTATTTTCTTTTCCTTGCATTATTATATTGGAAAGAAACACATAGAAGCTAGCCAACCTATGTCTTATTTAAATCAAAATTACAATACTTACACTAGATGACTAAAATGACAAGAACCAAAAAGTAAAAATGTTGATCTATCATATCCATGTACATTATTCTAATACTTCTTACTCTAAAGCCTAGAAGCTTTCATGCCTGAACTCAGTAAACATCATGATGGACATCTTTTGATCTTTCCATTCGGTTGGTTGGATCTAGTCGCAGATCTTAAGAATCCAACTAAAACTACACTCAACCATGCTAACACTTTAGTTAACAATTGGTTAGAATAAACTCCAAGACCACCCTATATAAATCCACTATACCTCCTACACACTAAATCACCTAACGCCTCCAATATCAAACCTCTAACTCCCTCTCTCGACTCCAATTTTCTCAACTCATAACCAACCCTTTAAACAACCCCATACACAGAAACCTCCAAGTGTGTCGAGACCTTACGGTCACCTTTTCCAAGGTTCACACTACGCGCCACGAGTTCGAGCATGATTTAGTCTCGAACACCGCCGTTTCGAACAATTGTTAGGATTGCCGAAGCCACTTTCATCTTGTAACACCACAACCGCGTCTTCTTTCGCGAGTTGAGGTAACAATTTAGCCCTCTTCTTTTCATTTTAACCTGGTTTCGGTTTGTTACGGTTGCGACCCGAATTAAGTTATCTTGTTCCGTTTGTTTCGCCGACAAAATTTCGTAACGAGAGATGGTATCGAGTAGATGTAGTGTGTACCGTGTGTGTGAAAAGTGTGTACTTGCAGGTGTGTGTATTAAGGTGTAGTGTGTGTGTTAAGAAATTTTGTTATAATCTATGTGAGTGCATGAAAGTTAATGTGTCTATATATGCGTGAGTTCATAGTGTGTTGTGTGTGTCCATAGTGTGTTGTGTGAGCTTAGTGTGTACTAAGTGTGTATGCATGTTTGCATTACGTGCATATGTGTCATAATATTAGGGACATGTATCTTTAACTTTGGAAACAGAAAGTATTTATTATCATATAAATTTCATAGGTGTAGTGTTAATATATATATAAAAGTATATGTACATTCCAACATTTATATGAAAATAGTATACGTAATTAAATGATAAGTGTTAAGATTCAAGTAAACACTTCATGGAGATAAATAGGCAAGTATGTATATTGGCTGTTTACATAAATTTGTGACTTGAAATGGCGACTAAGATAAATATACAGTTTTATATATATTTGTTTATCCATCAAGTCGAATATTAAATACTAATAAGTATTTGATACATGAATATGGTCTTACACATGATAAATTATCATTTTCGTATATTTGGATATATATGTACAAATATATTTTATTTTCAAATATTCGGAATATATCACCAACGGGTCGACGCGTCGTAACAAACGTGAAACGAGTAACTAACTAGTGGGATGACGTGGTTGTAACCAACGCATGCACTAGAGTACGTTTCATAGACCTTAAGGTGTCTCTTTTATGATTTAGGACACAAGTAGGTTGGACCTTTACTATTCACGGACTTTTATTTGCTAGCTTTTGCACGGACTTCAAGGTGAGTTTTCACGGCCCCTTTTATGTTTTACTGTTATTAATCTTGGGGGAAAGATATGGAAGTAAGTAAGTATGAAACGTGCGATAACATGTGAAATGGTACATAAGATGGGACACATGGGTAACGGTAAAGTCTAGAGGGACGTGCAGTCTCCGCAGTTAACTGTAACCATTTATAAAAAGTAATGTAGCCATAGAATATACGAATAGTACTATTGGATCGTGACGAGACCCACCCTGGTTGATTAGCGTCAACTCGGAAGGACCAAGGGGTGCGATTGATATTCTAAATTTAAGTTGTTCCTCTAAACAACTTGCGGGGCAAAAGTAAGTAGTCTGGTTTGGTTACGGGCTCATGGGGATTCCACTAGCATTAGGACTTGCAACCCTAATAGCATATGTAGCACATTTCTTATTTTTTTATGCGCACTTGTTTACAAATAAATGGTATTTTGTTTGTGTCAAAACCTGTGAAACTCACCAATATATTTTTATATTGACGTTTTCCCTAAAATAACTTTCAGGTAATTAAGAATGTTGGAGGCGTGAATGGCTAGGGCGGGCGATCTAAAGACAAGACGGACTTTTGCTATGGATTTGCTAATATTTCCTATGGAATTGGGAAATAGTCGAAAATCCTTATTTTGTTAAAAAATACATTTTGGGACATGTACTTAAACAAAATATTTTCCGTCGTCTAATGAATGTTTATTTTTCTAAATTGTGTGTTCGGTTAATCTTGGCTATGAAACATTTCTCTTTCGAATCCACGCCACGTGTTTCCGCCGTTGTCGTGGTGTGACACCTGATTACGACATTACTTTTTGTTGCCTAAAGTTATGGATGGTCTTTTTAACCTTGTGAAGATGTTATTTGATATTGATGTTGTACCAGCTGACGGCTTAGCACCAGTAAGATAACAGATAACCCATTTTTTGTTTATTTGCTAGATGGCTTGCTTCATAGATTTGGTAATTTTGTAGGTTTGGAACAGCGATCTACAATTTTACTGCATCTAGGATTCAACAGGGGCACCTATTTCATATTTTTACTTTGATCCATATTCTTGACCTTCTGAAAAGAGAGGTGGTGCATGGATGGGTGAAGTTTTTGCACGAACCCGTGTATTTTCAAATGATAAAACCTCGGTTAGGCTACCTGTTGCTCATATGGTCTGCAATCAAATGACACCTGTCGGTGACAGGCCAAGCCTTATGACTTTCCGTGAGGTGTGGATTTCATTAAGAAACAATTATTACATAGTGCAATGGTATACATTTTATGTTCGTGTAAAATTTTATCCGGTTCCTCAGGTGGAGACTATATTCCATGAGTTTGGTCATGCCAATATTGAAGATCCTTAAATATTGAAGAAACAATATAATAGTGACATGTAGACTGCTGATCAAATTTGAAACTTATTCAGCCAAACACCGTGCAGTTCCGCCGCAACGCGCGGGTTCCTGCTAGTAGTTCTTAACTTCTACATGGTTCTCATTTGAACCATATATATAACAAATTAGAGTTAATTACTATTTGCGTCCCTATGTTATAATGGTTTTAAATACTTGAATTCAAAGTCTAAAACTTTAAAGTCCTGGTTGGAAATTACCTAACCTATTGAGTCCAAAGTCATATCTCTGTTAACTAAATCTATTAAATTTGTATGAAATGACAAAAGTGCCCCCACTAATAAAATAAAATAAAAAATCTCTCTCATCTTGTTCCAGCTTGTGCTGTTCTATTACATCACACACACAAACATTCTCTCAGACAAACAATCACTGTGTGATCAGGCTGAGGGGGAGTACTTGTATGATTGTAATCTTTTAGATAAATGAAAGCATTCGATCAGAAAACAATTACTCTCATGTTTTGATTAATAGTTTATCATTCCGCTGCACTTTCCATCTATATTCACATCACTCCTATCATTCTTAGTTAAATACAATCAAAACAAACAAACTCAGATCCTAACAATTGGTATCAGAGCTTGGTCAATTAAATTCGATCTAACAAATCAATTTAATATAAACAGATCAGCTCACAATTATTGATATCGTTTGTCTGTTGGATTGAAAACAGAGTAATAGTTTAATTTCGTTTCAACCGTTTTTAAACAGACTTTGTTTTTTGAAAAATCAGAGAATGGCTTCAATCAATCACGATCCACATAACACTGGCACGAACAACAAGCCACCGATGCTTGTCAGATCTGAATACAATATCTGGCAACGTCGGATGAGCCATGTTCTAGCTCAACAGAACACTGGGTGTTGGAAGTCGGTTATCTTCGGACCACATGTTCCGATGGTACCGAGTACTGAAGATCCCAAGGTTCAAGAGCCAAAGAAACTTGAAAACTACTCCGACCAGGATTTTCAGAAAATTGAGTTAGATGCTAAGGCCTTCAGTATTGTGGCCATGGCTCTACCCAATGATATATATGCTGGGATGTTACACTGTAACAGTGCAAAGGAGTTGTGGGATGCACTGAAAGAACAATTTGGTGGGACTGAGGAGGTTATTGAAAACAATCATGAAATACTTAACCAACAATATGAAACATTCAGTCATGTCAAAGGAGAGTCATTAACTCAACAGTTTGAGAGGTTTAATTGTTTAATTAGTGAACTAAAACTGGTTGGTCTTACTTACCCTCATTCAACCCTGAACCATAGGTTTTTAAGATCATTACCAGACAAATGGGACACTATTGCTATTGTGATGAGAAACTCGATTGGATTTAAGGACCTATCACTGACCCAGCTTCATGGTAAGCTCTTGACCTATGAGAGAGAGCTTAACCAGAAAAAGAAGCTCCAGGACTCTGGAAAAGTGTCTGATGATTATGTATTTGGGAATACAGCACTTTTGGGTCATGATGAGGTGCCTGGAAATACTAAGGATCAGAGTTATGATCATTTCATTGACATAACTTCAGGTTTTAACTCAGGTTTTAACTCAGGTTTTAACTCTGATTCTTATTCACCAAACTATGCTTTCACAGCAAGTGGTGGTGATATCCAGGCATCTGATAACATATCCTTTGAGTATGATGACCTGAAATACTTTGACCCTGATGATTTGGAAGAAATGGACATTATGCACCAATTGGCCCTTCTCAGTGTAAGAACTAACAATTTTACAAGAAAACTAGGAGAAGGTTTCCAGGGTTAACTGGCAGATCAAAGGTTGGGTTGGATAAATCAAAGATAAAGTGTTACAAATGTCATAGACTTGGTCATTTTGCTAGGGAATGTAGAAGTCAACTTGGTACACCTATAATCACCTATCCAAATCAAAGACCTCAGACCAACACTTATCAGAATTCCTATAATACCCCTGGACCAAATGTGCAAAACACTGCTCATTTTGCACAGTCCTCAAACACTGTTCCTGTCCAGTATGTCCAAATCACTGTTCCTCAGATCCACTATGTGCAAACACCTGTTGCTCAAGCACCTGTGCAAACGACTGTTGCTTCATCCTCTGCTCCTGCAGAGACCAGTCAACAGAGCTTCTTTACACAAGGCTTTGTTGATTGGAGCAGTCTACCAGATGAGTTAACAGATGAAAATTTTGCATTAGTTGCCAAAGCTGAAAATGAACCAGAAAACTTTTGTTTCATGGCTATGGTTGATGAGGTTGAATCTGAGGAGGTGGTGACTGAATCTGATGTTGTGACTAATGATGTTGTTGATGAAGTTGTTACAGGTGAAAAACCTGAAGAAGAGGTTGTGAATCTCTCAGATCCCTGTGGTGCATCTGATGATTGTGAGTGCAAGTGTGATTGTGCATTGATGGCTGCTGCTACGGTATCTCCTCAAATTCTTAAAGATTTGTGTTCTGACAGATGTGTAATTGCATTTGCTAACATCAAAGAGGTGAATGAAAACCTTAGGAAGAAAATTTTAGATGATGAAGTTAAATTTGAGAAACTTTCAAAAGATTTAAAAACAAGTTTAACTGAAAAGGAATCTGAAATAAGCAGCTTAAAACATGAAGCAACCATAACCAAAGACCAGCTCCAAACTATGATAGCAAAATATCAGAGTTGAAAAGTGAGCTTGAGTCCACCCAAGTTGAATGTGAGAAATAGGTGGAATCATGTAGAGGTTTTGAGATGCTACTCAACAAACAAACCAAAAGTCATGTGAAGTTTGGTTTTGGTTTTGAAACCACTGCTCCAGCTTTGGAAAACACTGACAAAAGGAGTCAAAAGTCTGTTAAGATAGTTCCAACAAACCTGCAGGGTCAAGAGATTAAAATCACTGAACCAAATGGTAAGAAAATTGTTCTTGAAAAACCAGAAGGTTCCTCATCATTCACTAAACTTGAAAAGTATGAATTTAAACCTACCTGGTCCGATGAGTGTGATACTCTTGAGAATTCTAAACCTGTTGATTTTAAAACACCTGAAGGAAAGACAGCTCCTCAGGCAAAAGTCATTCCCTTGAAAAACCTTCCAGCAGATGCTCAAACATCTGCTGATAAGAGGGCTGAAAAAGGGAAGAAGAAAGAAAAGACTGTCCACTTGTTCTGTGATTTCTGTGAAAAGAAGAATCATGTCACTAAAAACTATTTTCTTCTAAAAGCATATGACATTAACAAAGGAACAAATGTATGTGATTCCAAAGCCACATGTTCAATATGTGGGAAAAAGAATCACAAGACCAAAGAGTGCTTGTATCTAAAAAATTTTGACGTAAAAATACAAGAATACAAAGCTAAAACTCTTGCAAATCCTGTGGTTAGTACTTCAAAAGGAAAGCCCAAACAGACTTTCACCCCTGTCCAAACATCTGTTACTAAAAGACTTGAAACATCTGCTTCTAGGGATGTCCAAGTAACACATGCTCCACCCACAAGCAAATACCCAAGAGGTTATGGACAACCATCATGTCATAGTCTGCCACATGTTTATGAGGAGCCAAAAAGACCCTCTAAACCAAGAGTGAACAGAAATCCATATGGGTATTATCATTTGTCTGGAAGTGATCAAACAACTGTTGCCCCAAGTGTTGACATTCAAGCACTGGCAAATGGTCAGCAGCAGTTGTTGAACTTAATTCAAAAATTAGTTCAAACCACTGATCATCTTCCAAAGCTTGAGTCTGAAAAGTCTGAGGACCCATCCAAAGCCAACTTGGCTTTGGACACTCACCAAAACTAATCCATTACTGATGTGCAGGGAGCTTCTGCTTGTTTAGATAGTCTTTGGTATGTAGATAGTGGAGGCTCCAGGCACATGACAGGATGTAGAGCCCTTCTTTTGGACTTCTTGGCTCATGGAGGGGGTGGTATATCCTTTGGTAATGATTCAAAAGGTAAGGTGTTGGGGTCAGGGACTGTACAAGCTGGGAAACTCAAGTTTGAAAATGTCAATCTTATTGATAATCTCAAGTTTAATCTTCTGAGTGTTTCACAAATGAGTGACAAAGGTTATGGCTCATTCTTCACAAAGAAAACTTGCAAGATTATTGGGCCAGAAGTGGTGAAAAAGATTGATACCATCATTGCTGAGAGCAAAGCACAACTTGTTGCTCATAGAAGTGGCAATGTGTATGTTGTTGATATGTTAAAGGACAATCCTATGGCAAATGTCTGTTTGTTTTCTGCTGCCTCCACAAAGGAGACAGAATTGTGGCATAGGAGATTGGGTCATACCAACCTTAACACTATCAACACACTCTCCAAACAAAGCCTTGTCCGAGGTTTACCATCAAAAGAATTCAAATGTGATGAGCATTGTGTTTCTTGTTTAAAAGGGAAACAACATAAAAGCTCTTACAAATCCATTGATGAGTCCAAAACCAGTCAATGTCTACAATTATTGCACATGGACTTGTTTGGCCCTGTTAAAATCATGAGTCTAAGAAGAAAAAGATTTTGTCTTGTCATAGTTGATGATTTTTCTAGGTTTACATGGACTTACTTTTTACATTCTAAGGATGAGACTGCAGGTATATTGAAGGACTTTGTCACCAAGGTTGAAAAACAATATGACTTGCCAGTAAAAGTCTTCAGGAGTGACAATGGAACAGAGTTTAAAAATAAGGAGTTGGATGATTTCTGTGTGTCAAAAGGGATTGTGAGGCAATACAGCATCCCAAGAACACCAGAACAAAATGGGGTGGTTGAAAGGAAAAATAGAACTCTTATAGAAGCTGCAAGAACCATGCTAGCAGATTCTGGTTTGCCATTATCCTTCTGGGCAGAAGCTGTAAACACTGCTTGCTATGTTCAAAACAGAGTTTTGATCAACCCCAGACATCAAAAAACTGCTTATGAAATTTTGTTCAAAATCAAACCATTAATTTCATTTTTTCAAAATCTTTGGCTGCCCATGTTTCATCTTAAACCTCAAAGATTCCATTTCAAAATTTGCAGCCAAAGTAGATTGTGGTTACTTTCTGGGATATTCTTCTACTGCCAAGGCTTATAAAGTGTTTAACACAAAGACCAAGACAATAGAAGAAACTCTTAATGTAAAGTTCAATGAACTTTCATCTCTAAAAATCCCTGCAAATCCTGCTGAACTATTTGATTTAGATAAATTCAAATTTGAAGATATCACTGTTAAAACTAACAATGCAGGTATTCCACAGTCTCCACAACAAGATTACAGAACAGATGTTGTGATCCCCAGTCACTACAAAATCTATTCTGCTTCAGAGGAAGCAGCTGTTCAAAACAATTGTCAAAACTCTGCCACAGCTGTGTCAACCACTGTTGGCCAGTCTTATCCTCAAACCACTGTTTCACCTCTCACAACCACTGAACAATCATCTGTTGACAAAAGTCAGTCCAGTTTTACACCACTTGGACCCATTCCTCCATTACCATTCCAAACATCTGATGGCATTACAGAAGTACCAACAGATGTTACACCAACAGAGTCACCAAACCTCTGTCCATCACCTCAAAATGCCATCATACCATATCAGGGAGATCTTATTTACTTAAGAGCTCACCCACCAGACCAGATCATTGGCAACATCAGAGAGGGTGTGCTCACAAGAAGCCAATCCTCCAATATCTGTCTTTTTGAAGGTTTCCTATCTCTCACACAACCTGTCAAGTACCAAGAGGCACTAAAAGACAACAGTTGGGTAGAAGCTATGCAAGAAGAACTCCTTCAATTTAAAAGACAACAAGTATGGGAGCTTGTACCATTACCTAAGGATGTTTGTCCTATAGGAACAAAGTGGGTCTTCAAAAACAAAACTGATGAAAGGGGTATTGTTGTCAAGAATAAAGCCAGGCTTGTGGTTCAAGGCTTCAGACAAGAAAAAGGAATAGATTATGATGAAACTTTTGCTCCTGTAGCAAGACTAGAAGCCAACAGACTATTTTTAGCATTTGCTGTCAACCACAACATAAAGGTGTATCAGATGGACATCAAATGTGCTTTCCTTTATGGCAAAATTCAGGAGGAAGTCTATGTATGTCAGCCACCTGGTTTTGAAGACACATTCCATCCTGACTATGTCTACAAGCTCAACAAAGCTCTGTATGGTCTCAAACAAGCACCAAGGGCCTGGTATGAAACTCTTTCCACATTTCTCTTATCCATTGGCTTCACAAGAGGTAAAATAGATAAAACTTTATTTCTAAAATGGAAAGGGAAAAACTTAATGATTGTTCAAATATATGTGGATGACATCATTTTTGGATCCACATGTAACCAAATGTGTGAAGAGTTCAGAAAACTCATGACAGCAGAGTTTGAGATGAGTGCCATGGGTGAACTTCAGTGTTTCCTTGGTCTTCAAGTGAAACAACTGCAAAATGGCACATTCATTCACCAAAACAAATATGTAAAGAATTTATTAACCAGATTTGAGATGAATGATTGTAAGCCATGTAGTACACCCATGAGTACAGTCAAGCTGCTCACTATTGATGACAAGGATGAACTGGTTGATCAAACACATTATAGATGCATGATTGGGTCTTTACTGTACTTAACTGCATCTAGGCCAGACATTATGTTTGCTACCTGTGTCTGTGCAAGATCCCAGGCTTCACCCAGAAAGTCAAACCTTATTGCTGTGAAAAGGATATTCAGATACCTCAAAGGTGCTCCCACACTTGGTATTTGGTATCCTGCTAATGGAAACATTGAGCTTTCAGGTTATTCAGATAGTGACTTTGCTGGCTGTCACACCACAAGAAAGTCCACATCAGGAGGGTGCCAATTTCTAGGGAATGCCTTAGTTTCCTGGCAAAGCAAAAAGCAGGCAGCTGTTTCAACCTCAACAGCTGAAGCTGAATACATTGCTGCTG
This sequence comes from Ambrosia x helenae, assembly GCA_030844895.1. NCBI lineage: Eukaryota > Viridiplantae > Streptophyta > Magnoliopsida > Asterales > Asteraceae > Ambrosia > Ambrosia x helenae. Next base: position 38,101,001 of record CM061223.1, on the reverse strand, counting down.
CAAGCTGTACAGCCCAACTCATGTGGCTTCAAAATCAATTACTGGATTTTGGGATAACTGCACTACAGACTCCACTCATGTTGGATAGTCAAGCTGCTGAAAATATCATCAAGAATCCAGTCTCTCATTCCACTACCAAACACATTGACATCAGACATCATTTTGTCAGAGACAGCTATGAAAAAGGTTTGATTTCTCTGCACCATGTTCCAACAGAGGATCAGTTGGCAGATGTGTTAACAAAAGCTTTAGACACATCTACCTTTACAAATCTGATTTCCAGAATTGGTATGTTAAACATGGATTAAACAAGTAACTTTAAAAAAAAAAATGTTTCAGAAAATCAAAATTTCTTAAAAATAGCTGTTTGGTTGAAAAATCTGTTTCCAACATCTGATCAGATAAAACAACCACTGTTTCATTCATATCCACCGTTGGTTGAAAAATCTGTTTCAAAACATCTGATCAGATAAAACAACTGTTTCGCTATATATATATATACTATATCAATCAAAAAAAATCACAACAGTTGGTTCCATCAGCTGTTTGTATCAGTTGTTTGCCAAAACAGCTGTTCTCCACCAGATGTTTCATCCATCAGATGATTGCCACGTCTACTCATACAAGCAGAGGTTTGGCCACATCAGCGGTTTCTTTTGAGCCTATAAAAACCCTGTTTTACCACAACAGATGTTACACTGTCTCATTGTATTCAAAATACTGAAACCGCCTTCTCCATTCTCAAACCCTCAATCAGATTTCATTCATCTTCACTTTCGGAATCCATTAAAATGGATCTTCAAGCCAAAGCCACCCACAATTGTCTCCCATATCTGGTTAAAGCAGATGATAACATATCATTCCATTCCACCATTGACATTCTTCTAAATTCCAAATACCTGCCCATCTTAACCGTTGACGCCCCCATCTACATTGATACTCTCCAAGAGTTCTGGTTGAATGCTGAGTTTCTATTGCAAGACAAAAAGCCTACTTCCATTATTTCCAAAATTGGAGAAACAAGTATCGTCATTACCCCTGAAATCATATCCACAACTTTCTCACTAAATGACCTGGCAGGTAAGGACTCCTTCACAAAAACAGAGCTTCACACTGAGTTTCAAGAAAGAGGGTATGATGGTCAGATGACTGGATCAACTCTTTTCAAAAAGTTTTTCCCACCAGTCATGAAATTTTTCTTCCATACCCTTCTTCTGTGTGTCTCCGCTAAGTCCACATCCTTCAATGAAATCCCATTAAGGATGCAATATCTGGGTTATGCCATGTTGTCAAACTCTGACTTCAATCTTTCCCAGGGATTGTTCATGGACTTAGTGTCAAATGTGAAAGCAATTAAGTCTGGGTCAAACAATGCTTTTCTAATTTACCCAAGAATTCTTAGTGTAATCCTACAAAAGGTCTTACCAGAAAAAGTTTTCAAAAAGGGTGAGGCAATGCAAATGAAAAGCTTAACTGATGAAACTTTCACTAGAATGCTGGGTGGAAGCACCCAAGAAAAAGTGTCAAAAGTGTCCAAAGTTTCTAAAACACAAACAAAGAGGACAAAGACAACAACTGTTGTCAAAACCTCTGTTGTTGAGCCCACTGCTCCTGGTGATCATGGCACTACATCCAGTGCTGTGAAACCCACACCAGCCACTTCCAAAAGAAAACATCCATCCACAAAAACCACCACTCAACCACAAATGAGACTTCTGGATGATGAGGTACCAGAAGAAAACTCTGTTGCACCACCAAAGCAACCTGAAACCACTGTTGTTACTTCCTCACAACAGTTGGACATACCTCAACCTGACCAAACTTCTCATGAATCCTCCCAAAAGGATCATGTTGTAAGCCAAGGGGAAACACATCCTGATACATTTGAGTCACTTGGCCAAATGTTCACAAGCCCCTCTCCCAGGGCTAATTCTCTTGTTACTCCTCCACCCTCACCATCACATCATGTTCCACAAACCATGCAACCTCTGTTTGAGGCAATTGAGAAATCTCAGGAAAATCCCAGTTCCTCTCTTCCACCTATGATTGAGAGCATACCCCCACAAGTGACTGGTCCTGAGAACATTCAATCTGCCATCCAACAAACAGTAGAGGAGGTTACACCACCTGAGTTCAATGCAACTCTAGGTGAGTTTTCAAGTAGAGCAGTCACTACTGATGTAGAGACCATTGTCTCACACCAGGACAGTGATTACATTGCTAAGACTCCCTTGAAGGCAACAACTGATGAGGCCACTACAGTGTCCCCAAAATCAGTTGGAAGTCCCCAGTACCAAGAAAAAGGGGCATCTGATTCACCTATTAGGACTGAATCAGGTAGAACTACCACTGGTAGGGACTCAGATGATCCTATTAACTTAGGAGATGGGTCAAAATACCAAGAATTGACGGACAGAGTTCAAGCAATTGAAACCTCTGTAGCAGACATCAAATCTGATGTCAAGCTTATACTGGGTTCCATAGCAGACCTTTCCAAAAGTCAACCATCAACAGCTGATATAGCTAGTGAGCTATGGAAATGCGTTTCCCCCATCATCATAGCTCACAGAAAACTAGCTGATCAGACCCGTGAAACATATATGGCTGAGATCAGAAACATGGTGGATGCAAGGTACAAAGATACACATGCAGACATTAAAGCCATCAAAGATCACCTGCTGAAGACCACTGGCTCTGCCCCTACCACCATTCTCAGGGATGAAGATGATGATGTCTTCACGGCTGATGATGCCAAAAAGGGGGAGAGTGGCAGAGATAGGCTACCAAAGCTAGATCCCTTTAGTTGTCCACCTTCTAAACAGGGCAAAGCCAAGTCTGCCAACAAACCAGAGGCTAGTCAAACAGCTCCACAACAACAACAACAACAAGCAACACCAACAGCACCACAACAAACCACTGACAAAAGCAAAGCAGTAGACAACTCTGCAAACATAGAAGCTGAAAAGGCTGCTCAGGCCAAACAAAAAAGGACTGACACCTTGGAAGCTAAAGCAGAGTTGCTGGTGAACCTCAAGAAAGAACAACAGCAGGAGATTGAAGATGTGGGATCCTCAAAAAGGATGAAAATGCCTGCTAGACATGTCAGAAAATCACCATCCAAGCTAAAAACCTCTGTTGACAAAACCACTGCTGCTGAAACCACTGCCACCCAAAACACTGAAACTACCCAAAACACTGCTTCCCAAACCACTGCACCTAAACCTACAAGCACATCTAAACATACAACCACCAAACCTACACCCAAACCTACATCACCAACCAAATCCCAAACATCTGCTGGACCTACTAAAAGGCCAACAGATGTTAATCCAACCATTGCTTCCAAATCACCATCCCCTAAAATCTTGTACACAAGGAAGAGAAAATCAACCTTTGTTGTACATGATGAAAACATACACACATCACCAAACACCACCTCAACTGCACAATCCACTCCTATTACAGCTATTCCAATTTCATCATTCTCACCACACACATCCAAATTCAGTTCCTATAGACCACCACCAACCATCTGACAGATCTTTCCCTTCTCTCCCAAATTTCCCTGTTCCCCTAAACATTGATACATACCTTAAATACAAGGGTGAACAGGTAGATGCCAACATTAAGGAGAGATGCAAAGGGAAGGATGACAGGACTGCTCAGGGCATCCATTCAGCAGAGCTTAGCAAACTCAGAAGGATTGAGGACTTTGCTAAGACCCTGAGCAACTCCATGTCCTCCATGCCTCTCAGTGTTGACTTGGAAAAGGAGGTTAGGGATTCTCTTCTGGAACAGATCTTGGCAACCAAGCCATATAAAGCAACCAAAAAGCAGTTTAATGGTTGGACCACTCATGCACTAAGAGAAGAACTTCTCAGAATAGAAGAATTGGCCAAAGACCCCAAAGCTAAAGTCTCTACTCCTAATTTTGGCAAAGGCAGAGACCCAGTCAGAGCCTTAAAGTTTAAAAGAATGAGACAAGAGATAGTAGCTGCTAACTATGGGGAAATGAGGTCTGTCTCTAGATGGTCTGAGCTGAGGCTGGTTGAGACATACAAGAGTCTTGAAGAAAACAGAAAGAAGGATCCCAGCCTGCCTAGAAAACCTGTTTATTCTGATGAGCCACTGATGAAGAGACCCCAACAGACTTTTACCTTAGACAGCCTACTTGAAACTTCTGATCTATCAGCTGCTGCAAGAAGACAGTTCAAGAAAAAGAAGGAAATGTCAGAAGAAGATCAGAAGAAGTTTGCTGATACATTTATCAAAGAAGGGCTCTTCAATCAGATACATTTTTTCTCTGATCCCACAACAGAGAAACTCAGGGAACTCATTGGAAGACCTCCATCACCTAACTCATCCCAAATAAAAGTTCATCTCAGCAAATCCACTGACTCAAAAATTCTAAAATGGAAAGTCAACAAAGACATCCATGAATTGACTCTGCTCAGGTCAGATGGAAGAGTTCAGAAGATTAGCATGGATGATGCATACAGCCTATGTGCAAATGATCTTCAAACATTGCTAAATCTAGAGCTTGAAAGAGATGAAGAAGACTTATTTGCTCTGGACTTTGAACTACAATTCAAAGGTCAAATCAGAGAAAGTCTGATGAGGAATAAAGATCCGTAAATAAAGCTGAGTTTTGGCATCATCTGTTCTAGGGGGAGATTGTTGGGTCTGCTAACCTGGAGAAGAACAGATGATTTAAAAGCCAAAACATGCTAACAGTTGATCCACACAATAAACAGTCCTTACAACATACTTCTCCCAAAAGACTGTTGACTCTAACAACTGTTCTATCCAAACAACTGCTATGACAACTGCTGATACAAAGGACTGCTGAATAAACACTGATGAAGAACAACTGCTGACCAAAGGTCTGATGAAGAACAACTGCTGATCCAAGTATTGAAGACTAAAGCACTGCTGGAGCCAACAGCACTTAGGCTCCAGCAGAGGATACAAGACCATCAGAGTTTTCCTACAACAGTAGTTTACCTTCAGTGTTTTCAATGTAACAGTAGTTTGTAATAGGCAGATGTTTTATGTTTGTTATTCTGTTAGAAGTCACTGTCTTAGGTGACGTCAGCCTAGGTCATCAGTGGTTTAGGTTTGTCTATAAATAGAACAGTGCTTGTACTGTTCTATTACATCACACACACAAACATTCTCTCAGACAAACAATCACTGTGTGATCAGGCTGAGGGGGAGTACTTGTATGATTGTAATCTTTTAGATAAATGAAAGCATTCGATCAGAAAACAATTACTCTCATGTTTTGATTAATAGTTTATCATTCCGCTGCACTTTCCATCTATATTCACATCACTCCTATCATTCTTAGTTAAATACAATCAAAACAAACAAACTCAGATCCTAACAATTGGTATCAGAGCTTGGTCAATTAAATTCGATCTAACAAATCAATTTAATATAAACAGATCAGCTCACAATTATTGATATCGTTTGTCTGTTGGATTGAAAACAGAGTAATAGTTTAATTTCGTTTCAACCGTTTTTAAACAGACTTTGTTTTTTGAAAAATCAGAGAATGGCTTCAATCAATCACGATCCACATAACACTGGCACGAACAACAAGCCACCGATGCTTGTCAGATCTGAATACAATATCTGGCAACGTCGGATGAGCCATGTTCTAGCTCAACAGAACACTGGGTGTTGGAAGTCGGTTATCTTCGGACCACATGTTCCGATGGTACCGAGTACTGAAGATCCCAAGGTTCAAGAGCCAAAGAAACTTGAAAACTACTCCGACCAGGATTTTCAGAAAATTGAGTTAGATGCTAAGGCCTTCAGTATTGTGGCCATGGCTCTACCCAATGATATATATGCTGGGCTGTTACACTGTAACAGTGCAAAGGAGTTGTGGGATGCACTGAAAGAACAATTTGGTGGGACTGAGGAGGTTATTGAAAACAATCGTGAAATACTTAACCAACAATATGAAACATTCAGTCATGTCAAAGGAGAGTCATTAACTCAACAGTTTGAGAGGTTTAATTGTTTAATTAGTGAACTAAAACTGGTTGGTCTTACTTACCCTCATTCAACCCTGAACCATAGGTTTTTAAGATCATTACCAGACAAATGGGACACTATTGCTATTGTGATGAGAAACTCGATTGGATTTAAGGACCTATCACTGACCCAGCTTCACGGTAAGCTCTTGACCTATGAGAGAGAGCTTAACCATAAAAAGAAGCTCCAGGACTCTGGAAAAGTGTCTGATGATTATGTATTTGGGAATACAACACTTTTGGGTCATGATGAGGTGCCTGGAAATACTAAGGATCAGAGTTATGATCATTTCATTGACATAACTTCAGGTTTTAACTCAGGTTTTAACTCTGATTCTTATTCACCAAACTATGCTTTCACAGCAAGTGGTGGTGATATCCAGGCATCTGATAACATATCCTTTGAGTATGATGACCTGAAATACTTTGACCCTGATGATTTGGAAGAAATGGACATTATGCACCAATTGGCCCTTCTCAGTGTAAGAACTAACAATTTTTACAAGAAAACTGGGAGAAGGTTTCCAGGGTTAACTGGCAGATCAAAGGTTGGGTTGGATAAATCAAAGATAAAGTGTTACAAATGTCATAGACTTGGTCATTTTGCTAGGGAATGTTGAAGTCAACTTGGTACACCTATAATCACCTATCCAAATCAAAGACCTCAGACCAACACTTATCAGAATTCCTATAATACCCCTGGACCAAATGTGCAAAACACTGCTCATTTTGCACAGTCCTCAAACACTGTTCCTGTCCAGTATGTCCAAACCACTGTTCCTCAGATCCACTATGTGCAAACACCTGTTGCTCAAGCACCTGTGCAAACGACTGTTGCTTCATCCTCTGCTCCTGCAGAGACCAGTCAACAGAGCTTCTTTACACAAGGCTTTGTTGATTGGAGCAGTCTACCAGATGAGTTAACAGATGAAAATTTTGCATTAGTTGCCAAAGCTAAAAATGAACCAGAAAACTTTTGTTTCATGGCTATGGTTGATGAGGTTGAATCTGAGGAGGTGGTGACTGAATCTGATGTTGTGACTAATGATGTTGTAGATTAAGTTGTTACAGGTGAAAAACCTGAAGAAGAGGTTGTGAATCTCTCAGATCCCTGTGGTGCATCTGATGATTGTGAGTGCAAGTGTGATTGTGCATTGATGGCTGCTGCTAAGGTATCTCCTCAAATTCTTAAAGATTTGTGTTCTGACAGATGTGTAATTGCATTTGCTAACATCAAAGAGGTGAATGAAAACCTTAGGAAGAAAATTTTAGATGATGAAGTTAAATTTGAGAAACTTTCAAAAGATTTAAAAACAAGTTTAACTGAAAAGGAATCTGAAATAAGCAGCTTAAAACATGAAGCAACCATAACCAAAGACCAGCTCCAAACTATGATAGCAAAATATCAGAGTTGAAAAGTGAGCTTGAGTCCACCCAAGTTGAATGTGAGAAATGGGTGGAATCATGTAGAGGTTTTGAGATGCTACTCAACAAACAAACCAAAAGTCATGTGAAGTTTGGTTTTGGTTTTGAAACCACTGCTCCAGCTTTTGAAAACACTGACAAAAGGAGTCAAAAGTCTGTTAAGATAGTTCCAACAAACCTGCAGGGTCAAGAGATTAAAATCACTGAACCAAATGGTAAGAAAATTGTTCTTGAAAAACCAGAAGGTTCCTCATCATTCACTAAACTTGAAAAGTATGAATTTAAACCTACCTGGTCCGATAAGTGTGATACTCTTGAGAATTTTAAACCTGTTGATTTTAAAACACCTGAAGGAAAGACAGCTCCTCAGGCAAAAGTCATTCCCTTGAAAAACCTTCCAGCAGATGCTCAAACATCTGCTGATAAGAGGGCTGAAAAAGGGAAGAAGAAAGAAAAGACTGTCCACTTGTTCTGTGATTTCTGTGAAAAGAAGAATCATGTCACTAAAAACTGTTTTCTTCTAAAAGCATATGACATTAACAAAGGAACAAGTGTATGTGATTCCAAAGCCACATGTTCAATATGTGGGAAAAAGAATCACAAGACCAAAGAGTGCTTGTATCTAAAAAATTTTGACGTAAAAATACAAGAATACAAAGCTAAAACTCTTGCAAATCCTGTGGTTAGTACTTCAAAAGGAAAGCCCAAACAGACTTTCACCCCTGTCCAAACATCTGTTACTAAAAGACTTGAAACATCTGCTTCTAGGGATGTCCAAGTAACAGATGCTCCACCCACAAGCAAATACCCAAGAGGTTATGGACAACCATCATGTCATAGTCTGCCACATGTTTATGAGGAGCCAAAAAGACCCTCTAAACCAAGAGTGAACAGAAATCCATATGGGTATTATCATTTGTCTGGAAGTGATCAAACAACTGTTGCCCCAAGTGTTGACATTCAAGCACTGGCAAATGGTCAGCAGCAGTTGTTGAACTTAATTCAAAAATTAGTTCAAACCACTGATCATCTTCCAAAGCTTGAGTCTGAAAAGTCTGAGGACCCATCCAAAGCCAACTTGGCTTTGGACACTCACCAAAACTAATCCATTACTGATGTGCAGGGAGCTTCTGCTTGTTTAGATAGTCTTTGGTATGTAGATAGTGGAGGCTCCAGGCACATGACAGGATGTAGAGCCCTTCTTTTGGACTTCTTGGCTCATGGAGGGGGTGATATATCCTTTGGTAATGATTCAAAAGGTAAGGTGTTGGGGTCAGGGACTGTACAAGCTGGGAAACTCAAGTTTGAAAATGTCAATCTTATTGATAATCTCAAGTTTAATCTTCTGAGTGTTTCACAAATGAGTGACAAAGGTTATGGCTCATTCTTCACAAAGAAAACTTGCAAGATTATTGGGCCAGAAGTGGTGAAAAAGATTGATACCATCATTGCTGAGAGCAAAGCACAACTTGTTGCTCATAGAAGTGGCAATGTGTATGTTGTTGATATGTTAAAGGACAATCCTATGGCAAATGTCTATTTGTTTTCTGCTGCCTCCACAAAGGAGACAGAATTGTGGCATAGGAGATTGGGTCATACCAACCTTAACACTATCAACACACTCTCCAAACAAAGCCTTGTCCGAGGTTTACCATCAAAAGAATTCAAATGTGATGAGCATTGTGTTTCTTGTTTAAAAGGGAAACAACATAAAAGCTCTTACAAATCCATTGATGAGTCCAAAACCAGTCAATGTCTACAATTATTGCACATGGACTTGTTTGGCCCTGTTAAAATCATGAGTCTAAGAAGAAAAAGATTTTGTCTTGTCATAGTTGATGATTTTTCTAGGTTTACATGGACTTACTTTTTACATTCTAAGGATGAGACTGCAGGTATATTGAAGGACTTTGTCACCAAGGTTGAAAAACAATATGACTTGCCAGTAAAAGTCTTCAGGAGTGACAATGGAACAGAGTTTAAAAATAAGGAGTTGGATAATTTCTGTGTGTCAAAAGGGATTGTGAGGCAATACAGCATCCCAAGAACACCAGAACAAAATGGGGTGGTTGAAAGGAAAAATAGAACTCTTATAGAAGCTGCAAGAACCATGCTAGCAGATTCTGGTTTGCCATTATCCTTCTGGGCAGAAGCTGTAAACACTGCTTGCTATGTTCAAAACAGAGTTTTGATCAACCCCAGACATTAAAAAACTGCTTATGAAATTTTGTTCAAAATCAAACCATTAATTTCATTTTTTCAAAATCTTTGGCTGCCCATGTTTCATCTTAAACCTCAAAGATTCCATTTCAAAATTTGCAGCCAAAGTAGATTGTGGTTACTTTTTGGGATATTCTTCTACTGCCAAGGCTTATAAAGTGTTTAACACAAAGACCAAGACAATAGAAGAAACTCTGAATGTAAAGTTCAATGAACTTTCATCTCTAAAAATCCCTGCAAATCCTGCTGAACTATTTGATTTAGATAAATTCAAATTTGAAGATATCACTGTTAAAACTAACAATGCAGGTATTCCACAGTCTCCACAACAAGATTACAGAACAGATGTTGTGATCCCCAGTCACTACAAAATCTATTCTGCTTCAGAGGAAGCAGCTGTTCAAAACAATTGTCAAAACTCTGCCACAGCTGTGTCAACCACTGTTGGCCAGTCTTATCCTCAAACCACTGTTCACCTCTCACAACCACTGAACAATCATCTGTTGACAAAAGTCAATCATCTGTTGACAAAAGTCAGTCCAGTTTTACACCACTTGGACCCATTCCTCCATTACCATTCCAAACATCTGATGGCATTACAGAAGTAGCAACAGATGTTACACCAACAGAGTCACCAAACCTCTGTCCATCACCTCAAAATGCCATCATACCATATCAGGGAGATCTTATTTACTTAAGAGCTCACCCACCAGACCAGATCATTGGCAACATCAGAGAGGGTGTGCTCACAAGAAGCCAATCCTCCAATATCTGTCTTTTTGCAGGTTTCCTATCTCTCACACAACCTGTCAAGTACCAAGAGGGACTAAAAGACAACAGTTGGGTAGAAGCTATGCAAGAAGAACTCCTTCAATTTAGAAGACAACAAGTATGGGAGCTTGTACCATTACCTAAGGATGTTTGTCCTATAGGAACAAAGTGGGTCTTCAAAAACAAAACTGATGAAAGAGGTATTGTTGTCAAGAATAAAGCCAGGCTTGTGGTTCAAGGCTTCAGACAAGAAGAAGGAATAGATTATGATGAAACTTTTGCTCCTGTAGCAAGACTAGAAGCCATCAGACTATTTTTAGCATTTGCTGTCAACCACAACATAAAGGTGTATCAGATGGACATCAAATGTGCTTTCCTTTATGGCAAAATTCAGGAGGAAGTCTATGTATGTCAGCCACCTGGTTTTGAAGACACATTCCATCCTGACTATGTCTACAAGCTCAACAAAGCTCTGTATGGTCTCAAACAAGCACCAAGGGCCTGGTATGAAACTCTTTTCACATTTCTCTTATCCATTGGCTTCACAAGAGGTAAAATAGATAAAACTTTATTTCTAAAATGGAAAGGGAAAAACTTAATGATTGTTCAAATATATGTGGATGACATCATTTTTGGGGCTTAATGTTAGTGGATGAGAGGAGAACTCCACAGTTAAGCGTGCTTAGGTGGGAGAAATTTCAGGATGGGTGACCTCCTGGGAAGTCTCCACTTGGGCAAATAAAAACAAATCCGTGAGCTCTGGATGAGCAAAGCGGACAATATTGGTGATGAGAGGGGCGGGATGTTACAAATGGGCTGTAACATTACACGTTTTCTCCAATTTTTAGAACTTATAAAATCATCACTTTTACCCGTGATATTATATTTATTTTTATATATATAATCGTGTCTAAATTTATTTTGTATTATTTCAAAACGATTTATCATATTTTGAATATTTCAAAGTCGGTATAAATACAAGCAAATACAAAATTTTCCTAAGAAACAATATATGTTATACTCCTTATATATATACATATATTACACATTTTTTTATAATAATAATAATAATAATAAATCAGATTTTTTTAAAGGTTTAGGATTTAGTTTTTACATCTTCACCAAAAACATAAACATAACCTAATCATTTTATATAATTTGGAGCCCAACACCCATAACCATCGGCCCAAACCAAAAACCCACCCCTGAGCCCAAACTGAAAAAAAGGCCCAAACCAAAAACCCACCCCTGTCATCGTTCACCCTGTAATTCCGGCAAGAAATCCGGCCGGCACCGAAAATTTTGGTAACACCTCTTTTACGCGGTTGACTTTAAACAATGCATTCCTCACCTTTGACCAACACTTTCCTTATGTTCGGGTGGAGTTATAGCGTGGTAAAACTCAACCAATCTCGATCCTAAAATCTCGGCTTTTGACCGGAGATATCAAAAGGAGCATTTAATCCACCTCGAGTATAAATAAGACCACTCTTCAACTCGGAAACTCGCACCAAACCAATCCCCACTCTCCTTTCCGTTTACAAACACGCTGCTCGTGTCTTTTAGAATCGCCGGAGTCATGAACTTCCGGTCACCTCCACAAATCACTCGAATCCTAATTAATTCAGTAAAATCTCTATGCCATTCTGTTCGTATTATTCAATTGTACATTAGCCCTCTAGTTAATTGGATTTTTACAGTAGTTTTCAAGTCCAATTAACCGGAGATTAATCTAGGTTTCTAGTTGGGGAAGAAAGTTCAAGTCTGGTAAGGTATAAAAGATTCTCGGTATGTGTTAAATTTGTTCTCAGGGTCCAGCCCAGTTGGTGGCTGGGCTTGTGATAAAACCTCACCCGGTCTCAGACCCGGGTTCGAGCCTTGGCAACCACAACATTTTTTAAAAAAAAAAAAAACCTTTACTTTTATATATTCTTTAAAAATGATTTTAAAATACTAAAACAACTTTATAAATTCTACAAAAATTATTTTTTGTTCTTCTAGTAGAAAAGTTTAACATACAATTTTTAGTTTTCCAAAAATTATTTATTTAATATATATAATAAATATTTCAAGTTTATTCTATTTTATTTATAAAATTCTATAAAAATATCAAAACGATTATATAAATGTCCACAAAAATTACCCTGAGTTTATATAACATTAAACTTCTCTGAAATGATTTTTATTCCTGAAAAATCATTTATTTAATATTTTTAATCAATTTTTGTTAGTTTTAATCATAAATAAATCATAATAAATTCATTTTTCAATATTTTTGCACCAAAATTTTATATAAATTATTTCTATCCATTTAGAACAGAAATACAATTTTTAATTTAAAAATTCTTTAATTTCAATATTTTTTAAAAATTAAAGTTATATTTTGACAATTTGAAATAAATAGATTTAATATTCTATTTTTAAGAAAATAATTTTATAAAAATTATTTTCATACTTAAAACCTTATAATGTGACCATCTTTAATTTAAAATTTACAAAAAGACTTTTGTTTATTTATTTATCAAATTTCCCTTATTTGTTAAGCATTTTATTTATTAATCAAACGAATACTTATCCCCAATTCGAAACCCTAGAATATACTTGTAGACTAGATAGACTTAAACTTATTTCTTACCTTATACATAGGGTAATACTTGGCAACTTTGGGGCTACACTTATACTTTTTCTCGAGACCTAATACTTTGCTAAGGTGAGTTTACGTAACCATGTTTATGCAATTCTTCATAATTGCAACATTATACTTAAGCAATGCTACATACATGTCTAGTTGTAAACTTTAATGCCTCATGATTTAGACAACAACAACAGTTTCAACAAGTTTCAACAATACATAATCATTAGCTATGGCCAAGCCGGCGATACTCAATAATAGATCTATTGGATTGACAATCCCACCTAGATTCGTTGACCATCTTTTATGGGGAGCGCGGGTGATTGTTATCGTTCCAACATATTATTAAGGTGAACCGTAGATGACGGGATGGACCTAAACTAGTCGGAGGTTTGATTACGTCGATTCAACATTTCATGTTTATTCATGTAGACTTAAACTTACGATAGACATTTGAATTGCTAAACTTTTATTCGTAAACTTAATTGCTTGACATGGCTTATGTATTCTCACCAACTTCTAGTTGACCCCCCCCCCCCATTTTTACAACTCAACAGGAAATACTGATACTTGAAGTCTAGAGCTAGCATGAGGAGATATTTGAAGTTTTAAGCTTTGTTTGATTATTTGATGTAGACTTTAATGTAATTCAATTTTGTAATGAAATAAAGGATTATTTAAACATATGTATTACCATGTGCTACTGAACAATCATTCATACGTGACACCTCGATGTTTCCGCCATCGGTTGGGGTGTTACAGATTGGTATCAGAGCCGTGGTTATAGGGAATTAGGTTATTAGAAAAATAATCTAGTCTATAACCATAGGAATATAACCAGTATTTGCTCCTTTTACTTGCTTTCTCTATCTCACTCCTACTTCTTATCCTTACTTCAATCCCTACAAGAAGATTGCTCTCCATCACAAGATCTACTCTTAGACTAATAGGACAATCCTCAGGTTTAGCTTGAACCACCTTGAGATCTCGTCGAAGTTCTAGATTTTAATAACGAACACGTGCAATCTGGAAGGGTGAACGCCTTTATTCTAAGTTTTCTGTCTAGGACTGGCATTGCGCATATATCCTAATCAGACGAGGGACCCGGATGCCTACCTGGGAATTCTCGGGATGAGTGTTCACTTATAGGCTAAAGCATGTCTTCACTATGTTATTAGAATCTAGAAGTTTTGATAAGTCAACGTTTTCGTTTATTCATTTTAATTAATGAATAAATGATTATACTCACCTTCCGTAAACTAAGCTCAAAAATCTCAAAATTTTACAGCTTAAATCAATCTCATTTCATAACCATCCATGGATTTCACAATCACACTTCACTTTACCATCTCCAACACCCTACCCAAATCATATAATCTCCATACTATAAAATAAACTCTTTATCAATTATCTTCACATTCACTATCTCTCACAACCTTGATTCTGCTTCAAGATTTTTCATCATCCTCTCAAGAACTAAATTCATATCCTTCACCTTCTCACACATGAGCTAGTTACCCATGATAACTAAACTATTGAAACTTGATTGTGTGTTGCATCAAACATAATCCTTAGTTATACATGAGGATTCGACTATCTGCCTTATTTGAACATTTGAAACTAGAATTCATGGAATATAAACTATTTACTATAGACACACCTAGAGTCATTAACCTTAGCTAGGGCAACTCTATTACAACTCGTATGCTATACTTGATTGCTTACATGTACATATTATCAATTTGCAATTCATGTGTGTAATAATTGGTACACTTAATCAAACAACTGATAGAGGATGGAGTACTTGCTCAACAGTTAGTAGAGTACCAAATAACCTACTCAACGATTGGTAGAGGTCATCATGCCTGCTCAACAGTCGGTAGAGGCCCTACAACCTGCTCAACGACTGGTAGAGGCTATCGTACCTGCTCAACAATCGGTAGAGGTTCCTACTCACTGACTGGTAGAAGTCTTTTTCCTGATTAACAGTTGGACTCATTTTTGGATACATGGTTAATCATATTATTTTACATGTGTGTCTAGAGTTATAGAAGGACACAAAACCCTAATGTAAGGTAAATTGGTGATTGCGGTCCGGAACGTAATCATGAATTTACAGGTACGTTAAGGCAGTGTGAAATTCTATCAAGGTTTTCGGTAGTTGACCAATTATAAACCTTAGTTACCTAGTAGTTCATTTAGCCTTTCTATAGTCAATCAATTCATGCATTTATTTTAAGATTCCTAAAACTTAAGTTTAATATTTTGCTAGATTCTTATGCTCCTTGCTACTTCAGACGAACCTAATCCAACTCTTAAAACTCACATGTGTCATCCCTCTTATCCAAACTATTCGAAACAGATTATTCAATTGCCTATAAATTCATGTCGTGCCTTAAATTTCCCAAACCACAGTTGCCCTAAATTCTACCCGATCACCCTCAACCTTGTGTATTTAATAACTTCGGGACGAAGTTTCCAAAAGTAGGGGAGACTGTAACATTACACGTTTTCTCCAATTTTTAGAACTTATAAAATCATCACTTTTACCCGTGATATTATATTTATTTTTTATATATATAATCGTGTCTAAATTTATTTAGTATTATTTCAAAACGATCTATCATATTTTGAATATTTCAAAGTCGGTATAAATACAAGCGAATACAAAATTTTCCTAAGAAACAATATATGTTATACTCCTTATATATACATATATTACACATTTTTATAATAATAATAATAATAATAAATCTAATAATAATAATAATAATAATAAATCAGATTTTTTTTAAAGGTTTAGGATTTAGTTTTTACATCTTCACAAAAAACATAAACATAACCTAATCATTTTATATAATTTACAGCCCAACACCCATAACCATCGGCCCAAACCAAAAACCCACCCCTGAGCCCAAACTGAAAAAAAAGGCCCAAACCAAAAACCCACCCCTGTCATCGTTCACCCTGTAATTCCGGCAAGAAATCCGGCCGGCACCGGAAATTATGGTAACACCTCTTTTACGCGGTTGACTTTGAACAATGCATTCCTCACCTTTGACCAACACTTTCCTTATGTTCGGGTGGAGTTATAGCGTGGTAAAACTCAACCAATCTCGATCCTAAAATCTCGGCTTTTGACCGGAGATATCAAAAGTAGCATTTAATCCACCTCGAGTATAAATAAGACCACTCTTCAACTCGGAAACTCGCACCAAACCAATCCCCACTCTCCTTTCCGTTTACAAACACGCTGCTCATGTCTTTCAGAATCGCCGGAGTCATGAACTTCCGGTCACCTCCACAAATCGCTCGAATCCTAATTAATTCAGTAAAATCTCTATGCCATTCTGTTCGTATTATTCAATTGTACATTAGCCCTCTAGTTAATTGGATTTTAACAGTAGTTTTCAAGTCCAATTAACCGGAGATTAATCTAGGTTTCTAGTTGGGGAAGAAAGTTCAAGTCTGGTAAGGTATAAAAGATTCTCGGTCTGTGTTAAATTCGTTCTCAGGGTCCAGCCCAGTTGGTGGCTGGGCTTGTGATAAAACCTCACCCGGTCTCAGACCCGGGTTCGAGCCTTGGCAACCACAACATTTTTTTTTTAAAAAAAAAAACCTTTACTTTTATATATTCTTTAAAAATGATTTTAAAATACTAAAACTACTTTATAAATTCTACAAAAATTATTTTATGTTATTCTAGTAGAAAAGTTTAACATACAATTTTTTGTTTTCCAAAAATTATTTATTTAATATATATAATAAATATTTCAAGTTTATTCTATTTTATTTATAAAATTCTATAAAAAATATCAAAACGATTATATAAATGTCCACAAAAATTACCCTGAGTTTATATAACATTAAACTTTTCTGAAATGATTTTTATTCCTGAAAAATCATTTATTTAATATTTTTAATCAATTTTTGTTAGTTTTAATCATAAATAAATCATAATAAATTCATTTTTCAATATTTTTGCACCAAAATTTTATATAAATTATTTCTATCCATTAAGAACAGAAATACAATTTTTAATTTAAAAATTCTTTAATTTCAATATTTTTTAAAAATTAAAGTTATATTTTGATAATTTGAAATAAATAGATTTAATATTCTATTTTTAAGAAAATAATTTTATAAAAATTATTTTCATACTTAAAACCTTATAATGTGACCATCTTTAATCTAAAATTTACAAAAAGACTTTTGTTTATTTATTTATCAAATTTCCCTTATTTGTTAAGCATTTTATTTATTAATCAAACGAATACTTATCCCCAATTCGAAACCCTTGAATATACTTGTAGACTAGATAGACTTAGACTTATTTGTTACCTTATACATAGGGTAATACTTGGCAACTTTGGGGCTACACTTATACTTTTTCTCGAGACCTAATACTTTGCTAAGGTGAGTTTACGTAACCATGTTTATGCAATTCTTCATACTTGCAACATTATACTTAAGCAATTCTACATACATGTCTAGTTGTAAACTTTAATGCCTCATGATTTAGACAACAACAACAGTTTCAACAAGTTTCAACAATACATAATCATTAGCTATGGCCAAGCCGGCGATACTCAATAATAGATCTATTGGATTGACAATCCCACCTAGTTTCGTTGACCATCTTTTATGGGGAGCGCGGTGATTGTTATCGTTCCAACATATTATTAAGGTGAACTGTAGATGACGGGATGGACCTAAACTAGTCGGAGGTTTGATTACGTCGATTCAACATTTCATGTTTATTCATGTAGACTTAAACTTACGATAGACATTTGAATTGCTAAACTTTTATTCGTAAACTTAATTGCTTGACATGGCTTATGTATTCTCACCAACTTCTAGTTGACCCCCCCCCCCATTTTTACAACTCAACAGAAAATGCTGATGCTTGAAGTCTAGAGCTAGCATGAGGAGATATTTGAAGTTTTAAGCTTTGTTTGATTATTTGATGTAGACTTTAATGTAATTCAATTTTGTAATGAAATAAATGATTATTTAAACATATGTATTACCATGAGCTACTGAACAATCATTCATACGTGACACCTCGATGTTTCCGCCATCGGTTGGGGTGATACACAGTGCGGCGGTGGTGGTGCGATGGGATTGAATGCATGGAGAAAGAGATTTAAGGGGGGGGGGGGGTTGTGATTTACTGTGTGTGTATATATATAATAATTATATTAAATAGAGATTTAAAGGGGATGGTTGTGACTTACTGTGTGTATATAATGCACAAGATATATAATAATTATATAAAATATGTAAAAATGTATTATAAATACCTGTGCATTATAGGCTTGTACATTTGGTGTAAAAGACAGAAATACCCTTCGAGTTAATAGATCTTTTGAAAGGCGTTAGTAATATGGATTCAATAGGTTAGTTAATGTCCATCTACGAACTCAAGTAGTTAAAGTTTTAGACGTTGAATTTAAGTAGTTAAAACTATTATTATAACATTAGTTCACTCGGTAGATTAACAATAATAATTGATTCTTTTCCATTTGGAAAAAAGTAAAAAGTATACCTCCCATCAATGATTAATACAAGTTGCATCATTGACTTTGAAAAATTAAAAGTCGTTGCAACTTGAGCAACGTTCTTTATCCATCATTTGAGATCTAGATCTTCTTCCTTCTAAATCTACTTGAACTTAACTGTGTTAGAAGACCTATTGATTGTTAAAAATGGCGGAAGCAGCTGTGGAGTTCCTACTAAATAATCTCAACCAACTTCTGGTTTACAACGTGGATTTGATTTCAAGCATCAAAGACCACATCGAGTCTTTGCTCAACGATCTCGGTATGCTGAAGGCTTTCGTCAAGAAAACCAGCGAAAGCCGGAGCAACGATGCCGTGGTCGAAGAACTCGTCAGACAAATCAGAATCGAAGTCTACAAAGCTGAAGATATTATTGATACGTATGTCTCCGACAGATACATCCAAAAAACACGTACAAGTTTCAGCAAAGCCATCCACCTCCCAGATTACATCAGGAAACTCAGAAACGTCGGAGAGGAAATCCAGAAGATTCAGAAGCGCGTGAAGGAAATCTACGCCAACAAAACATTTGCAGACGATGGTTCAAACAAGACAGAACCCTTTACTAGATCTCTTCCATGTGTGGAAGAGGAGAACGTTGTTGGATTCGATGAAGAAGCTAAGAATGTTGCTGGGTTGCTCCGAAAAAGGACAGAGGATGGTTCAAACAAGACAGAGGACCCGAAAAAACGAGTTGGAGGTGATTTCGGTCGTGGGAATGGGCGGCTTAGGTAAAACTACTCTTGTTAAGAAGGTTTATAATGATCCATCCATTCAATACGAGTTTCCGATTCGTTCATGGGTTTACGTTTCACAAGTTTATACTATAAAAGATGTGTTTCTAAAGATATTGTACGATGTTACTCAAGAAAGCAGAGGTACATCAGAAATGAGTGTGGAAACCATTGCTGATACACTTCGTAGCAAATTGAAAGAGGTGAAGTATCTAATTGTGTTAGATGATATTTGGACTAAGAAAGCATGGGATGAGTTGAAAAACGTGTTTCCCAACACTAAAAACGGGAGTCGGATCTTGATAACGAGTCGACACAAAGTTGTCGCCTTGCACGCAAACATAAGTCTCCAACCGTATCAGCTTAAGTTTCTTACCGAAGATGAAAGTTGGGAGCTTTTAGAGAAGAAAGTGTTCCCAAAAGGAACACGTTGCTCTAGAGAATTAGAGGATTTAGGGAAGCAAATCGCAAGAAAATGTTGCGGGTTACCCCTTGCAATTGTGGTGATTGCGGGGATTCTAAAGAAGAAAGACAAAATGCCTAGTTTGTGGGAGAAAATTGAGCAAAATGTGAGTACTTATGTAGCTATGGAACCGGATCAATGTATGCAGGTATTAGCATTGAGTTATAAGCACTTACCTTATCATTTGCAAGCTTGTTTTCTATACTTTGGTGTTTTCCCGGAAGATTTTGAGATACCAGTGTGGAAATTGATCCATATTTGGGTCGCCGAGGGGTTTATTCAGCAAGTTGAAAACCCAATTAGCCTTGAAGATATGGCGGAAGAGAACTTGCTAGAGCTTGTGGACCGGAACCTGGTTTTGGTTGAACAGAGAAGGGCTAACGGTGGGATCAAAACATGTCGAATTCATGATATGTTGCATGATTTGTGTGTTAACCAAGCTAAAGAAGAAAACTTTTTCAAAAAATCAATGATTTGGATCCCTCTATTTATAAAGCCGTTGATCCAAACATCTTTCGTCGTGCTTCTATTCATTCTAGGGTCTTAGGTGATGCTTCTAAAAATCTTAATCCTTCTCATGTTCGGTCTTTCTTGTGTTACGGTTCAAAACAAACTGTCTTGCGCCCTGACCTCCTAAAAGACTTCCCTCGCTCGTTCAAATTGCTTAGGGTTTTTGATGTGCTCCCTATTAGTTTCAGTCGGTTCCCTAGTATCCAACTCGTTCATTTAAGGTACATTGCATTGTTAGGCACGTTTGAAGTTCTCCCACCCGCCATCTCGAACCTTTGGAACCTACAAACTCTTATAGTCGAAACAAAATCTCGTAAAATTGAGGTTAAAGCGGATCTATGGAAATTGTCACAGTTAAGGCATGTTTACATAAGCGCAGCTAGTGTTTTGCCGACACCATCTTCAAACTCACAAGAGGGTGGTAAAGATCCTTTGGTTAACCAAAACCTTAGAACCATGTCTAAACTTTCACCAGATAGTTGTACAAATGTGATATTAGACCGGACGCCAAATCTACAAAAACTAGGTGTTCGTGGGAACTTGGTATTGCTTTTGGAAGAGGCAAATGGTGTTTGTAAGTTTGATAATATTACAAGATTACGCCATCTCGAGAAGCTGAAATTGTTGAACGACACATACCCGAAGTCACCATTGGAATTTAAATTGCGTGCTCTTCCAAAATCTTACAAGTTCCCACAGACGCTAAAGAAACTTACATTATCTGAAACTATGCTCGACTGGGAACAAATGTCGGTTCTTGCACATCTTCAGGGGCTTGAGGTTCTTAAACTCCGGGACAACGTGTTTAAAGGTGAACGATGGGTGACACCAGATGGTGGTTTCATACGGCTAAGAGTTCTTCAAATTGGGAAGACAGATTTGGTGCATTGGGAGGCTGCTGGCCATCAGTTTCCTACACTTCAACGAATTAGTTTGAAGCATTGGGAACAGCTTAACACAATTCCTTCTGGTCTAGCGGACATATCGACTCTTGAGATCATGGAGTTGTTGTGGACTTCTCAAAATGCTATTGCTTCTGCCCGTTCGATTCAAAAGAATTTTAAGCTTCGTGTCTTCCCTGATCAAGAGACTCAAACTTGAGGTGTAATCGATGTTGCTGGTAAGACGATCCGTTTATGCAATGACCATTTTTTTTTCCAGAGTAACAATTAATTGTGACACATTTTTTTCGTTAAAAAATTCCTTAGTAAAATGACCACTTTTCTAGCAGTGATTGTACTATTTTCATTTCTATAAACTTGCCAACTTACATAAAAATAGAAAGTAAACGGACAAGAAGCTGCGCAACACCCCTAAAACGATTTATATTAATTAGCTTTTAATGGGATGTGGTTCTATGTATGAAGGGATTTATATAAATTTTTAATGGGATGTGGTTCTATGTCAATCATCGTGTAAGCGAGCCAATTGATGGAGCTATGTTTAAAGTTTTAAAACCAAAGCTTTCTCATTATATATGTAGCGTGTAAGATTGAGTATTGTTCTTTAAGGAGTACATGTTTAAGCTCGTTTGTTAATTTATGTTTATAGTTTGTTAGTCATGGTCCTCATGGTTGGGGTGTTAAAAAAAACCGATAAACCAAATAAAAACCGAATCGTAACCGAAAAAATTGATCCGGACAATGAATTTGGTATTTGGTTTGGTTTAACCCGAAACCAAATTGCTAATTCGGTGTTTGGTTTGGTTTTTGATTCTACATTTTTTTACTTGCTTTATACCGGCAAACTAATTAATTATTAAATAAAAATAATATTATTTAATAAGCCATATATATAAGCTCAAAATATTAAATGTGAGCCCAACCCAAAATAAAGCTCACCTATTTATAAGTAATATTCAAAGTATAAACTACTAAACTATGGTGTTTCCCCACGATTGCATCAACCGTTGGATTTGAATTTCCCTAGGTTGTTTGCTTATTAAGTCTAATATCCAAGTATATGTTTTCCCATGATTGCATCAACTGTTGGTCGGATTATCAAGCTACATGATTTATATGTTTAGTATTAATATCTCTTTATTTTTCAGGTTCACTTGAGTTGGAGAAAGATTTAAGTTTGAAGTTTATTTATATTTTGTGGAATTGGCAAAGACTTATTTACTATTTCTACTTTCTATGATGTTTCTGTTTGTGTGTAAGACTATTTTCCGGATTTGTTTGTTTTCTTTTGCGTTCAAACTTTCTTTTATAATATATTGTGTGGTTTGATTTTTTTTGGTTTATATTAATTGCTAAGTTTCTATTCGGATTTCGAAACATAGAGGTATATAAGTTAGAGGAAAAAAAACATCGGTTCAAGTCGGTTGAATTTGGTTGAAATCAGTTTGTTTGGTTTTAAACCAAAACCGAACCGAATTCAATTGGTTGAATTTTGTTTGTTTTACATATTCCTAACTAACTTTTATCCCGGGAGTGTCCCGGGTTGAAAAATATAACCATTCTAATAATACTAATACTAATAGTAATAATTATTACTCTTGTAATTAAATAAATAAAAAAATAACCTTGCTATAAGTTGAGACTTGTGTTGCAGTGTTGCGCGATTCTTTCTCTCCTAACTTCTCTTGATGAAGTATATCTATCCATCTTTAGAAGAGTAAAATTCCAATGATAGCATGGTGATTGGGCTAAATTTCAACATCGTAGATAAGAACCTGGTTTAAAAGAAAAAACATGATTAATGAATAATCTGAACACTTTGTGTATTCTTTTCCTGTATGAACGAAACCCCACAAAAAATAGTCGTTTTTTCCTCTGTTTTTTTATATAGCACTGTTGGTGTTGAAATCCTCAGGAAAGATTTACCTCAAGTCTTCTATGTGACATCCTCAGGATAGTAAAGGAACGAGCAGACTTCAGGATGTAACAACATTCTGATATATGTGCATCTGAGGATAGACTAACAAATTATCTTGTTATAATATTTTTGCAGGTACAATTAATGAATAAGTAAGACTTGTAACTCCTCTCCAACGGCTATAAAGTCTTACCAAGTCAATGAATTTAAGGATGCAAGAGGAATACGCGTATAAGCTTAAAGAGCGAGTCAAAGTGTAACCGCCGAAATGATGAATGCTAGGCGAAAAAGGTGGAAACTGCTATTCAATGTCCATTTCAGTTGAAACATCCTCAACGGCCACCTGAAACAGTCCCCAAGATCATTGAAGAAAACGGATATTGTGGGATCCTCTATTTATTATAATGTAAATTATATATAAGGGTATGATGAACGAAAATAAGACACTTGGAACAAACTTACTCATTATCAAACACCTGATACTCTCTCTACACACACACAACACTACACAATTATTGTAACCTAAGTTCGTTCATCATACTTCCAAAGGTGTAAAACTTTTTTACCATTTTAATATTAACAAGCAAGGCAGGGGCCTAGACTCCTCCTAACGTTTTGTGTCGGCGATCATCAATTGATCAAGGGCTATCCTCGTACATCGAGTGTCGTTCCTTTATTGCATTACATACACAATCACCTATCTTTGCTTATTTCACAATTCTGACAGACAGTTACATCCTCAGGATATAACTGTCCATCCTAAACCATATCTTTGCCATCCTAAAAAGTTGTTGTCATAATATCGTTTCTTTATAACTATAAAGTACCATCTTGAAAATAACACTAAGCTTTCACTATATTTCACACATTTAGCACCCTACCTCACATTTACTAATTTGGAAAACAAAATTATTTCTATTAGGTAATTTTTGACCAAAACAATTGTGACACCCCGCATTTTCAGGTTAAATACTTTTACTGAACTCTAGTTAACTTACATGTTCATACATGGCTAGATACTTAACTAGGGTTAGTTAAGTAGGTTTAACATATGTTAGAAGATGCTAACATATGTTATACATAGGAAATCCTTGTTAAACACACACATGAGTCCTGTATCCCAAACGTTGGTGAATTATGTGACATACATAGCAATAATATATACAAGTGAATTTTGGGGAACATGAAGTACGTGCTTATGTGAATTACATGTTTTTGTGAATGATCGTCTAACTGAAAGGTAATGCGTAGATCATGCAAATTACGTGCACAACATGAATGATATGCTATGTAATAATAAAAATAATGGTTTTTATATAATTTAGCATGGTTAATAATATTGGGTCCGGTATTGGGCTAGAACATGGTTAACGGTCAAGTTAATGGACTAGAAGGGCCCTAATACCAATTGCTTGGGGAACAAGCAAAGCCCTTTTACAATTAGGAGGCAAGGAAAAAGATAAAAACCCTATCCCTTGCCCCCCTTGGTGCCGTGCGAAACCCCCCACCCCCCCCTCTCTCTTTGTTTTCAAGCAATCAAGCAATCTTTCACTAATCAAGCTAGTTCGGGTTTGATTTCAAGGCTCTAGGGAGTTTAATCTTTCACAAGGTATACGTTCTTACGATTTTTGATAAATTATAATGATTGAAAAACTTTGAAAACCTAAAAATAATATATACAAAATCGCATACATGCATGTGTAGGAGTTCTTGAATGTTCTTGATGATTTGATGATGATGATTGTTATTAGCAGCCATGATTAGGGTTTTCATATGATAATATATGTGTTTTGCTATGATTAATATGGTGTTTAATCAGTACTATAGGTGTTATACATATATTAGGGATGTTTATGAAGAATTAGGGTTTGTAGATTACTTGGGATGCAAGTTTAAGATTCTGACAGATGTGTTTGAACGTGTTAAAGGGGCTGTAACGGGTTGGTAAATCAATTGTTTTGATGATTTCTTTGCATGATTGTAATGTAAAAGGTCTTAGCTTTTCATAATGGGCAAAACCATCGAATTTGGACACCGTATGAGTCGTTTTTAGAATTTTAATTGATTAGGGGTCATATCAGATTTTCGGATTTGTAAATTGGGCTAACTTTAAATGGTCATAACATGGGATTTACAAGGAGTTAGGTTATGAAATTTTTACAGTAGGTCAATACTGGAAAAATAGAGCTTTTCCAAGTGGATTCATCGCGTTTGGATGAATACACAATTTTTAAGAATTTTCCTACTAAACTGACCTGTTGAGGAAATTTTCTGGACACTGCTGTGTTGTACGAATTTTTATAATTTTTGTGTTTGGAATTAAGATAAAACAAAAATAGGTATTGTCGAGTGAATCCCAAATAAAATTCAGTTAACATTTGGGACTCTAATTCATTCGTTAAGTATTTTAAATAAATTGTTTTTCACAGCACACAATCTGTCCTAAAAACACAGATTGTGTACGGGGTCTTTAAGTGACTATTTGGAGTTCTATGTGGTGTGTAATTGACATGTACTTGTGTGGAAACTTGTATGAGATGTATTTGATGCATTAAACTGATAATAATTGCTATGATCACCAACGGGATACTTAGGACATACTTGAGCATGTAGAGTCATTAGGTGTCACTACACGGTTTCGAACTTTTAAAAGTCTTGGATAAACGAGTTACATGGTGTGTTGGTTACGCACGTATACTCACCTAGTGACATTTGTAATAGGGAGTCGGTAGCACGTTACTATTCGTGGAATTTGGATTTTCACTTGCGACCTAAGGTGAGTTTCACTACTCTTTTTCTCAAAAGCATGCGTCTCAGGTATGAGACACTTTACTTAACATTTTCTAGTCCGGTTTGGGACTACTTACACATCCCGGGTTGGGATGCCATGGATCCTTATGAGGGTCGGTCACTTTGCTAATTCGCAATTGTGTCCTTGATAAACTAAACCATTTCTATCATTTTGTAAGTCCTCACGTACCGAATGAGTTGCCAGGGTTGGCAAGCGGGTTACTAGTTGATAGCGCTATTAGGTTTTACAAACCTCACACCGGCTCGGGGAGCGCGGGCGTGAACTATAACTTACGAAACATTATCATTGTGGATAGACAATGATGTCAGGCATACGACACACTTATGTGGCTACACGTACATAGCAGTTCGGTATAATCGGTTAGTTATCATGAATGGGTTAGCTACCCTTGGCATGCGATGAATTAGTGGTTACACGGTGCGGGGCACCAACACAACTTACTTACTTACGTGGTTTTGGAAACCAGCGCATTTGCATATTAAATTACTTTACTTTGTGAACTCACCAGCTTTATGTTGACACACGATTTACATGCTTTTGCAGGTAGTTAGCTTCCGGTGCCAGGATTAGAAAGCACTGTACACTTCACTGCATTTGGGCTCTCGGGCATACACATAAATTATATATTATGCTTTCGTATGGTTTTAATTTGGGCGCATTGTTTTGCGCATAGTTTTTAAAAAGGGTTTAAATTTGGTTTACGCTTCCGCAGCTTAACTAAACTTGGTTTTCGAAAACGAACTAAATGGTTTGGGCATTTAGAGTTCGTTCCTGTGACTTATGGCTATGGGATCCTGGTTTGTCATGCGCCTCGCGGTATAAACCCCGCAGTGGAAATTTGAGGGTGTGACAACAATATAGCGCCCACTGTGGGGAAAGTGGTGCTATTTTTAACAAAAACTTGTTAAAATTCTTTCCCAATCGAGTTATCTCAAAAAACTTGACAACTATGGCCTCAACCCCGAAATCTATGTCTTCTTCCACACCATCCACAACTTCTGTCAGAAACGTGACCCTACCACCTCCTCCTGCCTTTCCTAAGAGTTCTGGGCAAGTTACCAGAAGTGTTGCTCCTAATACTGCTAGATCTGGGATGGCAACATCTGGATCTGCTCCTCCTATTTTCGTATCGAATGATGAACTCCTTTCCATGTTTGCAATGATGAAGGATCAAATAAAGCAACAACAGGATACCACCTAGATGCTGATGAGAGAGATTCAGTCCCTCAAAACATCCTCAAAGAGACCGGCTGAAGACATGGGGACACCATTGCAGCCTAGAGTGTTGAATTTTAATTCTGGCATCTCTAGGGGCATTCATCAAGGAGATTTCATCCCCATGAACACTGGATTCTCTGCACCAGAAACTATTTCAGCACCCAGGATGGCAACAACTAGGGATGCAGGATACACTGCTGAGCCATCTCGAGGATATGTTGTAGAGCCATCTCGAGGATATGCCACTGAACCATCCCGAGGATATAACAATGGTAACAATTTAAGTTTAAGTACTTATGCAACTAACGATATTGCTTCTTTGCAGGATACAGGTATAAGTCCACAATTGGCGAGAGAGCTTTAAAAGATCAAGGATATGGTGTCTAGCGTACCAGGGATAATACAGCCCATCCCTGAAGTATCCTCAGCATGTCATAGGGTATCTCGTTTTGCACCTCCAATATGTGATTCTGAGATTCCAAAGAGATTCCAGACTCTGAGCATGAAGGTTTATGATGGATCTACTGACCCAGATGATCATGTAGCACAAAACAGGGAAAGGATGGAAATAAACCCCATTCCAGCAAATCTGAAGGAAGCATGCTTATGCAAAGGATTTGGTTCCCCTCAGTGGTCCAACCTTAAAATGGCTACTAAGTGTTCCTCCCTATTTTATCACCTCTTTTGCTCATTTGATTAACATGTTTAATAACCAGTTTTCTTGTAGTCGAACATTTGAACGTTTGACAAGTGATTTGTACAGGGTGACACAACCACTGTGAGAATCGTTAAGGGAGTATATCACAAGGCTTGGGAAGGAAGCACTTGATATCCCAAACCTGGATGTCACAACGGCAGTGCAAGCCTTCAAGATGGGACTACAGAAGGATTCACCTTTCTATAAAGAATTGGTGATGAACCCTTGTAGGAATCTCGATGAAGTTCGAAATAGAGCTTTAAGGTTCATCCGTCGTGAAGATGACAAGAAGATACAGGAGAGGATAGAGACATCCTCAAGATACAACAATCCTAATCGGAAGTCCACTCCCACATACGAACCTTACAAGCATAAACCATATGCTAGACCTGATAATAAAAAGGTCAATGTGGTCAAGGATGACGATGAAGAGGATTGTCCTAAACTTTCGGACTATTGTTTTTCTGTGGATGTAACAGGTTTAATGTATGCTATGAAGGATCTTGGAGATAAAGCGAGATGGCCGAGGAAAGATAACAAGTCAGGATGGAAGGACAAATCCAAATGGTGTGCCTTCTATGAAGATTTCGGACACATTACTGAAGATTGCAATGCCTTGAGAAAAGAAATAGCATATCTTTTGAGCAAGGGTCATCTTAAAGATCTGCTAGGCAGAAAGAAGTCTAGGATCCAAGATAGCAATGTCATCCCAGAAAGGGTAGCATCTCCACCCAAGGATGCTGGGATCATTAATTTATTTCAGGAGGATCAGATATTTGTGGGACATCCTACCCAGCAGCCAAAAGGCATGCAAGAGAAATGAAATCAGAGAAGGGAGAAAGACCCACAAAGACTGCCATCTTGACGGATGCAAAAGTGATTAGCTTCGAAGAAGAGGATCGAGAGAACATTCTAGAGCCACACCATGATGGTTTGGTCATTACTTTATATATTGCTAACCATTTTGTTCGCAAGATACTAATAGATGGAGGGAGCTCAGTCAACATAATACAACTGGAAGCCCTTAAGAGGATGAACATTCCTAAGTCCGAGATAGTAGCTAGATCATCTGTCTTGGTTGGCTTCAGTGGAGAGACCAAGAGCACGGTTGGTGATATTAAACTGCCAGTATATGTCAAGGGGGTGAACTCTATCCAAAGATTCTATGTGATAGATTCATTATCCAGTTACAACGTTATCCTAGGAGACCTTGGATACATGACATGAAAGCAGTTCCTTCAACATATCACCAATGTGTTAAGCTACCATCTCCATGGGGAGTTGTCAAAGTCAACAATGATCAGCGCTGGGGGAGATGTGGGGCTGCGCCAGACTCCAATAACCAGCGCTGATATGCGCTAAAATTAGAGTGGGTCAGCAAGTTTTTGGTCCCAGAGCAGGGATGCGCTCGGTGGGGCACGGGGCTGCGCCGGGGGTCGAAAAATTTACGAATTTGAAGGATTTTTAACATATTTAAAGAGAACTTCAACCCCAAACTAAAAATCTCTGAACCCTAGCCGTTTTTTACCTCCTAAACACACTTTTCATCATCTTAAACCCCAATCCAATAAATCCTTTCATGCAATCATCATTCCAATCATTAATTGAACATCCTATGACGAAGATGAGCGGCTAAACACTTTTGTAACCACCTCTGGATGTATGGTTTGTTTGTGAAACCCTTTAACTTGTTTGATTTGGTACATGGGATTGTTTTTCACTTGTTTGGAGAATATTTGTGGTTTAAATCATTTAAATAATTCATTTGTGTTGCAATTTCTTACCTTTTTATCATCCGCATTCGGTTTTCTTGCATCGTGAGCAGTTTGATAATTGGGAGGGTAATTGATACCTATGGGTTGGTAATTGAATTGTACATGTTATTAAAAACTTGTGTTTGGTTATCACTTGATTTGAATCGTTCAACAAAACCATGTCTTTGTGGTATCCTATCATTTAACCAGGTTTGGATGAATCATAGAACCAGAAGCTCGGAGGGGGTTACTTATTTCTCATTATGTAAGTCCCAAATTCTAGATCTTGTAAGTGCTAGAGATTGTTTCTCACTTAGAAACACCTATTGATTAGGTGTTTTAAGTGATGAATCTTTGAAAAACTAAGATACTAGATAATCTTTGTAAAATCGACACACAAGATGAACAAAATCATACTCCCATTAATGATAAAACATTGAAACACCATGGAATAAGTACGCACCCTTTAATTCTTGTGCTATCAAAGAAGACCAAAACCATAACCCTAGGAGCTGCATATGGCATTCTATTTATAGACAGGACAGATGGGCCTGCGCACTTAACATAAGTGCGCAGGGCCCGTGTTTAAGTGCACAGCCCTCTAGGGTTTCTATATAAACTATGATTAATTACATAATCGGCCCCCTTGGCTTACAAAACACATTATAACTATCCAAAAGTCTTTGTTCTGGTAACTGTGGTCTCAACTGAACCCAACAATACTCCCCCTAGACCACAGCTACCAGATCTTTCTCTAGCTTCAGACGATCGACACATCACTTGTCTCCCCCTCTTCAAGCTCTTCTTGCACGGGGGGTTCTTGAACAATTTCTGCTGCAAGTTCTTCCAGTACAGAAGGCTCTTCAACAATCTCTTCCGGGGCAACAGTGTAAGTCCAAGATCTTCTCTACCGGGTATCAAACAACACACAATCAAAGGCAGAAACAATGATTGTATGAAAAGAACAAAGAAGAAACTGAGAAGAGAATGATTTTATTAAACAAGTGCACACGTCTTCAAAGAGACGTCTCGTACACCTTCGCCAAAACAAGAGAGAACTCCACAAAAGACTAGCAACCCCAAATAACTAAGAAACCCCCTATTTATAAGAGCATAGGGCGGTCACTTTACATGGGCCATATAGGCCGAAACCCACTAACAAAACTAGCATAACCCAAGACAACGCAAACCTCTAAAGTCTAGCCCAACAATATCCCCTAGGTTTGTGTTGACTTGTGGTGGCTCTACCGCTTCTTGTTGCTTTTGCTGCACTTCTTTGAACTTTTCTTCTTTTCCTCCATTGCTCTCTTCCATTCCTCAGGCGACTTGCCAACATACGGACTAAACAGTTCCGTCTCCACTCGTCACCTTTTATCAGACGCCAACCCCAGTCTATCAACTTGAGCTACAGCACTGGTGAATGATTTTGCACAAACTTCATAAGTGGGGTCACACTGAATCTGATGTCTAGCTAGAACTTGAACATCTTCAGAATGCAAACTCATCAGATCTCTAGCGTCAGATATCCTAAACTCATCCGTATCACATACAATCACTGCAGATGCAGAAGTAGGATCATAAACCCAGAACCTCATATCCTTCAAGCAACCTCTATCCATTGGCTTGGTTAAGGGAATGGTCTTCAATTTTTCAGTAGGTGGCCACTGAACTGTCTTGAAAGGATTTCCATCAGCACCTCGTACACCCTTATATTCCACCAACATTGAGCTAGCAGTCTTCATATCCCTGAAGTTCACTTTTTCCTGCTCCTGAATCTTCTTATGAAACATGAGACCAATCTTATTTCTTGGATTTCTTGTCTGGTTTATGAAAGGAGCTCTGGAAAGTTCTGTCAAATCAATCTTGGTCCAGGAGTTGAAGGCCGAAGTAGAAGCATAGTACTCAACTGCTCCATTTCCTCTATGAACCACGAACACTCCCTTATCATCATTATACCTCCAACACTCAATCCCAGTTCGATTACCATAAGTGTCATACCTATCACTGGTAATCGTCACATATCTTTCTGGATGCTCCTCCATTGGGTCAATTGATGGCTCAGCTAGATTCTTGAGAACATACGCACTTCCAGGTCGACGATCTCTAACTCTGGGAACCTGATCTTCAAAATATTTCTCATGTGCTCTTCATGTTCTTTCTCTGATCTTTCACATTCAGCAGGAGTCAATACTTTGTCAACAAAAGATGATGTCTTCGAAAACTCCTTTCCAAACTTGTTCTCGAGTTTCTGAGTCAAGTTGAGTAATCTGGCTGAAACATCACCCAATCTAGTCTCCAATTCAGTAATCTTCTTCTCCTTTTCAGTAACCGTCTCCATCAAACTCTACACCTGAGTAGTTAGCCATACATTCTCAATCTCTAATTTTAGCACTCTAGCTTGCAACCTGTGAACATCCACTTCAGCAAAGACATCTTCATCACTTTCAATCTCCTCTTGATTTGCCTCTCTCTTTTCTGTCGTCAGGAATTCAACATCCATAGTTTTTCCCTTTTCTTTATCAGCGAGAAAGACCATTTGAGCTCTCTGAAATGCTTCTTCATCAAACAAAACTTTACCCGAACCAGAAGCACCAGAGGATCCAGCTTCCTCATCTAGTCTCCCAGTGATTGGTGCCTTGCTCATGAATTGAGAAAAAGCTTCATATACAATCACAGGTATAGTAGTGGAGCTAATAGTACCAACGGGAGTATCAGGTGAAACACCAGCATCAGTCATAACAGTGTCAACAGCAGCAGCAGAAATAGTCTCATCAACAGAGACATCAGCAGTAATATTCAGCCTTGGGTCTCTTTTGCTTCTCTTGCTTGGCCTCAAATCAGAACTTGTATCTTCAGCAACTTCAGTATCAACCACTGTCTCAACAGCAACATCGGATGGAGGAATCCTTTGTTCAGCCTCTCGAACAGTATCTAATATGCTAGAAATCACTTCTGCTTGAGGAATAACGGTCTCAGAGGCAGTAGTGATAGCAGCTTGGGTCACGATCTCTTCTCCATTTAACTCTTTCTCAGCTTCAATCACCAACTTTAATTCAGCATTTTCAAGAATAAAGTCATCTATCTCATCATCATTTAAATCATAAAACTCAAAGTTCTCAAACTGATCATCGTCATTTCCTGTAGTCTGTTCATCATCTTTCAATTCTTCCGTATCCTCGCTTTCCACTTCATCTTCACTTTCCACCTCAGTCATGTCTACGTTTTCAGGAGGAGAACGTTGTTCTGTAGGTGGTGGTTCGACAATCTGAACATCATGCTCTTCAGCTACCTGAGCAGATGGAGAAATTTGTGCTTCTTCAACAATCTCAGCAAAATTTCCAAATTTCTCCAATGGAAACTTTCCTTAAAACATTTGCTTAGCATCCTTACGATTCTGCTTTATGAGTCCAAAAGCCTGAGGAGCCATACACTTCTGATCATATGTCTCGATGGTTCTTTCCAGACTTGGATATTTGTGCTCTAGTATCATTTGTATGAATCGTGGAAACTTATAGAAATACTTCTTGTTCAGTGTCTTCACATTCATTATCATGTCTTCAAAAATGCACCTTGAAAAGTTAAACTCCCATCCTTCAATCAATGCTACCACTCCCGAAGTGTACTTCAAATTCATCTGATCTAAACCACTCTTGTTTCCTCCCAAACTTGCTAGAAACATATGAATCAGCATTCTCCAGTAGCTGGGAAAAAGTTTCTTGATATATGGAGAAGCATGCAAATCACCCTCATACCCCATCCTTCTTAATGTTGGAATAACCTGCTCTCTTGTAAAACTAACTAGGTCTTCATGAGAATCACCAAAAAGCAGCACCTCTCGAATATCCTGTTCTGAAATCGTCACTTCAGTTCCTCGAATCTTGGATCGAATAAGAGTATCTGTCTTTCGTGCCGTTGCATTGTTCCAGAAATCAGATATCCAGTCAGCAAGCACCACAGGATTTTCTCTCAACGCGTGAGCAATTCTGCAACTATTGAGTCCCACTATCAGCGACTTGAATTCTTGCATATGGTCTTCAGGAGGGTCAGACAAAGAACAGACTATGTTGTGATCCCTCTCAAATTTGGTACATGAACGGCCATTTCTGCACAAAAACGAGCTGTATCAGTCAATAACATCAAACATTTTTCAAAATATTTAAACAGATTAATGGGCCCCTCTTTGTCGTCTTGATCATGTTCGGGCCCGTATTTGATAGCTTAATGGGCCTCAGGTCACACAACAACACACTGAAGTTGTGTCCGAGTGGGTGGGTTTGTGTCCGAGGGCAAAATGGGAAAGAAACAGGAGTGTCCGAGTCAAAATTGGTGTGTCCGAGTGGGTTATGGTGTGTCCGAGTGGGTGGGTTGTGTCCGAGGGCAAAATGGGAAACTTTCAGGAGTGTCCGAGCTGAGGTTGAGTGTCTGAGTGACGTGTCAACCAGAGTGTTTGAGTGCAGAGCTGTGTCCGAGTAGCCAAGGTATGTCCGAGGGTAAATCTGTCAAATTCCATGGGTGTCCGAGGGCATATTTGTAATTCATCTTGATTGAGTTCGAACTCCAGGCGCGTGAGATTCAGACGCCGCTTGATCTTGAAGTTTCCGGCGCGTGAGTCTCACGCTCCGCCGTCTGGGACACCTAACCTTCGAGATTTCCCTTCTCCGATGATCATCTTTAGTTTTTCTCACTTCTCAAGTACCTGTAAGTCACTCAGGGGCACATTTTCATAACATACAAACAAAGCAACAATATCTTACCTTTGAATTTCTTAAACAAGCTTCGATGATCTTGATAAAGAGGAAACGGTGAGTGTGTAAGTGTGTGTAAAGTTGAGAGAGAAAGAAATCCCTTTTATGATTTGTGATGATGAAAATCAACCGTCGCCCCGCTTTTTAGGTAAATCAAGATTCGTGTGGCCCACCAAACGTGTGGTGGGCCCCACGTGATTCCCAAGCCCTTTTTTTAAACAATATTTGAGGTGTGTTTTTGCAACCGGGTCCAAGTCAGATCGTGAACTGGTCAAACAGAAACTTAGCAAAAATTATTTAAACGAGAAACCAGTAAAATAAAATATTTTTGTCACGAGATCAAATCACTGTGTTTCAGGCTGAGCTACACTTATCGACTCTAATCTACTTGGGTCGGTCTTAGCAATTGCCAGTATATTTGTCCCCTTAAACTTATTTCCTTAGGCCTTCTCGTACTATGATCTGTGATATTATTTATCATGTTTTGGTGTATTTAGTACGAACACTCAAGCAAGTTACAATCAAATCCTAGAACATTAAGTGGTACACTCTATCATGCAAGCAGTTTCCCTATCACATAATTTTCACAGTATCTGTTCTAGAATTCTGAAACCTTGACTGGGACTGGATTGAGAGAAGAAAAGAATAGATCAATAAAAGATTTAGGGTAATATACAAGTCAGATGATTTCTCAAATGACGGAGGCTTTGGGTTTTGGACTCTAGAGGGTCTCTTTTATGACATCCTGACTGTGTCCAGGTCAGCATATATCTGGATGCAGCAGAGGAGCAGCCAGGACATCTTTGGACACTAAGGTCTCTTTTAGGTGAAGGATGATCTATAGCACGACAACAAAAAACTAGGTCAGCTGGATGCAACAGAAGCTTTCGTTGCCTAGCATCTCCAGGTCTTTGCTTACACAAAACAGAGGAGATACACGAGTTTTTCAGACCTAGACCACAGTGTTATGCTTCGGGACATCACACAAGCATTCAAATAGAGATTGTACCTGATTCCAAGTGATGTTCCTAACTGAGGTCGTGTCTTTATCTTTAAGTGCTTCACAAGATCATTAACATTTCAGCCTTCAGGACTAAGCCTACCAACATATCACACTAGAGCCAAACTGTTTCGATACACGTCTTACGTGTGTTAGCCTTAATCCAACTTGTGAAAGTTCATTTCATCTCTCGTTTTGAGACCAAAAATGTTTTGATCTTTTCTTAGGACACATCCCCCTAAATTTGTGCTTAAAATTGAGAATTTAAAGAACAAATTTACAAACCTAAGACTAAGAAAAACCAAACCCCCCCCCCCCTTTTAAGACCAGTTCAGTCCTCAAAATGGACCATTTTGAGCAGTGCAAAGAGAGCTTCAAAACGAGCTCGATTAACAGGTTTTGTAAAAAGGTCTGCGACATTGTCGTCAGTGTGAATGTGTGTAGGCACAATCAAACCTTGGTTAAAAGAGTCTCAGATGAAATGTTCTTTTATGGCAATGTGTTTTACTTTTGAAAATTGAACTGGATTTTTCACAATTTGGATAGCAGCATCATTATCACAATAAATAGGAGTAAGAGAGAAATCCAAACCGTAATCTACCAACTGATGTTGAATCCAGATAACCTGAGAACAGCATGCGGAGGCAGCCACATATTCAGCTTCCGATGTAGAAACGGATACTGTTTGCTATTTCTTACATTGCCATGCAATAAGCCGATCGCCTAAGAATTGACACCCCGTAGAAGTAGATTTCCTGTCAATGTCACAACCTCCAAAATCGTTGTCAGAAAAAGCATGTAAATCAAAAGGAGAATCCTTAGGATACCAAAGGCCAAATCTGAGTTTCCCCTTAAGGTATCTAAAGATTCTCTTGAAAGCATGTAAATGAGAAGTTTTAGGATTAGCCTGATAACGTGCGCATTGACACACTGCAAACATGATGTCTGGTCTGCTAGCAGTCAGGTACATTAGCGAACCAATCATTGAACGATAAAGTGTTTCTTCTACGGCTTCCCCTTCCAGATCTTGAGTGAGACCTGGTCTCTCAGACATTGGTGTGTCGGCTGGCTTTACATCATTAAAGCTGAATTTTGCAAGAATGTCATCCACGTATTTTCCTTGTTGAATCAGGATACCCTTAGAGTTTTGACGAACTTGCAGACCTAAGAAAAAGGTCATTTCACCAAGAGCACTCATCTCAAACTGCTTCTTCATCACCTCTTCAAACTCCTTGCACAAAGCATCATTAGTGGAACCAAAGATGATATCGTCCACATAAACTTGCACCAGAATACGATCATCATTTACTGTCTTGACGAATAGAGTCTAATCAATAACACCACGAGTGTATCCATTAGCAAGCACGTGTTCAGTCAAGGTAGCATACCAAGCACGAGGTGCCTGATGTAACCCATACAACGCTTTGTCGAGTTTGTACACATGCTCTGGATATTTTGGGTTTGTGAAACGGTGGTTGACCAACATAGATTTCTTCTTTCACAGTTCCATACAAAAACACATTTTTGACATCCATCTGATAGACAGTAAATCCCTTAAATGATGCGTATGCAAGGAAAATTCTGATTGCTTCTAATCTCGCAACCGGTGCATATACCTCATCATAATCGAGTCCCTCAATCTGTCTGAACCCTTGCACAACCAACCTAGCTTTGTTTCTTACAATGACCCCGCTATCATCTCTTTTGTTTCGGTAGACCCACCTTGTGCCAAGTGGTCGTTTTCCTGGAGGCAATTCAACTAGCTTCCAAACCTTCAGTTTCTCAAACTGGTTTAGTTCATCTTGCATTGCATCAACCCAACTTGGTTCTCGCATGGCCATAGCGGTAGACTTTGGCTCAATTTGAGAAATGAAGCACGAATAAAAACATCTGTTGATGTCACCAGTTTGACTCCTTTTGAGAACACCTGCATCTACTGGACCAATGATGTTTTCCAATGGGTGATCTCATTGAATGCTTGTAGGAATGACTATGTCTGGAACTGAAGAGTCTCCAGGTAGGATTGTAACACCGCCTGTTGCAGTCTCTTCCACAGTATCATGATCAACTTCGACTGTGTCACTATGCTCCACCATGCAGTCAGTAGGAATGGGATCATGGAATGTAGGAATTGAAGTATCATCAGACACATTTTCATCATCGGCTTGTGGCACAGGATCCGTAGAGGGAATGAATGGTTCGGCAGGAACTGAGAGTGGCTGTGGTAATGGAGAAGTGGGTGCAACATCCCCCTCATCTGTTGCATTATCAGTCACAGAGGATGAGGTTCCAGTAGTGAAAGTTGAGGAATCTGCAAAACCTGTATTCACACCACTAGAAACATCGTCAAAAATACGAAAAGATCGAAAGAGAGTCTCACAGTCAAATAACCAGTCTGGACCCACTCTAGCATCTGTTGCATTTTCTTCAAGCCAACGCACGTCAAACGACTCTACGATTTGCCTGGTTTGTTTGTTGTAGACCCTATATGCAGTCTTGCCAGCATAACCGATAAAATAACAATCGTCCGCTTTTGCATCAAACTTTGGAATAGCATCCAGATGCAACAGTGTACACGGACAACCAAAAGCACGAAAATGCTTGACAGAGGGTTTAGTACCAAACAGCACTTCGTAGGGTGTTTTCATTTTGAGCTTTGTTGACTTGAACTCGGTTCTGCACATAGCAGGTTGTGTTGATAGCCTTTGCCCAGAAGAATGTCGGAAGCTGTGAGTCACACAACATTGTGCGGGCAGCTTCAATTAAGGTGCGATTTCTTCTTTCAGCAACTCCATTCTGTTGAGGCGTCCTTGCTGAGCTGAATTGATGCGCAATCCCTTTCTGAGCACAGTAATAGTTTAATTCTGCATTCTTGAATTCAGTTCCATTGTCACATCGAATGCCTTTTACTTTCAAGTTGGTCTGATTCTCCATCAATATGATAAACTGTTTTACTATTTCGGCAGTCTCACTCTTGTTAGCCAAAAAGAAAACCCAAGTAAAACGTGAGTAGTCATCAGTTATTACTAAATAATAAGCTTTACGAGAAATGCTGAGTACATTCACTGGGCCAAATAGGTCCATGTGGAGTAACTGCAGCAGAGAATCAATAGTGTTTACCAACTTGGAGTGATGGGGTTTTCTATGATGCTTTCCCCTGGCACATGCAACATATTTTTCAATTGTTATAAAATCACGTACTGGCAGATCCCTTACCAATCCCAGTTTAGCCACTCGGTTCAAGTTTTTAGCATTTGCATGTCCAAGACAACGATGCCATAGAATGGCAGTATTTTGAGAAACTTTTGAGAAAAGACATGTGACATTATCGGAGGGAGGTTTGTTCATGTCAATGACATAAGCATCACCTTGACGATCTGATTTTAGTAATACCCATTCATCTGGAATGACTACTCCAGGTTTCAATATTAAACAACCTTTTTCAGTGAAATGAGTTGAGTAGCCATTGTCACAGATTTGGGACACGCTTAGTAAACTGTGTTTTAATTCAGGAACGTAGTTTACCTTATTAAACTGAAGAGCACCATTTCTTACCATTCCTCTTTGTGTTATCTGACCCTTTTCACCTCCTGCGAAGGAGACAAATCCACCATTGAAAAATTCAACATCTGTAATCTGGGATAAGTCTCCTGTCATGTGCCTCGAACAGCCACTATCAATGTACCAGAGACGAATGATAGTCCTCCATAGCCGTTCCTGCACATGATGCAGGATTAGTTAGTCATAGGTACCCAGGCCATAGTTGTTTTGGGTACACCGTTGGTGTCCGTATATTGGACTTTTATCCATTGCATGTCAACAGTTGAAGCATTAGCACAGTAATTAGATTTATCATTCACAGAACATGAAGAACCTACAGACGAGGAAGAGATTGGAATAGAGCGTTTTGGCTTCCAGTATGATTTGATGTTAGAAAACAAGCTTTTGTTCGAACTAGATGCTGCCATGTCGGTCAGAATCTGAGAATTTAATCTTTTACCTGACTGTTTAGACATTTTATTTCTATTCCAATCACCATCAGAAGGCTTCACCTTGGATTTGTCATTCCGCATTGCCTTAGGCCTCTCAACCTTCATTGGCTTGGTATGACTGTGATTCCCGTTTGGAGCCTTCTGATGTTTCCAGCTTGCAAGATTTTGTTGATTAGTTTTGCAATTTCTGGCAATATGTCCTGGGATTCCACATGTGTAACATGTCTGACGTTTTACATGTGGATCCCCCTGAGATCTTGCATACTTTCCAGGCTCAAAGAGCTTGGAGACATCTCTATACCTGTGTGATGCTGTTTTGGAATACTGTGTCCTTTGTTTTGAAAAATTCTGTTTTTCATATTTTGGTAAAACCTGTTTTGGTGGGACATATTTCTCTGTCCGGTCCTTACTGGATTGTTTAACCAAAAGATTTTTCGTTTTATCACAAGCATGTGGCAAAATAACAGAATCCGAATGAACAAAGAGTCAGATGAAAAGTCACAAGGTTTTATGCTCAAAACAAACGAGCCCACACAAATATTGTTGTCTTGATCAGAAATTGAGAAATTGTTTTTCTGAATTTTATTATTCAATGCAAGTGAATCAGTGTCATCAACTTCATCCCCATCATCTACCCAATCCTCAACAATCACATTTTCTGCACAAGAATCAACCAAATTAGTAACATTCACATTATCAGAAACATTCAAGCAATTTTATGTGTAGAAGTTTTCATCCACAGAAGAAGTGGGAGATTCAGAAGATATTGAGCATGTTTGTTATGAACCGCATGAGTTTGAAGTAGACACAGAAACATATTCATTAACTTTGGTCATGTCTTCAGATGATTCTGTGGTTTCACATGACTGATAGCTAGCTGAGTCGGTCTTTCCTGAGTCTGGATCAGAGTCAGACTCAGGTTCAGTCACTGACGAATCATCTGAGTGAGACTTAGAATCGGTCAGATGATTTTCACTGTCTGCTCTTTGTTTTAAACAAAGCTCCCTAATTTGCTTCATGAAATCAAACTCATAGTTCACACTTGAGTTTTGCTGAGTGGTCGAAGCAGGAATTGGTTCATTAACTTGTATGTCTTCAGGTTTAGACTCTTTAGACACACCTAATGATTCATCTAATGTAGATGAAGAGGGAACCTCATCTTTGCTAACCTCAAAAACTCTATCAACCTCTTTATTTTTCTCATAGTTTAATGTCTCAGTCTGCTTTGAAACATCTTGAGACTTAACAAATGTTTTTGAGGGAGCCTTTTCTTGCTTAGATTGTTTTTGTTTAGGTTTAGAGATTCTATTGGTATCGATGCAGGTTTAGTGATTTCAACTTGATCCCATGATGGTCGACTGGTTGGCTCTTCTATGGGTGGACCATATCCTTTCAAAGGAAGAGCCAACAGTTCGTCATCCGACATAGGAATTGAGGAATAATTTTCATTGAAAGGTGGAGGAATTTCCACAAAGCCAATTCCCTTATTCCTCACTTCCTTTGGTCTGTACTTTAACTGGGTATTGATCATTTTTTCAACTTTATGACTAGAACAATCAAATTTTTTAAAATGAAAATCTGCATTTTCAAATTTTGATTTTAAGTCGATCAATTTCGTGGTCAAAGTGTCAGACAGTCGTTTGAAGTGCAAATATCGACATTTATGATCACTCACCTCCTGATGCAAACGCTTGATATCAAGTTTCTGTTTTTCGACCATTTCTTTATAGGAGTTAAATTTCTTTTTACTGTCCCAAGTGACCATTTTTTCGTATTCAAGCTGTTTGTATGCAGAGAGAGTTTCTTCCCTAAAACCTTTAATTTTAAGTTTACACCTTTCAGTGCAACATGATTCAACTAAAGTTTCAGAATGTACCTCAGCGCTGACGGAACATAGTCGTCATCCATCTGTGCCATAAGAGCCTTGTACACAGTATCTTCAACAATCTTCAGATCTTCCATCTGAGAAGACCAATCCCATCCACCTCCTGATTGAGCGACCATGGCTTTGTTGGAGTTAGAGGACTCAGATCTAGTGTGAGTGGTAGATGATTGACTTCCCGGAGTAGCATTGGGAGAAGCGGCTGTGGGAGTAGAATTGTCTCCTTCTTTCTTTGGCTTTGTGCATTCACGAGCAAAATGTCCAAGTTCATCACAGTTATAACAACGCATCTTCATCTTGTCCCAACCCAGTT
This sequence comes from Ambrosia x helenae, assembly GCA_030844895.1. NCBI lineage: Eukaryota > Viridiplantae > Streptophyta > Magnoliopsida > Asterales > Asteraceae > Ambrosia > Ambrosia x helenae. The sequence goes on along the minus strand of CM061223.1, from coordinate 38,059,408 downwards.
TCTTTGTTGGGTTTTCCCACACATTTCTACCAGTCTTCTTCACAAACTTATTTGCTCTATGCACCACCATAGCTATCTGCCAAGTCAAGTCCATCTCTTCAATATCATCTTGATTAACGTCATTTAAGTCATATGCTCCAACATCTTTTGCAGTAAGTTGACCTGTCAGAAACGCATTATAGCAATTCATGAATCCAGCAAATAAAGCTAAGTTGCTTTCAAGCTCCTTTGGAATTTTGACTGCTGACAAAGGTGCAGCTGAAGAAAGTGAAGCAGACGACGAAGGTCCAGCAGTGGTGGCTACAGAAGAAGCAGGCATAGCTGACCCTTTTGAAGCACTGGGTGCAAACATAGGTGGATACGAAGATGCACTTGTTGGATAAGAGTACAATGATGGACGCTGAGGTTCAGACTAAGACATTAAAGCATTGCTGGGAGTTGCAATGATTGCATTGTTATAACTGGCAGTCTGAGTCATGTAGCGTTGCCTGTCATCAAGGTCTTAGGACTTGATCAAAGATATGTTTTCAGAAAGGGTGAGTCTTGCTAGATCTTTGGTTCTCTTGATTAGGGTTACATTTGAGTCCCAACTCCTTGGAAGAGTATTAAGCAGCTTTTTGTTCATGACGGAGTTGTCTACCACCATATCATTTGACTTCATTTCACTCACTAAGGCCACAAAACGTTGGATCTGGCTTTCGAGTGTTTCTCCAGGAATATGATTGAAAGCATTAAACTTCTGACTCAACATCTCTCTTCTGCTTTCTTTCATTTCTTCATTTCTCTCGTACAGATTCTCAAGAGCTTCCCAAAGCTCTTTGGCAGTGGCATTGTCACGAACTCCAATTGATACTTCAGGCGAGAGTCCTTGATGAAGATAAGCAATTTCCCTTTCATCAATATCAGTCTTCTCATGATCTTCATCAGTATACATACTCTTTGGTTTGATAGCAGTGGCTCCAGTTATTTCGTTGACCACATAAGTGATCACACAGGGTCCATTCAAGATAGATCTCAGAGCCTTTGCATCTTTTATCTTCATGACTTGAATGAACCTGAACTTCCACTCAGAATAGGACATTCCAAGTTGAAGAACAGGTATTTTCTGATGAGTTCCAATGACGGATTCCATAGCTTTGTCCACTTGGGCAGCCACAAGTAGCTGGTTAGTATTTAGTCCGTTCAAGTTTGCCTGATTAACAATTTGATCCATTTCTGAAAAGAAGCTTAAATTTATTAGTTCAGTTTTAAATTGTTTAAAGCAGTCTTAGAAGGTCCAAATTCCAGTCCAAAGTCCGTTAAAGTCCAGTTCAGTTAAAGCAGTGATGTATGTGACTCGTACACTGTTTTAGGGTCGAACACACATATGTGGGTCGGACACAGGTTGTTGTTTAGACACAGTTGTGGGTCGGACACAGATGTTTAGGTCGGACACAGACTTAGGTCGGACACAGATGTAGGTCGGACACAATGTGTGGGTCGGACACAGAGGTCGGACACAGGCTGAGGTCGGACACAATCCTGGAAGTCGGACACAATCTTGAAGGTCGGACACAATCTTGGAGGTCGGACACAGAGGTCGGACACAAGCTTCAAATCTGATGCGTCTTGATATGGTAACCTGCAAAGATTAGCAACAAACTTTCCAAGAATTGCGAGATTTTTTGAAAAATTTAAAGAGATTTGTAATTAATAAAGATCATTCCATTTTTAAAAAAAAATTATCTCCTTAATTTTAGCAAAACAGTTTGACCTTCAACTAAATCGGATCAAATCAAAAATTTTCTTCAAAAAATTTAACGAAGCAAAATCAATAATCAATGAAAAAAGAAAAACATCGAAACAAGACTACATAGAACAAACTGATTAGTGATAAAACATATAGCTATGAAATTAATATAGATCAAAACATCAAAATCAACCTTCTCGCAACAAGAGCTTCTCTGATCTTCTTCCTTTGATACCAAACCGAGACTTCGTAAGACTACTTAGGCTCTGACACCAATTGTAAGTCCAAGATCTTCTCTACCGGGTATCAAACAACACACAATCAAAGGCAGAAACAATGATTGTATGAAAAGAACAAAGAAGAAACTGAGAAGAGAATGATTTTATTAAACAAGTGCACACGTCTTCAAAGAGACGTCTGGTACACCTTCGCCAAAACAAGAGAGAACTCCACAAAAGACTAGCAACCCCCAAATAACTAAGAAACCCCCTATTTATAAGAGCATAGGGCGGTCACTTTACATGGGCCATATAGGCCGAAACCCACTAACAAAACTAGCATAACCCAAGACAACGCAAACCTCTAAAGTCTAGCCCAACAAATAGCTACTTCAGGATGAGTTTCTTGTTCGGCAACAACTTTAGCAGAATCTTCTTTATCAGCTTTTTCTTTTTGTTCCTTAGCCTTGTCTTCTGTGTTGATTTTGTCCACCAGATCTAGCAATTCTTGTTTCAGCTTCATCGCACGATTCACAGCTCTCTGGAACAGCATAGCTTCTTCAAACAGTGCATTCCCTGCTCCCACATTGATCCTGTTTCCGAACAGCATAGTCAAGTCTGACAAATTAAGTATAAATACATCCACTGGATCGTAAAGTCTCATAATCTCAGCATCATTTGTTGACTTGATCACTGCTTCACTAGTCAGACTGTCATAAAACCATTTCTTGAAGTCCTTCAACATTACTGGAAGCTCTTCACTCATCGGAACCCTGGTAACAACTTTGGGAGGATCTATCACATAGGTAATCCTACCTTCTCCCGTAGCACGATCAATTCTTTTCTTGGAAATTCGTCGTTTCGGTTTTTAGGGTTTGAAAACTGTGAAATCTCTAACACATTCTCTTTCTATCATACTTGCAAGTCCGGTTCCAATGGAGTTGTTGATAGGATTGATGAAGTGTGCCTTGTTGAGCTCTCTGATGTCCCAGCGAGGGAGAGATTGCAAGTCATGTTGACTTTTGAAGTATTGAATAACTCCCCTCGATGTTTGATCACAAACAACTTCTTTGATTCATCATACTTCCATGATATAATCTTTTCTTGATGAGCTTCCTTGGTGTGATGAATGTTCGGATGAAAAGCTGGAATAGTAACCTGTTTTCTTGAGAGCCATCTGGGCCTTTCTGGACTGATTTTGTGACCGTCAGTCGTTTCATACACAGTTGTCTCTTCTTCACTAAACTCTATGAACATCTCAGGCATCTCATCTTCACTTACCTCGTCCACATCACTTTCTTCAGCAATCCTTTCTCTTTCTTTTTCTTCTTCTACAAACTTTCCAAAGTCAAGCAGCTCATCAGATGACATTTTGGGTTCGATGTTCTGTTGTTTTTGCAGATCCTGAATCATATCAAACATCTTCATCTGGACATTGTTTTGGAACTTTATGAAGTACCTGTGATCTTTAACAATCTTTTTAAGGCTCTTATTCTTGTGTTTCAACTTCTTCAGCTTCCTTTTGAGTTCCTGAGTGTTGTGTACCGAGCTTTTCAAGGAACAGATCTCTTTAGCAGCAACTTTACCGACCTCTTTCGCCAATGTCTCATACAGTTCCTGATGCACTGGTTTAGGACGTCGTGCAGCAGGAGCTGAAGAGGACGGCTCAGTTGGTTTCTTAGCTAGAGCTTTGGGGACTGGAGCCCTGGCAGTCGACGGCCCTGGTTGCTCTTGAACACCAAACATTGATTCAAAGATCTCTTCTGCTTCTACTTCTTCCTCAGTCACCACAACCGGAGTTTCAGATGCAGATATACCCTCTCTTCTTTTTCGTTTCTCAGCCTTTTTGAGTTCAGCTACCTTCTGTAAAGCCCGTGCAAGCTCCAGCTGTTCCTCAGTCTGTGATTCTCTACCTTCTGTCGGCAGACCGTGCCTCTTTTTCTTAACGACCTTAGAGGGAGCCTCTTCAGTGGCCAACCTTTTGCCTTTGGCTTTCTCTCGTGCTCTTTCTTCACCAGTTCGTGGAGCTGAGGAGGGAGCTGTTTCAGGAGCAGTTTCACGTTGGGCTTCTTCCATGTCTCTTTTCTTCTTCTGAATTTTGTTATACAGCTCTTTGATAATTGGATAGCGTTGAGCCGGGTACATATTCTCATACATGGGATCCCAGTCAGTCGTGTTACATTCAGTGAAGAATCTTCCAGCTCTGACGAAATTGTACTCTCCATCTCGAGGCAGGTTTTTGTGTTGGGCGTTTATCATCATTTGCACGCACGTCAGATACATGGCAAACTTGGCAGTAGCAGCTTTGGTGTTCTTACACATATAATCAAAGATCATCCCTGACAAATTAGATGTTTCATTCTTGCAGACTTTGATCATTGCACTAGACCATTCCGGACTCAGTGCATTGTATCCTCATTTTTTGTGACAGAGAGCCATGGTGAATACATGACAGATTACTTTCCAATCTCGAGTTAGTTCACTTTTCTTGACGTAGCTTCTTTTGACGAACTCTCCCTTGTAACCGACCTTTTTTAATTCTTCTGAAAGCTCTGCTTTGTTCAAGTGTTGATAATTTCCTGGTTGATCTTTCAGCTTCAGGACGCTTCTGACTGTGTCTTCAATGATGATCATAGGTTTGTTTCTAACTGTTGCATTGATTCTTGTTACATTGTTGACCTCTTCTTATCTTGCAGATCTCCAGAAGTCATCAATGTGATCTACGTAGACTGGCAGATCATGTTCCACCGCATATCCTATTCTGCTTCGACGAATCCAATTCACAACATTTCTGAATTTGGAATCATCAGTGTCAAGATTGATAGCCTGATTGTGCATACCTCTATTATCCCATGGAATTGCCATATGTTCCTGATCATATGCACGAAAAGCAAGTTAGAATTTTCGACCCTAATCAAGTAACCAAGAAATGATATCTTAGACTTAGACGGACGACAGACTTTGACCGTTTTAAGTTATAGATGTCTTGTGGTTTAGTTAGATAGATTATTATGTTTGATTGGTTGGTTTTAAAATGTATGATAAGTACGCATGTTTCATATGGTTTAGCAGGCCACAAGTCCAAGTACGCAGTCCAGTCATAGTCTCAGGTTATCAAGTACGCAGGTCAAAAATTTTAAGTGCGCAGTCCAATTCTCAGCTTTAGGCAAACAAGTACGCAGGTTATAAGAGTCAACAAGTGCGTAGATCAGTCAAGACTTGGGCATGGTACCCCTAGTGTCTTGACAGACCAATCTGCGTGCTTAATAAGTACGCAGATACTTAAACTCTCGTTTAAGATTTAGGTACACAGGACAAGTGCGCAGGGGACTAGGGTTTCACAGTTTTGAACATATGAAACAAGTGTGCAGACTCCTTGAAACAAGTGCGCAGTATCAAGAAACAAGTGCGTAATCTTCAAAGGAAACCCCAAACCCATGATTGAATCATTCAAAATGTTTCGTAATCCCTGTAATAAAAACAACAGATCAGTCAACATTAATCTACCTTAAAAACGATGAAGATTAACAGAAAATGGAGAAGAAAAGGATGATTAACAGGTGATTTTAAGAGTGATTAGTGGTTTTTTAGGGTTTAATGGTGATGAATGATGAAGATGATGATGATCGTTCGAAGATGAGGATTAGGGTTTTTTTTTTTAAAATGACTGTTGTAAAAATTAAGAATTACAGAGTATTTATATCAGTGATATGGGCTTGCGCACTTAGGATAAGTGCGCAGGGCTTAATAAGTGCGCAGGGCCTAATAACACTCATAATTAGAGATCATAGAATAGGGATTAACCGTTTCTCACCTTCTGCATTCAAGATCATACTAACCATACCTGCCAGATCACATTTTAACTTTCCGTTGGATAGCTGCAGCCCAACAAAAATTGTCGGTATACTTGTCCACTTAAATCCATGCCTCTCGTCTTTCAACATGCGTTTGGTGATGATATTTATAATGTTTTGGTAATATTGACGAAAATTTTGTGGACCCCACTTGTGCTAGGTATAAGCCTACCGATCCTCAAGGTTTATTGGGTTATAATGATGAGAGCTTCAGGTCTATGTTTGCATAAGCAAAGAAGATGATCATTATATCGATCAGATGATGAGAGCTTCAGGTCTGTGTTTCCATAAGCAGAGAAGATGATCATCTGATCGCTTGTTGAGCTATCTATGTATGTTTGCACGTCACTAACATTGCGTGTCTTTTGCTGCTCATTTGATTGATTTGCCCAGCCCCGCATTGGTAGCTTGCACTCTTAGGTGTCTTTTGATTACATACGCAAAAAAATTTCTGTGTCTTTTGATCTCTCAACCTATGTATGACCGGACTCAGCTTGAGCAGACCTACAACACAATGGGAGTCCAAAATTTCCGTGTAGACATTTACTGTTAATCACTTAGTAACAGTTTACTCGTTTGAAGCTGAATCTACCGACACATCGTTGCTTGAGGCCGCAACATCCTCTGGATCCTATTCACATGCTGACAAAGTATGATTAGTTGAATTTTTTTGCAGTAGGGATAGACCGGTTTTACTTTCTCCCCCAAAAATCTTGTTTGAAAAGAAAATAAGATTTTTTCTATATATTATGTACAAAAAAAGATTATATATATATATATATATATATATTTGAATAAAATCACTCAAAATTTATCATCTCCAGCCATGTTACCAACTGGCGAAAATGGGTTTTCTCAAAAGCTATTGTGAAGATATCTCTGCCTTTTGATCAGCAGTATCTATTGGCAACACCTGTATATATCCTTTGTCGTGGGCATCACGAATGGAATGAATCCGAATTTCGATATATTTAGTTTTAGAATGGTCAATTGGATTCTTCACGATGTCACGACAAGCATCATTATCAATGAAAATAGGAGTTCTCATGACATTCAAACCGTAATACAACAGCTGATTTTGTATCCATAACACTTGACAGCAACAACTGGATGTGGCTGTGTATTCAGCCTGAGCAGTGGAGATAGACACTGTTGTCTGCTTCTTGCTCTGCCAAGACACAAGCCTATTTCCCATAAATTGACAACCACCAGAGACAGATTTTCTGTCAATCCTGCAACCTGCATGATCACTATCAGAGTACGCAACTAAATCAAAATTATCACTCTTAGGGTACCATAAACCAAGTTTTGGTGTTCCTTTGAGGTAGCGGAAGATTCTTTTGACTGCAGTTTCATGAGATTGCTTGGGATTTGACTGAAAGCGAGCACAGCATCCAACTGCCCACATAATGTCTTGTCTGCTGGCTGTGAGATACATCAAGGATCCAATCATTGATCGATACGTGTGGGGATTCACTGATAGTCCTTGAAGATCTGGTACAAGTGTAGTCTGAGCAGCAAAAGGAGTGTTGGACGGCTTGCAGTCGGACAGGTTGTATTTTAGATGTCTCTTGTATATTTGGCTTGATGAATGAGAATTCCTTCTTCCTTCTGTTGTACCTCCAGACCTAAGAAAATTGACAATTCCCCCATCATGCTTATTTCGAATTGAGACTTCATGATGCTTTCAAATTCCCTGCATAGGTTTTCATCAGTTGAACCATAGATGATATCATCTACATAAATTTGAACCAGAATAGAGTGTTTGTTGACTTCTTTGGTGAATAGTGTCATGTCGATTTTCCCTCTGGTGTATCCATTTTGCAACAGATATGAGGACAATGTCTCATACCAAGCTCGAGGTGCTTGATGAAGACCATAGAGAGCCTTGTCCAGTTTGTAGTATCTATTGGGATAGTGAGGGTCTTCAAAGCCCGGTGGCTGACATACATAGACTTATTCTTTGATTTTCCCATATAAGAAAGACTCTTTACATCCATCTGAAAAACTTTGAAGTTTTTGTATGACGCGTAGGCTAAGAAGATACGAATGGCTTCAAGTCGGGCGACTGGTGCGAAGACTTCCTCATAATCAATCCCTTCTTGTTGACGAAACCACTGAACAACCAGACGAGCTTTGTTCTTGATTACCACACCACGCTCATCCATTTTGTTGCGAAAGACCCATCTTGTTCCAAAAGGATACTTTCCTTCAGGTAGATCCACTAGCTCCCAAACTTTGAGTTTTCTGAATTAAAAGAGCTCTTCCTGCATGGCTTCTACCCAGCTTGCATCTCTGACTGCATCTTCAATGCTGAAGGGTACTGTCTGAGACAAAAATGCTGAGAGAGCAGTGTTGAGCTTATCTGCTTGATTTTCTGGTAAGATCACCCTCAGTGATTGGTCCGATGACGTTTTCAATAGGATGATTCTCGGATGATTGGAATCCCATGTTCTGCTCTTCTTGAACTTGGGGAGGTAGATTTGTTAAGTGATCTCCAAGTATTGAGGAACTGGATGGATCATTTACAAACTGTTGTGTTGAAGATGTTTCTTCTGAAATTGGAGTACTTTCAGGAGATTGTGTAGTTTCAGTAGTTGTGTCACCATTTATGGGTTGAAGAGGAAAGATTGGATCAGCTACTAATGGAGAAAGTCGGGTGGTGAACGGTGCAACATCATCTTCAGAAGAGTAGAGAGTATCTCCAAAAGGAGAAGGATCGGCTGCTTGATTGTCAGGAGCTTGATCTTCAGTAAAGTTGAAATTTTTGAAAACAACGTCCACATCAAAGAACCAGTCAGGACCACCTCCTGTGTTAGTGGTGTTGGATTCCTTCCAATCTACCTAGAAAGATTCAAGGACCATCTTGGTGCGTTTGTTGTATACTCTATAAGCCTTTCGACTTGAAGAGTATCTAACGAAGAAGCACTCATCTCTAACTGCATCGAACTTCATTATGTTCTCATAATTGTTCAGAAGAGTACATGAACATCCGAAGGGTCTGAAGTAATCGATGAGAGGTTTTCTTTTGAAGAGTAATTCATAACCTGTTTTGTCACATGACTTGACGATCAAGACTCTGTTAAGAAATAACAGGCGGTATTCACAGCTTCTGCCCAGAAAATGATCAGCAACTTTGAGTCAATGAGCATCGTTCTGGCAGCTTCAATAAGTATGCGATTCCTTCTGTCAGCCACTCCGTTCTGTTGAGGAGTTCTCGTAGCACTGTACTGAAGATGAATTCCTTTGCTGCTGCAAAATGTCATGAAGCTTTGATTTTTGAATTATGTCCCTTGATCGCTTCTGATTGACCTGACCTTTAATTTTATTATGTTCTCGATAAGAGGAACAAACAGCATCAAGATCTCAGCAGCCTCACTTTTATACTCTTAGAAATACACCCATGTGAAGCGAGAGAAATCATCTGTGATCACCAAACAATAAGATTTCTTAGCCAAACTTTTAACACTAATTGGACCAAAGTCATCCATATGCAGTAATTGAAGGGGGAAGTCAATTGAGTTCACTGTTTTGGATTTATGCGATTTCTTGTGTTGTTTTCCTTTTGGCACATGCTAAACATTTTTCAGAAAAAGGAAATTCCTTGGAAGGAAGACCTCTAACTAAATTTAGTTTACAAAGTTTGTTTATATTTTTGAAATTCACATGTCCCAATCGCCTATGCCATAACAGTGACTCTGACTCAGATGCCTTTGATAGTAAACAGGTCATTGGGCATTCAGACTTGGCATCTCTCATATTTATCACATAGGTATTGTTCTGCCTAGGAGCTTTTAATATGATCATGTTGATTGGTGGTTTAAATCCTGGCTTTAGAAAGATGCACTCCATGTTGTTAAATAACACAGAGATTCCTTTGTCACAGACTTGTGATACACTCAAGAGATTGTAGCACAGTTCCGGAACATAGTTCACATCTTCTAGAGTCAAGGCGTTGGAAACCACATCTCCTATTCCAACGATGTTTCCACCATTTTCATTCCCAGCGAATGCAACAAACTCTACATCAATAAACCGATAGTTCTTGAGGAGTTCTTTCAGCCCAATCATGTGCCTAGAGGCGCTGCTATCAACATGCCATAAGTATCGCATAAGAGCTATCAACCATTTCTGTAGTTTATTCTGAAAGACAAAAAGAAAACAGAGATAATTACATGAAAATCTATGTACATACTACCCAAAAACATGTAATTAGTTCACTTTGGGAATCCATGTTTGTTTCAGTTTTGATCTATCATGATTTTCACCCAAGATTGACTCTTTTCTTTTCAACGACGGGGAAGTTTTAACAAAACTTTTCACTGTTTCTTGAAGATTTTTTATTTGTTTTGAGAAAGAGTTTTGAGTTTTGACATCATTTAGTGGTTTAGGTTTTAAATGACACTTTTTGACAAGATGTCCTTCATTCCCACATCTGAAACATTTTGAGTGTTGAGTCTTGGTCTTTGGAGAAGATCTGGATGATGATGGTTGTGATGTTCTTTGCTTGATCTTGTTCAAGCTTGAGCTTGAGCTTCCATCTGATTCACTTAGTGAATTTTCACCACTTGAATACTGGTGTTGCTTTCTGAGTCACTTAGTGAATTTTCACCACTTGAATGATCTGCTTCTTCTTGTGAGTCTTCAGGACATGAGGCCTCTGTATATGATGGAACAAATTCTGGAATCTTTTCTGTGAGAAATTTTCCGAACCTGTTTTGCTTTAGTTCTGGTACAAACACAGTTGGCTCATATACCTTTTTATCATCAGAGAATGCAGATCTTAAGTCAACACAAGTTGGCACAATATTATCAACACACACATTAGAACGTTCAACAGGTTTCTTCATGTCATTAGGGTCTATAACACCCTTTAGATCAAGTTTAGAGTTAAGTTTAGTACAGTCATCCATCCTTGATGAACTATTACAGTTATCCAACCTAGATAAACTATTACAGTCATCTGGCCTAGATAAACTATTACAGTCATCCGAATTTAAAACAGTTTTAGTCTTTTCATTATTCCAGATGAACCAATTCACTATTGAGTAATTGGCACCGGGTGACCTAACCCTATTGTCCTTCCACCAAAACTTTCATCATCTTCTTCCTCTGACTGTTGGGTCACATCTGCATTGCTTTGACTTATATTATTATTAGACTCAGACTCAATTTTTAAATTTTCTTTGTCAAAAAGATCATTTTTTGGATGTGGTTTTGGAATTGGTATATATTCACTTTTGCTCAGAGGCAAGAATAAAGATCGTTCGATCCCAATCTTTTCTTTATATCCAATTCCATCCTTAACAAAGGATTTCCTAGAGCAATCTACAAGATCAGCATGAGATTTCTTGCTTACATTCCATGTGTCCACAATAATCTGAAGATGTGTTGTTTCATTTCTAGATTCTTCTAATTTTGATGATAAATCATTTATTAGAAATCCTTTTTGAGAACAAATTCTTTAAGAGTTTGCATTTCAGCCAAAGTTGCATTTAACTTTCGCTGATATGCTAGCTCATTTTCTTTCATTTCATTGTAAATTTTTCGAATGTCATCCATTTCTCTTAAGATTTTTGTATTGTGTGACAAACAGTAAGCAACAGCTGTGACACACCTAGGTGAGCACAGCTTTGTTTTATTTTCAACTGGAATACTTACCAGATCCCTTTCATCAACTTTCTTGAGGGCATCGTGTTGCTTCTCATCTGCTTTAGTAGAAAAAGTCTTTTCGGCTATCAATGCTTCTTCTTTTCCTTTCTCTTCGATCAACACTCCCTTTAAACGTGCACTTTCCAGCATTCCACCCCTTGGCATACTTGCTGACGCCCCTTCCAAAGAGTTTAAGCCATTTGTTGACTTGGTGCACATCTTAGCCATCAAGGCTTTGTTTACATCTGCTTCAGCGGCTGCTGCTTCCTCTCCCCAGTCAAAGTCTTCAACCACCAGTGCCTTCTGAGGATCTTTCTCATTAGCCTCAGTTCCATCCGTAATTGTCACCATTCTTTTAGCTGGTTTGATCTCCGCTTGATTCAGATTGGGACATTCATGTTTGAAGTGTCCGAGAGTCTTGCAGTTGTAACATCGAAGCTTTGATTTGTCGAAGCCAGCCTTACTCATTCCAATTCTTCTACCAGTTCTGTCTTGAAATCTTTTTACCCTCAAAGTGATCATAGCCATCTGCCATTTGAGATCCATTTCCTCCATGTCATCTGGATCAACCTGGTACATATCTTCAGGAGTCATCATCTCATTCTTCAGCTCACCAGTTTTCAGAGCTTCAAAGCTACTCATGAATGTGTTGAAGAGTTCAACATGTTCGGTAGCAAGCTTTGTAGCCTGTGGATTGAGTGTCTTTGCTGTCTTTTCAGAGTACGAGATTGTCTTACCCGAGCTTGAACCTCCCCACCAATTGAATCTACATATACATGTGATGAACTTGAACCTATTCCACCTACAGGAGCCATTAATGCCAGATTCTTCATAGCAGTGCTAGGAGCTACTTTAGGAACAGACTGATTCATCTCTCTTTTGGTGATGTCCATTTCGAATGACTTCAGAGTATTAATGAGATCCGCCAGAGTAGATTGCGGATCCATATACTCTCTCTTGATCATCATACACTGTAGACTCCATTCTTTGGGCAGAGAGTCCAGTAGTTTCTTGATTGAGTTCCTGTTATTGACTGGTATACCTGCTTTCTTCATCTTAGTCAGCATGCTCATGAATCTGTCAATGTGTGAGCTCAGACTCTCACCACGAATACTGCCAAACATATCATATTCCTTTTGCACCATATCTTGCTTATATTGGCGCATTTCAGCATTTCCCTCATAGTACACATTCAGTGCATACCACAGATCATGAGCAATGCCGTACTCCTCGAACATGTTGTAGACATCATTTGATAGGGCCATGGTGAGGGCACCATAAGCCTTATGATCTCTCTGAAGTAACTGCTTATCAACATCAGTGTAGGAGGAGGGATCGGGGTTGAACTCATCCCCCGTAGCAGTTGGTCTCATAGGGATGTGTGTTCCTAGCTGAACAGAGGTCCATTGGGTAAAATCGTTCACATAGTAGAATGCTTTCATGCAGTTCTTCCAGGTTCCATAGTCTTGTGCACCCATCAACTTAGGGATACGAGTTATGGTTCCAGTTTCCAATTCAGCTTGGGTTATGGGATTAACTATGTGATTGTTATTGTTACCAGCCATTGATTAAAGTTGATTTTAAGCTTGATTTTCTGATTTTAAAGTTTTAAAGTCCAATAATAAGTCAAAGTCCTTAAGTGCGCAGTCCTTAAGTGCGCAGTCCTCAAGTGCGCAGATTTAAGTATGCAGAATTTAAGTAAGCAGAATTTAATGGTTTGTTGATCTGATGGCACAAGAAACTTCGGGCAGAATAACGACTAGAACACACGAATAAGTACACCGTGATAAAGCCATAGAAGGCTAAATCACTGTCTCCCAAAGTTTCCTTTGGTAAGTGCGCAGAACTCACACAAATCAGAATGCAGCAACCTGAAACAGTAGCAAGTACACGGTCAATCCCTTGTCTCCTAATAAGTGCGCAGTCTTTGATAAGTATGCAGATAACTAGGGTTTCCTTGGCAAGTGCGCAGAAACCCTAGACTAGTACACAAGGACAACACACTTTTCAGTAAGTACGGAGAGAACTAGGGATTTCAGATTAAGTGTGCAGAAACCCTAGTTAAGTGCGCAGAGACACAAGAAATAAGTATGCAACTTATGAGTTAAGTGCACACAACAAGAAATAAGTATGCAAATTATGAGTTAAGTGCGTATAACAAGAAATAAGTATGCAGAATAAGAAACAAGTGCGCAACTTATGAGTTAAGTGTGCACATTCTTCTGCAAGTATGCACAAACACAGCTGATTTTAACCAAGACAGCAAGAAATAAGTATGCAGAATAAGAAACAAGCGCGCAACTTATGAGTTATGTGCGCACATTCATCTGCAAGTATGCACAAACTCAGCTGATTTTATCCAAGACTTTTTCACTTAATCTGAAATGCTTGGATGATGTTTCTACTCAAAATAAACAACTTTTAACACCTTAGAAACATAATACCCAACGATTTTAGAAGCAACTTTGATAAGAAAATAGAGAAAGTTTATAAACTATAAGAAACTTTTGATAAAAACACAAAAAGTTATATGACTTTTAAGAAAAATTAACAAGATGAGGGTTTTGGTATCTTAAACAGATACAATCTAGAGCACAAAGGCTCTGATACCAAATTGTAAGTCCCAAATTCTAGATCTTGTAAGTGCTAGAGATTGTTATCACTTAGAAACACCTATTGATTAGGTGTTTTAAATGATGAATCTTTGAAAAACTAAGATACTAGATAATCTTTGTGAAACCGACACACAAGATGAACAAAATCATACTTCCATTAATGATAAAACATTGAAACACCATGGAATAAGTACGCACCCTTTAATTCTTGTGCTATCAAAGAAGACCAAAACCCTAACCCTAGGAGCTGCATATGGCATTCTATTTATAAACAGGACAAATGGGCCTGCGCACTTAACATAAGTGCGCAGGGCCCATGTTTAAGTGTGCAGCCCTTTAGGGTTTCTATATAAACTATGATTAATAACATAATCAGCCCCTTGGCTTACAAAACACATTATAACCTATCCAAAAGTCTTTGTTCTGGTAACTGTGGTCTCAACTGAACCCAACACATTACTGTTTACAACTTTTCAAATTCATTTTCTAAATTTCAAAGCAAAAACAACGTAATTAGGTTTTAGTTTAATAGTTAAAGTTACAAAACTACTATTTCCACCAATTCCCTGTGGAGACAACTCAACTTCCAAATACTACTATTTGCTTATTTTTTTTATTGACCCAATGACATCGATCAAGCCGTTATCTATGTTAATCATTTCATATGAAGTCAATAGGACGTCAAACTTTATCCTTTCTTGATTACTTTCGCTAACCCCATGACTTGATTGTTCCAACATACATAACCTGCAATGGTTACCTCAGTATACTCGTATATAAACTAATATCAACAAAAATATTAGAATTCAAAAGATTTTGTAACTTACAACATTCATATGAGGTGTCCATGTGGCAAATTCACGTTCCAAGTTCCTTAATATAGAAAGAGGTGCTACTACTAAATGAATGGAGACATTCTCTTCATATAAAGATGCCAAAAAAGCAATACTCTAATGTCTATATTGTTTTACCTGAATTTGAATATATAAAGGTTAAAAGTTACTTTCTGGGTTCTAGCATATAACAAAACACGATTTAAGAAAAAAAAAACAACGCAAACTTACCAAGACCCATTTTGTCTGCAAGTATCACATGTGTTTGTTTAGACCATGAGAAACGCAAAAAATTCAATCCTTTGAGCTGGTACGGATGGAGCTCACCTATAATTACACCAAATAGTAAAAAAAAAATATATATTAAACATAAAAAAAACAACAGAGCCACAAAATCAAAATATATTTTGAACCTCCAGGAAGAAATTCAGGACTCTTCTCAAACTACTGAAATTCTATTGACTTATTGTACGAGTCAAATGCATCACGGGTATTAATTTTTTGTTTCCTCAGTTTTTGATATCTAGACTGCAGTCTATTAAAATTCTCAATTTGTTGTTGAAATGATGAGATACCTAATTCTGATTCCCCATAACATTCTGTAAGTCCCAAATACTAGATCTTGATAGTGCAAGAGATTGTTATCACTTATAAACACCTATTGATTAGGTGTTTTAAGTGATTAATCTTGAACAACTAAGAAACTAGATAAATCTTATAAAACTGACACACAAGATGAACAAGAACTTGATTTCATTACTGATATAACATTGAAACACCATGGAAATACAGATTAAGTACGCACCAATAATCTTGTGCTAACTAAGATGACCAAAAACCCTAACCCTAGAGCTGCAACAAAACTTCTATATATAGACAGGACTGACGGGCCTGCGCACTTAGCTAAGTGCGCAGGGCCCGTCTACAAGTGCACAGCCCTCTAGGGTTTCACTAATAACTATGCATAATTACATATTCAGCCCTGGACATATAAAACTACATTATAAGCTATCAAAAGTCTTCGTTCTGGTAACTGTGGTCTCAAATAAACCCAACAATACTCCTCCTACACCACAGCTACCAGTTCTTCCTCTCTTTTAATCAATCGTCAGGTTGCTTGTCTCCCCCTCTTCTCTCTTTCCCTATTCCGGGGGATTTTGAATGAAAACAGCAGCAAGATCTTCTTCGATGACAGGTGGTTCTTGAGTAGTTTCAGCAGCAGGTTCTTCTTGAGCGGGTGGTTCTGGATCAGATACTGCTGCAGGTTCTTGAGTAGACACCTCTAGAGCAGTTTCAGCTTCAGCTTGGGTTTCTTCTGCAGCAGCAGCTTTAGCAGCTTCTTCTTTTGCAGCTTTCTCATTCTGTTCTTTAGCAATATCTGCTGCATTGATCCTGTCCACTATATCTAACATCTCTTGCTTCAACTTCATAGCACGATCGACTGCTCTTCTGAATAATATAGCTTCCTCAAAAAGTACATTTCCCGCTCCCACATTGATTTGGTTTGCAAATAACATATTCAAGTCTGACAAATTAAAAGCGAAAACATCTACTGGATCAAGAATTCTCATAATCTCTGCATCATCCTTGGACTTGATCACTGCTTCACCAGTCTGACTGTCATAGAACCATTTCTTGAAATCTTTTAACATGACTGGAAGCTCTAGACGTATCGGAACCCTAGTGACGACCTTGGGAGGATCTATCACATAGGTGATCCTACCTTGTCCGGTAGCAGGATCAATTCTTTTCTTTGAGATGCGACGTCTCGGTTTTTTGGGCTTGAATATCTGGAAGTCATTGTCACATTCTTTTTCAATCAATCTTGCGAGCATGGTTCCAGTGGAGTTGTTGGTATGATTGATGAAGGGTGCTCTGTTCAGTTCCCTGATATCCTAGCGAGGGAGAGATTTCAGATCAGTTTGACCTGTGAAGTATTGAATGACTCCCCCTCGTCGCTTGATCACAAACAATCTCTTCAATTCATCGTACTTCCACGAAATGATCTTTTCTTGGTGTGCTTCTCTAGTGTGGTGGATGTTTTGATGGAGAGCTAGAATAGTGATCGGCTTTCTAGGGAACCATGTGGACCTTTCTGGGCAAACCCTGTGACCATCCGCTGTCCCATACACTGTTTCCTCTTCTTCACCCAAATCTAGGAAAGTTTATGGCATCTCATCTTCACTTATCTCATCCACGTCACTTTCCTCAGCAATTCTCTCTTTCTCCTTCTCTTCTTCAAGAAACTTTCCAAAATCAAAAAGCTCATCAGATGTCATACTTGGTGCACTGTTTTGTTGTTTTTTGCAAATCCTGAATCATCTCGAACATCTTCATCTGCACCTGGGTTTGAAACATGATAAGATATCTTTGATCCCTCACAATCTATTCAATATTTTTGTTCTTGTGTTTCAGCTTCTTTATTTTTCTTTTCAGCTCCTGACTGTTGTGCACTGAGCTTTTTAGAGTGCAGATCTCCTTAGCAGCAGTCTTTCCTACTTCTTTAACCAACGTCTCATACAGGTGGTTCTTGAGTAGTTTCAGCAGCAGGTTCTTCTTGAGCGGATGGTTCTGGATCAGATACTGCTGCAGGTTCTTGAGTAGACACCTCTGGAGCAGTTTCAGCTTCAGCTTGGGTTTCTTCTGCAGCAGCAGCTTTAACAGCTTCTTCTTTTGCAGCTTTCTCATTCTGTTCTTTAGCAATATCTGCTGCATTGATCCTGTCCACTATATCTAACATCTCTTGCTTCAACTTCATAGCACGATCGACTGCTCTTCTGAATAATATAGCTTCCTCAAAAAGTACATTTCCCGCTCCCACATTGATTTGGTTTGCAAATAACATATTCAAGTCTGACAAATTAAAAGCGAAAACATCTACTGGATCAAGAATTCTCATAATCTCTGCATCATCCTTGGACTTGATCACTGCTTCACCAGTCTGACTGTCATAGAACCATTTCTTGAAATCTTTTAACATGACTGGAAGCTCTAGACGTATCGGAACCCTAGTGACGACCTTGGGAGGATCTATCACATAGGTGATCCTACCTTGTCCGGTAGCAGGATCAATTCTTTTCTTTGAGATGCGACGTCTCGGTTTTTTGGGCTTGAATATCTGGAAGTCATTGTCACATTCTTTTTCAATCAATCTTGCGAGCATGGTTCCAGTGGAGTTGTTGGTATGATTGATGAAGGGTGCTCTGTTCAGTTCCCTGATATCCTAGCGAGGGAGAGATTTCAGATCAGTTTGACCTGTGAAGTATTGAATGACTCCCCCTCGTCGCTTGATCACAAACAATCTCTTCAATTCATCGTACTTCCACGAAATGATATTTTCTTGGTGTGCTTCTCTAGTGTGGTGGATGTTTTGATGGAGAGCTAGAATAGTGATCGGCTTTCTAGGGAACCATGTGGACCTTTCTGGGCAAACCCTGTGACCATCCGCTGTCCCATACACTGTTTCCTCTTCTTCACCCAAATCTAGGAAAGTTTATGGCATCTCATCTTCACTTATCTCATCCACGTCACTTTCCTCAGCAATTCTCTCTTTCTCCTTCTCTTCTTCAAGAAACTTTCCAAAATCAAAAAGCTCATCAGATGTCATACTTGGTGCACTGTTTTGTTGTTTTTGCAAATCCTGAATCATCTCGAACATCTTCATCTGCACCTGGGTTTGAAACATGATAAGATATCTTTGATCCCTCACAATCTATTCAAGATTTTTGTTCTTGTGTTTCGGCTTCTTTATTCTTCTTTTCAGCTCCTGACTGTTGTGCACTGAGCTTTTTAGAGTGTAGATCTCCTTAGCAGCAGTCTTTCCTACTTCTTTAACCAACGTCTCATACAGGTGGTTCTTGAGTAGTTTCAGCAGCAGGTTCTTCTTGAGCGGATGGTTCTGAATCAGATACTGCTGCAGGTTCTTGAGTAGACACCTCTGGAGCAGTTTCAGCTTCAGCTTGGGTTTCTTCTGCAGCAGCAGCTTTAGCAGCTTCTTCTTTTGCAGCTTTCTCATTCTGTTCTTTAGCAATATCTGTTGCATTGATCCCGTCCACTATATCTAACATCTCTTGCTTCAACTTCATAGCATGATCGACTGCTCTTCTGAATAATATAGCTTCCTCAAAAAGTACATTTCCCGCTCCCACATTGATTTGGTTTGCAAATAACATATTCAAGTCTGACAAATTAAAAGCGAAAACATCTACTGGATCAAGAATTCTCATAATCTCTGCATCATCCTTGGACTTGATCACTGCTTCACCAGTCTGACTGTCATAGAACCATTTCTTGAAATCTTTTAACATGACTGGAAGCTCTAGACGTATCGGAACCCTAGTGACGACCTTGGGAGGATCTATCACATAGGTGATCCTACCTTGTCCGGTAGCAGGATCAATTCTTTTCTTTGAGATGCGACGTCTCGGTTTTTTGGGCTTGAATATATGGAAGTCATTGTCACATTCTTTTTCAATCAATCTTGCGAGCATGGTTCCAGTGGAGTTGTTGGTATGATTGATGAAGGGTGCTCTGTTCAGTTCCCTGATATCCTAGCGAGGGAGAGATTTCAGATCAGTTTGACCTGTGAAGTATTGAATGACTCCCCCTCGTCGCTTGATCACAAACAATCTCTTCAATTCATCGTACTTCCACGAAATGATCTTTTCTTGGTGTGCTTCTCTAGTGTGGTGGATGTTTTGATGGAGAGCTAGAATAGTGATCGGCTTTCTAGGGAACCATGTGGACCTTTCTGGGCAAACCCTGTGACCATCCGCTGTCTCATACACTGTTTCCTCTTCTTCACCCAAATCTAGGAAAGTTTATGGCATCTCATCTTCACTTATCTCATCCACGTCACTTTCCTCAGCAATTCTCTCTTTCTCCTTCTCTTCTTCAAGAAACTTTCCAAAATCAAAAAGATCATCAGATGTCATACTTGGTGCACTGTTTTGTTGTTTTTGCAAATCCTGAATCATCTCGAACATCTTCATCTGCACCTGGGTTTGAAACATGATAAGATATCTTTGATCCCTCACAATCTATTCAAGATTTTTGTTCTTGTGTTTCAGCTTCTTTATTTTTCTTTTCAGCTCCTGACTGTTGTGCACTGAGCTTTTTAGAGTGCAGATCTCCTTAGCAGCAGTCTTTCCTACTTCTTTAACCAACGTCTCATCCAGGTGGTTCTTGAGTAGTTTCAGCAGCAGGTTCTTTTTGAGCGGATGGTTCTGGATCAGATACTGCTGCAGGTTCTTGAGTAGACACCTCTGGAGCAGTTTCAGCTTCAGCTTGGGTTTCTTCTGCAGCAGCAGCTTTAGCAGCTTCTTCTTTTGCAGCTTTCTCATTCTGTTCTTTAGCAATATCTGCTGCATTGATCCTGTCCACTATATCTAACATCTCTTGCTTCAACTTCATAGCACGATCGACTGCTCTTCTGAATAATATAGCTTCCTCAAAAAGTACATTTCCCGCTCCCACATTGATTTGGTTTGCAAATAACATATTCAAGTCTTACAAATTAAAAGCGAAAACATCTACTGGATCAAGAATTCTCATAATCTCTGCATCATCCTTGGACTTGATCACTGCTTCACCAGTCTGACTGTCATAGAACCATTTCTTGAAATCTTTTAACATGACTGGAAGCTCTAGACGTATCGGAACCCTAGTGACGACCTTGGGAGGATCTATCACATAGGTGATCCTACCTTGTCCGGTAGCAGGATCAATTCTTTTCTTTGAGATGCGACGTCTCGGTTTTTTGGGCTTGAATATCTGGAAGTCATTGTCACATTCTTTTTCAATCAATCTTGCGAGCATGGTTCCAGTGGAGTTGTTGGTATGATTGATGAAGGGTGCTCTGTTCAGTTCCCTGATATCCTAGCGAGGGAGAGATTTCAGATCAGTTTGACCTGTGAAGTATTGAATGACTCCCCCTCGTCGCTTGATCACAAACAATCTCTTCAATTCATCGTACTTCCACGAAATGATCTTTTCTTGGTGTGCTTCTCTAGTGTGGTGGATGTTTTGATGGAGAGCTAGAATAGTGATCGGCTTTCTAGGGAACCATGTGGACCTTTCTAGGCAAACCCTGTGACCATCCGCTGTCTCATACACTGTTTCCTCTTCTTCACCCAAATCTAGGAAAGTTTATGGCATCTCATCTTCACTTATCTCATCCACGTCACTTTCCTCAGCAATTCTCTCTTTCTCCTTCTCTTCTTCAAGAAACTTTCCAAAATCAAAAAGCTCATCAGATGTCATACTTGGTGCACTGTTTTGTTGTTTTTGCAAATCCTGAATCATCTCGAACATCTTCATCTGCACCTGGGTTTGAAACATGATAAGATATCTTTGATCCCTCACAATCTATTCAAGATTTTTGTTCTTGTGTTTCAGCTTCTTTATTTTTCTTTTCAGCTCCTGACTGTTGTGCACTGAGCTTTTTAGAGTGCAGATCTCCTTAGCAGCAGTCTTTCCTACTTCTTTAACCAACGTCTCATCCAGGTGGTTCTTGAGTAGTTTCAGCAGTAGGTTCTTCTTGAGCGGATGGTTCTGGATCAGATACTGCTCCAGGTTCTTGAGTAGACACCTCTGGAGCAGTTTCAGCTTCAGCTTGGGTTTCTTCTGCAGCAGCAGCTTTAGCAGCTTCTTCTTTTGCAGCTTTCTCATTCTGTTCTTTAGCAATATCTGCTGCATTGATCCTGTCCACTATATCTAACATCTCTTGCTTCAACTTCATAGCACGATCGACTGCTCTTCTGAATAATATAGCTTCCTCAAAAAGTACATTTCCCGCTCCCACATTGATTTGGTTTGCAAATAACATATTCAAGTCTGACAAATTAAAAGCGAAAACATCTACTGGATCAAGAATTCTCATAATCTCTGCATCATCCTTGGACTTGATCACTGCTTCACCAGTCTGACTGTCATAGAACCATTTCTTGAAATCTTTTAACATGACTGGAAGCTCTAGACGTATCGGAACCCTAGTGACGACCTTGGGAGGATCTATCACATAGGTGATCCTACCTTGTCCGTAGCAGGATCAATTCTTTTCTTTGAGATGCGACGTCTCGGTTTTTTGGGCTTGAATATCTGGAAGTCATTGTCACATTCTTTTTCAATCAATCTTGCGAGCATGGTTCCAGTGGAGTTGTTGGTATGATTGATGAAGGGTGCTCTGTTCAGTTCCCTGATATCCTAGCGAGGGAGAGATTTCAGATCAGTTTGACCTGTGAAGTATTGAATGACTCCCCCTCGTCGCTTGATCACAAACAATCTCTTCAATTCATCGTACTTCCACGAAATGATCTTTTCTTGGTGTGCTTCTCTAGTGTGGTGGATGTTTTGATGGAGAGCTAGAATAGTGATCGGCTTTCTAGGGAACCATGTGGACCTTTCTGGGCAAACCCTGTGACCATCCGCTGTCCCATACACTGTTTCCTCTTCTTCACCCAAATCTAGGAAAGTTTATGGCATCTCATCTTCACTTATCTCATCCACGTCACTTTCCTCAGCAATTCTCTCTTTCTCCTTCTCTTCTTCAAGAAACTTTCCAAAATCAAAAAGCTCATCAGATGTCATACTTGGTGCACTGTTTTGTTGTTTTTGCAAATCCTGAATCATCTCGAACATCTTCATCTACACCTGGGTTTGAAACATGATAAGATATCTTTGATCCCTCACAATCTATTCAAGATTTTTGTTCTTGTGTTTCAGCTTCTTTATTTTTCTTTTCAGCTCCTGACTGTTGTGCACTGAGCTTTTTAGAGTGCAGATCTCCTTAGCAGCAGTCTTTCCTACTTCTTTAACCAACGTCTCATCCAGGTGGTTCTTGAGTAGTTTCAGCAGCAGGTTCTTCGTGAGCGGATGGTTCTGGATCAGATACTGCTGCAGGTTCTTGAGTAGACACCTCTGGAGCAGTTTTAGCTTCAGCTTGTGTTTCTTCTGCAGCAGCAGCTTTAGCAGCTTCTTCTTTTGCAGCTTTCTCATTCTGTTCTTTAGCAATATCTGCTGCATTGATCCTGTCCACTATATCTAACATCTCTTGCTTCAACTTCATAGCACGATCGACTGCTCTTCTGAATAATATAGCTTCCTCAAAAAGTACATTTCCCGCTCCCACATTGATTTGGTTTGCAAATAACATATTCAAGTCTGACAAATTAAAAGCGAAAACATCTACTGGATCAAGAATTCTCATAATCTCTGCATCATCCATGGACTTGATCACTGCTTCACCAGTCTGACTGTCATAGAACCATTTCTTGAAATCTTTTAACATGACTGGAAGCTCTAGACGTATCGGAACCCTAGTGACGACCTTGGGAGGATCTATCACATAGGTGATCCTACCTTGTCCGGTAGCAGGATCAATTCTTTTCTTTGAGATGCGACGTCTCGGTTTTTTGGGCTTGAATATCTGGAAGTCATTGTCACATTCTTTTTCAATCGATCTTGCGAGCATGGTTCCAGTGGAGTTGTTGGTATGATTGATGAAGGGTGCTCTGTTCAGTTCCCTGATATCCTAGCGAGGGAGAGATTTCAGATCAGTTTGACCTGTGAAGTATTGAATGACTCCCCCTCGTCGCTTGATCACAAACAATCTCTTCAATTCATCGTACTTCCACGAAATGATCTTTTCTTGGTGTGCTTCTCTAGTGTGGTGGATGTTTTGATGGAGAGCTAGAATAGTGATCGGCTTTCTAGGGAACCATGTGGACCTTTCTGGGCAAACCCTGTGACCATCCGCTGTCTCATACACTGTTTCCTCTTCTTCACCCAAATCTAGGAAAGTTTATGGCATCTCATCTTCACTTATCTCATCCACGTCACTTTCCTCAGCAATTCTCTCTTTCTCCTTCTCTTCTTCAAGAAACTTTCCAAAATCAAAAAGCTCATCAGATGTCATACTTGGTGCACTGTTTTGTTGTTTTTGCAAATCCCGAATCATCTCGAACATCTTCATCTGCACCTGGGTTTGAAACATGATAAGATATCTTTGATCCCTCACAATCTATTCAAGATTTTTGTTCTTGTGTTTCAGCTTCTTTATTTTTCTTTTCAGCTCCTGACTGTTGTGCACTGAGCTTTTTAGAGTGCAGATCTCCTTAGCAGCAGTCTTTCCTACTTCTTTAACCAACGTCTCATACAGATCCTGGTGCACTGGTTTGCGACGTTGCGCAGCAGGAGCTGAAGAGGACAGTTCAGTTGGCTTCTTTGCAGGAGCTTTGGGGACTGGTGCCTTAGCAGTTGACGGCCCTTGTTGATCTTCCACCCCAAATATTGATTCAAAGACATCTTCTGCTTCTACATCTTCTTCCGTCATTACATGCGGAGTCTCAGATGCCGGTAATTGCTCCCTTCTTCTTCGTCTCTCGGTCTTGTTGAATTCAGCTACCTGTTGTAGGGCCCGTGCAGTTTCCAGCTGTTCCTCAGTCTGTGATTCTATACCTTCCTGCAACAGACCTGGCCTCTTTCTCTTAACAACTTTTGAGGGAGCCTCTTCGGTGGCCAACCTTTTGCCTCTTGCTTTCTCTCGAGTTCTTTCTTCAGCAGTTGGTGGAGCTGAGGAGGGAGCTGGTTCAGATGAAGCTGTTTCAGTAGCAGTTCCTCTTTGAGCTTCTTCCAAGTCTTGCCTCTTTTTCTGGATCTTGTTGTACAGCTCTTTGATAAATGGATAGCGTTGAGCCGGGTACATATTCTCATACATCGGCTCCCACTCAACGGTGTTGCACTCAGTGAAAAATCGTCCACCTCTGGCATAATGATACTTGTCATCATGAGGCAGATTCTCATGTTGTGCATTTATCATCATCTGCACGAACCTAGGATACATGGCCCACCTTGAATCAGATTGAGCGTTCTTTACCAAGTTGTCAAAGATCATCTCGGACAAGTTGAACGACTCATTTTTACAGATTTTGATCATGGCGCTGGACCACTCCGTACTGAGTGCATTGTATCCTCCCTTTCTGTGACAGAGAGCCATGGTGAATACATGACTGATCAGTCTCCAATCTCTGGTTAGCTTACTTTTCTTGATGTCCCCCCTTTTGTCGGATTCGTCCTTGTACCCAATTTTCTTGAACTCACTATGAATATCCGCTTTGGCTAAGAATCTGACGGTTCCAGGTTGATCTCCAAGTCTTAACACACGTCTGACTGTATCTTCGGTGATAATCACGGGTTTGTTTCGGACAGTTGTGTTGATTCTTTTGACACCGTCGATGACTTCATGTCTTGCGGATCTCCAGAAATTTTCAATATGAGCTGTGTAGACCTTCGGACTGTATTCCACTGCATATCCGATCCTGCTTCGCCGGATCCATGCAACAACGTCTCTGAACTTTATATCACCAGTCTCGAGATTCATGGGCGGGTTGTGCATGCCTCTAGTGTTCCACTGAATTGTCACCTGTTTCAGGTCATATGCACGAAAAACAAGTTAGAATTCTTGAATATAATCAACCGACCAACGACTGATATCTTAGACTTAGGCGGACGACGAACTTAGACCATTTTAAGTTCTTGATTATGTTTGATTAATTTGCTTTATAAGTGCGCAGGTTTCATTTGGTTTTGTTTTAAAGAGATTTAGTTTAAGTGCGCAGGTTTGCTAGGGTTTTGTAGTCTATAATCATCGACGTCCACGGTTAAGTGCACAGGTAACAAGTCTAAGTACGCAATCCAGTCAATAGTCTTAGATAGTCAAGTGTGCAGGTCATATGAGGTTCAGTGATCTAAGTATTCAGCCAAGTACGCATGTCACATATGATTCAGTGGTCTGAGCACTTAGTCAAGTACGCAGGACATATGAATCAAAACATAACGAAGTCATAAGTGCGCAGGTCAGTCAATACTCGGGCATGGTAACCCTAGTGCCTTGATAGACCAATCTGCGTACTAAATAAGGTACGCAGACACTTAAACTCTCGTTTAAGATTTTGGTGCGCAGGACAAGTGCGCAGACTCTTTGAAACAAGTGCGCAGACTCAAGAAATAAGTGCACAATCTTCAAAGAAAAGTGCGCAATATTCAAAAACCCCAAACCCACAACTGATTCTTTTAAACGAGCTCGTAATCCCTGTAATCACAAAAAAACAGACCAATAAGAACATAATCTACCTTAAGAACAATGAGAATCAACTAAAATGGAGAAGAAAAGAGTGGATTAACAGGTGATTAGAGGGTGATTAGTGGGCTTTAAGTGGTGATGGGGTTAAATGGTGATAAACGATGAAGATGATGATGATCGTTGAAGATGAAGATTAAGGTTTCAGATACAATAACGGCTGTAAAAAAAAATTTTACACACATATATATAGTAGTGATATGGGCCTGCGCACTTAAGCTAAGTGCGCAGGGCTTAATAAGTGCGCATGGCCCAAAATATTTAAAACTAGGGATTAGAGATTGGGGATTTACCATATCTCACCTTCTGCATTCAAGATCATACTAACCATACCTGCCAAATCACGTTTCAACTTCCCGTTGGATAGCTGCAGCCTAAGAAAAACTGTCGGTATACTTGTCCACTTAAATCCATGCCATTTCTCTTTCAACATGCGTTTGGTGATGATGTTTATCATGTTTTTGGTAATATTGACAAAAATTTTGTGGACCCCACTTGTGCTAGGTATAAGCCTACCGATCCAAAAGGTTTATTGAGTTATAATGATGAGAGCTTCAGGTCTATGTTTCCATAAGCAGAGAAGATGATCATTATGTCGATCAGATGATGAGAGCTTCAGGTCTATGTTTCCATAAGCAGAGAAGATGATCATCTGATCGCTGGTTGAGCTATCTATGTATGTTTGCACGTCACTAACATTGCGTGTCTTTTGCTGCTCATTTGATTGATTTGCCTAGCCCCGCATTGGTAGCTTGCACTCTTAGGTATCTTTTGATTATATTCGCACAAAATTTTATGTGTCTTTTGATCTCTCAACCTGTGTATGACCGGACTCAGCTTGTGCAGACCTATAACACAGTGGGAATCCAGCTTTCCTTGTAGATCTTTACTGTTAATCACCTATGAGCAGTTTACTCGATTCCAAGCTGAATCTACCGACACATCGTTGCTTGAGGCCACAACATCCTCTGGGTCCTATTCACATGCTGACAAAATATGATTAGTTTCTATCATTTCTTGAAATTTGAATTTCTGAAATTTTGCAGTAGGGATAGACCGGTTTTATTTTCTCCCCCAAAAATCTTGTTTGAAATGAAAAGAAGATTTTTCTATGTATTAAGCACAAGTAAGGTTTTTTTTTTTTTTTTTAAAGAGATTTCATTTAAAATTTATCATCTCCAGCCATGTTACCAACTGACGAAAACGGGTTTTCTCAAAAGCTATTGTAAAGATATCTGCCTTTTGATCAGCAGTATCTATTGGCAACACCTGTATATATCCTTTGTCGTGAGCATCGCGAATGGAATAAATCCGAATTTCAATATGTTTGGTTTTAGAATGGTCTATTGGATTCTTCACGATGTCTCGACAAGCATCATTATCAATGAAAATAGGAGTTTTCATGACATTCAAACCGTAGTCCAAAAGCTGATTTTGGATCCATAACACTTGACAGCAACAACTGGATGCAGCTGTGTATTCAGCTTGAGCAGTGGAGATAGACACTGTTGTCTGCTTCTTACTCTGCCAAGATACCAGCCTATTACCCAGAAATCGACAACCACCAGAGACAGATTTTCTGTCAATCCTGCAACTTGCATGATCACTATCAGAGTATGCAATTAGATCAAAATTATCACTCTTAGGATACCATAAACCAAGTTTCGGTGTCCCTTTGAGGTAGCGGAAGATTCTTTTGACTGCAGTTTCATGAGATTGCTTGGGATTTGACTGAAAGCGAGCGCAGCATCCAACTGCTCACATAATGTCTGGTCTGCTGGCTATGAGATACATCAGGGATCCAATCATTGATCGATACGTGTGTGGATTCACTGATGGTCCTTGAAGATCCGGTACAAGTGTAGTTTGAGCAGCAAAAGGAGTGTTGGACGGCTTGCAGTCAGACAGGTTGTACTTTGCCAGGATGTCTCTTGTATATTTGGCTTGATGAATGAGAATTCCGTCTTCCTTCTGCTGGACCTCCAGTCCTAAGAAAAATGACAACTCTCCCATCATGCTCATTTCGAATTGAGACTTCATAATGCTTTCAAATTCCCTACACAAGTTTTCATCAGTGGAACCAAAGATGATATCATCTACATAGATTTGAACCAGAATAGAGTGTTTGTTGAATCGTTTGGTGAATAGGGTCATGTCAATTTTCCCTCTGGTGTATCCGTTTTGCAAAAGATATGAGGACAAGGTCTCATACCAAGCTCGAGGTGCTTAATGAAGACCATAGAGAGCCTTGTCCAGTTTGTAGTATCTGTTGGGATAGTGAGGGTCTTCAAAGCCGGGTGGCTGACATACATAAACTTCTTCCTTGATTTTTCCATATAAGAAAGCACTCTTTACATCCATCTGAAAAACCTTGAAGTTTTTGTATGATGCGTAGGCTAGGAAGATACGAATGGTTTCAAGTCGGGCGACTGGTACAAAGACTTCCTCATAATCAATCCCTTCTTGTTGACGAAAACCCTGAACAACTAGACGAGCTTTGTTCTTGATTACCACACCACGCTCATCCATTTTGTTGCGAAAATCCCATCTCGTTCCAATAGGATACTTTCCCTCAGGTAGATCCACTAGCTCCCAAACCTTGAGTTTTCTGAACTGAAAGAGCTCTTCCTGCATTGCTTCTACCCAGCTTGCATCTCTGACTGCATCTTCAATGTTGAAAGGTATTGTCTTAGACAAGAATGCTGAGAGAGAGGTGTTGAGTTTATCTTCCTGATTTCTGGTAAGAACACCCTCAGTGATTGGTTCGATGATGTTTTCGATAGGATGATTCTTGGATGATTTGAATCCCATGTTCTGCTCTTCTTGAACTTGGGAAGGCAGATTTGACAAGTGATCTCCAGGTGTTGAGGAGCTGGATGGATCATTTACAAACTGTTGTGCTGAAGATGTTTCTTCTGAAATTGGAGTACTTTCAGGAGGTTGTGTAGTTTCAGCAGTTGTATCACCATTTGTGGGTTGAAGAGGAAAGATTGGATCAGCTACTAATGGAGAGAGTCGGGTGGTGAAGGGTGCAACATCGTCTTCAGAAGAGTAAAGAGTATCTCCGAGAGGAGAAGGAGCGGCTGCTTGATTGTCAGGTGTTTGAGCTTCAGTGATATTGAAATTGTTGAAAACAACGTCCACGTCAAAGAACCAGTCAGGACCGGCTCCTGTTTTAGTGGGGTTGGATTCCTGCCAATCTACATAGAAAGATTCAAGGACCATCTGGGTGCGTTTGTTGTATACTCCATAAGCCTTTTGACTGGAAGAGTATCCAACAAAGAAGCACTCATCTCCAACTGCATCGAACTTTATTATGTTCTCATAGTTGTTCAAAAGAGTACATGAACATCCGAAGGGCCTGAAGTAGTCAATCAGAGGTTTTCTTTTGAAAAGTAATTCATAACCTGTTTTCCCATGCGCCTTGATGATTAAGACTCTGTTAAGAACATAACAAGCGGTATTCACAGCTTCTGCCCAGAAAATGATCGGCAACTTGGAGTCGATGAGCATCGTTCTGGCAGCTTCAATAAGTGTGCAATTCTTTCTCTTAGTGACTCCGTTTTGTTGAGGAGTTCTCGTAGCACTGTACTAAAGATGAATTCCTTTGCTGTTGCAGAAAGTCATGAAGCTTTGATTTTTGAATTTTGTTCCGTGATCGCTTCTGATTGACCTGACCTTTGACTTCACTATGTTTTCAATAAGAGGAACAAACAGCATCAAGATATCAGCAGCTTCACTTTTGTACTCTAAGAAATACACCCATGTGAAACGAGAAAAGTCATCTGTGATCACCTAACAATAAGATTTTTTAGCCAAGCTTTTAACACTAATTGGACCGAAAAGATCCATATGCAATAATTGAAGAGGAGAGTCAATTGAGTTCACTGTTTTGGATTTGTGCGATTTTTTGTGTTGTTTTCCTTTGGCACATGCTAAACATTTTTCAGAAAAAGGGAATTCCTTGGAAGGAAGACCTCTGACTAGATTTAGTTTAGAAAGTTTGTTAATGTTTTTAAAGTTCACATGTCCCAATCGCCTATGCCAAAATAGTGACTCTGACTCGGATGCCTTTGAAAGTAAACAAGTCATTGGGCATTCAGACTTGGCATCTCTCATATTTATCACATAGGTATTATTCTGCCTAGGAGCTTTTAGCATAATCATGCTGGTGGGTGGTTTAAATCCTGGCTTTAGAAAGATGCACTTCATGTCATTGAATAACACTGAGATTCCTTTGTCACAGACTTGTGATACGCTCAATAGATTGTAGAACAATTCTGGAACATAATTGACATCTTCTAGAGTCATTGTGTCGGAAACCACATCTCCTATTCCAACAATCTTTCCACCCTTTTCATTCCCAGCGAAAGCAACAAACTCTCCATCAATAAACTGATAGTTTTTGAGGAGTTCTTTCAGCCCAGTCATATGCCTTGAAGCACCCCTATCAACATGCCATAGATATCTCATAAGAGCTATCAAACATTTCTGTAGTTTATTCTGAAATACAAAAGAAAACAAAAGAAAGACAAAGATAAATACAAGAGACTCTATGTACAATCACGACTCAGACATTTACTTATTTAACTTTGGGAATCCAGGTCTGCTTTAGTTTTGATCTATCGTGATTTTCACCTAAAATTGACTCTTGTCTTTTCCAAATTTGTGTGGTTTTAACGAAACTTTTCACTGTTTCTTGAAGGTTTTTGATCTGATCAGAAAAAGAATTTTGAGTTTTGACTTCATTTTGTGGTTTAGGTTTCAAATGACATTTTTTGACCACATGACCCTCATTTCCACATCTAAAGCATTTTGAGTGTTTAGGCTTGATATTTGGAGATGATCTGGATGATGATGGTTGTGATGTTCTTTTCTTGATCTTGTTTGAGCAGGAGCTCTCACTTGAACATGATTCATCATTGTTATCACTTGATTCTTCATTTGTTTTGCAGTCAGACGCGTTGATGTTGCTTTCTGTATCACTCTGTGATTCTTCAGAACTTGAAATATCTGTAGATGATGGAGTAAATTCTGGAATTTCTTCAGTTAGAAATTTCCCAAACCTGTTCTGTTTTAGTTTTGGTACAAACACAAATGGTCTATATGCATTTTTATCATCAGAGAATGCAGCATTAAGATCAACACATACTGGCATAACATTGTCAACACAAACATTAGAGTGTTTGATAGGATTCTTCCTATCATCAGGGGCCACAACGCCCTTTAAGTCTAGTCTAGAAGTTAATTTAGTACAGTCATCCGGTCTAGATAAACTATTACAGTTATCCATCCTAGATAAACACTATTACAGTCATCCAGCTTAGTTAAACTATTATAGTCGTCCGAATTCAAAATAGTTTTAGTCTTTTCATTATTCCAGATGAACCAATTCACTATAGAGTAATTGGCACCCGGGTGACCTAACCCCAACGTCTGTCCACCACAACTCTCATCATCTTCCACCTAAGCCTTTTAGGTCACATCTGCATTGCTTTTACTGATATTAGAATTTGACTCAGATTTGACACATTCTTTTTCAAAAAGATCATTTTCTGGATGAGGTTTTGGAATGGGTATATATTCACTTTTGCTCAAAGGTAAAAACAGAGATCTTTCAATCCCCTTTGTATCCTTATACCCAATTCCATGTTTGACGAACGATTGCCTTGAGCAATCTAAAATATCAGCATAAGCATTTTTGCTTACATTCCATTTGTCCACAATAATCTGGAGATGATTTGTTTCATTTCTAGATTTTTCTAACTTTGAGGTTAAATCATTTATTAGAAAATCCTTTTTGAGAACAAATTCTTTTAGAGTTTGCATTTCAGCTAGAGTTGCATTTAACTTTCGCTGATACGCCAACTCATTTTCTTTCATTTCAGTGTTGATTTTTCGGATATCATCCATTTCTCTTAAAATTCTCCTATTGTGTGACAAACAGTAAGCAACCGCTGTAACGCACCTTGGTGAGCGCAACTTTGATTTTATTTCAAGAGGAATACTTACCAGATCTCTTTCCTCAGCTTTCTTGGGCACATTCTGCGGCTTCTCATCTGCTTTGCTAGTGGGTGTCTTCTCGGCTACCAGTGCTTCCTCAGAAGCGGCTTCTTTTCCCTTTTTGGCAATCAGAACTCCCTTTAGACCAGCATTTTCTAGCATTTCACCCTTTGGTATTTCAGACGACGACCCTTCCAGTGAATTCACACCATGTGTGGATTTGGTACAGATTTTGGCCATCAATGCTTTGTTCACATCAGCTTCAACCGCAGCTGCCTCCTCTCCCCAATCAAAGTCTTCAACCACCAACGCTTTCTGTTGATTTGCTTCACTTCCATCAGTAATCGCCACCATTCTTTCAGATCCATTTCTTCCATATCATCCGGTTCAACCTGGTACATGTCTTCAGGAGTCATCATCTCACTCTTAAGATCACCAGTCTTCAAAGCCTCAAAGCTAGTCATGAATGTGTTGAAGAGTTCAACATGTTCGTTAGCGAGCTTTGTGAGTTGTGGGTTGAGTGTCTTTGCAGCTTTGTCAGAGTATGAGACTGTCTTTCCTAAGCTTGAACCACCACCACCCATTGCATCCACATATACATGTGATGAGCTTGAACCCATGTCACCTACTGGAGTCATTAGTGCTAGATTCTTCATAGCAGTGCTAGGAGCGACCTTTGGAGCGGTCTGGTTCATTTCTCTTTTGGTGATATCCATTTTGAATGATTTCAGAGTATTGATGAGATCAGCCAAAGTAGATTGAGCATCTAAATACTCTTTTCTAATCAACATGCATTGTAGACTCCATTCCTTGGGCAGAGAGTCGAGCAATTTCTTGATTTAGTTTCGGTTGTTGACTGGAATTCCTGCTTTCTTTATCTTTGTTAACAGACTCATGAACCTGTCAATATGAGACGACAGGCTTTCCCCTCGAACACTTCCAAACATATCATATTCTTTTTGAATCATATCTTGCTTGATCTGTCTCATCTCAGCATTTCCTTCATAATACTCACTTAATGCAAGCCACAAGTCAAGAGCGGATCCGTATTCCTCAAACATGTTGTACACATCATTGGACAAAGCCATGGTGAGAGCACCGTAAGCCTTGTGATCCCTCTGCAGTAGCTGTTTATCAAGGTTAGTGTAGGTAGTAGGATCAGTGTTAAACACCTCTCCTGCTTCAGTGGTCCTCACTGGAATGTGAGGTCGAAGTTGTACAGACGTCCACTGATTAAAGTCGTTGACGTAGTAAAACGCCTTCATTCGGTTTTTCCAGGTTCCATAATCTTCTGCACCCATTAACTTAGGAATTCGGGTTATTGTTCCAGTTTCCAGTTCTTGTTGGGTTATAGGATTCATGGTTAAGTTGTTGTTGTTGCCAGCCATTGATTAAGGTTGATTTTATAAGTTTAGTTTTCTGATTTTAAAGATTACAGTCCAGAATAAAGTCCACAGTCCTTAATTTAAGTGAGCAGGCCTTAAGTGCGCAGATAAGTGCGCAGTTCTGATAAGTGCGCAGGGAACAAGTATGCAACCACCTGAAACAATGGTAACAACCCTGTCAAGATATTGTCTCCCGATAAGTGCGCAGTTTGAAAAGTACACAAAGAGCTAGTGTTTCTTTGATAAGTGCGCAGATCAGTCAACACTTGGGCATGGTAAGTGCTCAGTCTTGACAGATCAATCTGCGTACTAAATAAAGTACGCAGACACTTAAACTCTCGTTTAAGATTTTAGTGCGCAAAAACCCTAGCCAAGTACTCAAAAATACGCCTTTTCAGTAAGTGCGCAGAAGAACCAGAGATTTCTGATTAAGTGCGCAGAAACCCTAGTTGTGTGCCCGGAGACAAAGAAAACTTTGAAATTTTTGAAAATTTAAGTGCACAACCCAAGCAATAAGTACGCAGCTTATGAACCAAGTGCGCACATACAGACTGGAATTAAGTGCACATACTAAGAAACAAGTATGCAACTTATGAGTTAAGTGCTCAAAACAAGAAATAAGTGCGCAAACCAAGAAATAAGTGCGCAAAAACGTCTGTTAAAAAGCACAAAACTCAGCTGAATCTATCCAAGACCTTTTCATTCCATCTGAAATGCTTGGATGATGTTTCTACTCAAAATAAACAACTTTTAACACCTAGAAACACAACGCCAAACGAAATCTGAAGCAACCAGACAAGAAAACACCCTTTTTTTTATAAAAACACAAAAGTTTATAAAAATTTTAAGAAAAACTAACAAGATGAGGGTTTTGTTATCTTAAATAGATACAATCTAGAGCACAAAGGCTCTGATACCAAATTGTAAGTCCCAAATACTAGATCTTGATAGTGCAAAAGATTGTTATCACTTAGAAACACCTATTGGTTAGGTGTTTTAAGTGATTAATCTTGAACAACTTAGAAACTAGATAAATCTTATAAAACCGACACACAAGATGAACAAGAACATGATTCCATTACTGATATAACATTAAAACACCATGGAAATACAGATTAAGTACGCACCAACAATCTTGTTCTAACTAAGATGACCAAAAACCCTAACCCTAGAGCTGCAACAAAACTTCTATATATAGACAGGACTGATGGGTCTGCGCACTTAGCTAAGTGCGCAGGGCCCGTCTACAAGTGCGCAGCCCTCTAAGGTTTCACTAATAACTATGCATAATTACATATTAAGCCCCTGGACATATAAAACTACATTATAAGCTATCAAAAGTCTTCGTTCTGGTAACTGTGGTGTCAAATAAACCCAACACATTCATCATAGCTAAGTCCCACCCATTTTACATAATATTCCTTTTCCTCATCCTCTTGCCTGATTCATTCACAACAAATCAGAGATCTTTAATTTTAGATTGATCATTTAAAACGAGTATTGAATATCAGATAACCATAATTTATGAAATTTTATCCAAAAAAAAAATCACTTGCACGCAAGAATTCAATCAACCATAGTATCAACTGGCCTAATTGGGACAAAATCATCTTCAGAATTGTATTGTTTACTTTTGTCCTTAAACGAGGCAGTTCCTTGAAAGCTTTTATAAACTCGTTTTCTGGCACCCTAACATACCCCGAAAAAGAAAAAGAAACATCTTAATTACCAAAAAAACATAATAGAAATGTAGTGTGTATACGAATAATTATGTGTGCATATACCATGTACAATGAAGATAAGATAATCCTTTCCATTTAATAAGGAATTGTTTAACAAATATCTGCTTTGAAGCAATTATGGAACCATCACCATCATCAGCAACAGTAGGCCTCATTTCACAGTCGAGAATCTTTTCTATATCATTTAAAGGATTAACATGCAGGTACAACATATAATTAAAATCAAAATGTAGCATATAAGTGTGAAATTTAAGTAACTGAAAAAGTTGTATTTCATGAGATACACATTTGGGACATCTCCGGGATGTAGGAAGAGGAGCTTTTAGAGGTGGTAATAAACACTTAGGGTGGTACTTGTAAGTGCACGTTTCACAAACAAGCAGATTCCCAGATTCACCACACGCGTTACATGAATCCTCTTTATGTAAATATTTGACCAAATGATTAGTCTAACATCTTTAATTGTAATAAATATGTTTCCATGCCGAATCTATGACATTTTTTGTGTTTATAAAGATGGAAAGTACCGCATCATCTCTGACAATTTTCTCAATATTTTCTGATTTTTTGGATTTACCGAAAAGGAGGTCTGACTCCTCATCAGATTCATCCAAACTATAGCGAGGCCTTGAATCAGATCTAACATGAAGTCTCTCGACTAAACTACTCATTTTTCTGCAACAAAACCAACAAATTCATTATCGTTCATTGCCCATAAAACAAACTATAAGGCGGATACAATAACAAGTTATTGTTCTCTCTATTTCATAAGAATATAAAAAGACAGCACATTTATACAGGATAACATGCTACTCCTAAAAGGTAAAATAGAAAAGGTACCTTAAATGGTATAACTAAGCATGAAACATGTAGGAACAAAATCCAAGGCGAATAATTGTTTATGAAGAACCTAAACAAATAACAACCATATGGAGATAAAAACATGTATAAAAAATTAACGTATAACACCTATGAATCACCTCTAATGAAATAAATCACAAAATCAACAAAAAATATACAATCAATTTGAATCGTTACCTGGAAAATTGAATCGTCTACACGAATGATAATCAACAATCATTCTATCACAAATTCATAAACAAACAACAAGAAACAACGATTATGAGAAACAAGTACTCCCTCTTGTTCCAATTACAACGAGAGAAACTTTCTTAACGACGGTTTTCGACTCATCATAAGTTTTCACTAAAACCACATTCATTAAAAGTAGTACTTACGTAGAAGAAGGAGAAAGGCCAAAAATTGAATGGAGATGATGAATACGAATTCGGTTAACAGAGGGATGAGGATGAAGATGGTGATGGGGATTTGTTGGACGATGATGAATCAAAGAAACATTCTGATGAGGAAGAAGAAGAAATCTTGTAAATCGATTAAGAAACTGAGTGGTAGTGATTAATTGCCCTATTAATGGTATGGAACCGAAACAGATTCAGAAGGTGAGGGGGAAAGGGGTAGCATGGGAATAATATTTCAAGTTTTCTAAAAATCAAAGATAAAATTACATTGCTACCACTCTAAGCGTTTTAATTGTACAAAAAGTTTCAATTATACCCTCATTATATAAGCTTGATTCACTTATATATGTTGCTGTAATAGTTGGATGGTGTACAAAATTACTATGATAGTCATCACTCCTCCTTAATAAAATAATATAGATTCCTAAAAAGTTTAAAATATATAATGTGGTTGGATCATACATATCTTAATGACTATATATGTTAACAAATTATATTATATTTTATTAGTATAATACACAAGTTTATTCAACCGTAGAATTCATATGTTTTTTTTTTAAATATAACTTTATATTAATAATTATATAATATGACATTTATCAACTCGTGTAATATGCATGATTATAACTTAATATGAAATATAAGAGCAAGCATGCATACATTCAAAATACATATAAACATTTAATTTTATCAGGGACAATGGATTTTTACGTCCGACCAGTTCGACGAACCGGCCCAAAAAACAAAAAAAAATTAAAAAAAATTAAAAAAAAATTAAAAAATCCGGTCCGACCGGTCCGGTTTCCGGTCCGACCGGCCGGTTTTCCGTCCGACCGGCCGTTCACCGGTTCAACCCCGGTTCGCTGCAAAAACGGTCCGACTACCCGAACCGGACCGGTCCAGGCCCCGGAGCCCGGTCCGACCGGTCCGACCGGCCGGTCCGGTCCGGTTTTCAAAACAATGCTTTTTACCTTGCTGGGCTAATCCTAATTCCCCAAGCCTTGTGTTTGCATAAGAAGGAAAAAAATATTAATAAATAACTAAAAATTTTTGAAGGTTAAACCTGCATCTCCTGGATAAGCTGCCGATTAGCTACGACCTTCCAATGTGGAGGTTACAGCATGAGTTGGAGTCTCACTTAGAGAATATGACGGTGGAGTGTGTAATTACGTACTTTATTACAAGATTATATCCCATAAGCTTTTCGAAATATACAAATCTAATATGAAGTGATAAAATATGTGTTATGATGTAACATAGAAATTAATGTATTAGAATATGAAAACAAAACACAATTTTAATCATTGAATAAGATGAAAATGTAAATTAAAAGGAAGATGTATGTTTGGATGAGCCATTGCATGGCGTGATTAAGCCGGTGGTTTTGAAGGTGTGAACAAAAAACCACAAAAAAAGTCATTTTTTTTTCGTTTTTTTTTTGTATAGCACTATTGTATTCGTTGGAAAGATAATAAAACGCTCATTAATTTAGTGTATTTTCTTTTTAAAAAAAAAAACTCTCGTATATAAAAGCTATTAACGTTTAAAAATGTGAGAGGAAACATGAGAGAGAAAAAGACTTTTGAAGTGAAATAAAAGGAAGGTTTCCAGGTGGCACTCCTAAGTGGATGATGGCCTAAATGAACGTCATGTTAACAAAGAGGGCTTTCTTTATTTTATATATATATAGGGTATGTATCTAGTGCAAACCCTTATGAGTTGTGCAAACCCTACAAACCCATCCAATGGTTTTATATGCAGCCACGTACACCCTATGTTACATTCTTCACAAGGGCAAGATGGTCCATCAAAGCATCTCGTTCAATGAGCTTCCAAGACATCACTTTGTTGCTTCCTGACACCACTTTTTTTTGCAGACTTCCACCTTACTTTTCACACTTTTGTACTATGAAAATCCATCCAGTTTATTCAGGATCTTGCTTTATATAGAGTCAACACCTCCTTCTTCATTTCTAAGTCTACACATTTCCATTTATCTCTTCCACATTTATGTCTATGCATTAATGGCTTCTTCATCCAAACCTCCTTCCAACATGTCAATACAAACCGAAATAAATGAAGATGATGACAGTGATATTGGCTCTCCCACCCACCTCGTCCCACACAACTTGGATGATTCTTTTGAATTTAATGAGGATCCTATTTCTGTTGTGCTACATATGTCAGGTTTTGATTTTAATTTCCACTTCAACATTTCATTTTATTACATTTAATGATAGTCCACTTGTTTTCTTTTTTAGGGATTTACTTTCTTTCTTTTCATGTTTTAGATGATAATAATCTCCTACCAACCAGATCTGTGTCGTCTGTTGTTGATGGCCTTGTTCCTGAAGGTCAACACTTCTTTCTCTTTACCATTCCTTTTTTTGTTTGTGTTTTTGTATGCTCATTTTAATGTTAGTGTGTTAGAATAAATATAAATGATGTTTATTATATTTATTTGTGGCCATCATTATCATTTATATTATATTGATCAATTACTATAATATCCCTAAGTTTATAATAGGTGATTCTTTGATGGACGGAATTACCCTTACTAAACCTAATTAGGGTGTCCCCTATGTGTATAAATAGAGAGATAACTAGAGGTATTAGGTTGGACTCCAATAACACCATAACCTAATGTAGCCGCCACCCACCTCTCTCTCTCATTCGATCACTTTGTGATCATTAGCCATCATTAGTGTACACACTAAAGGGAACCCGATCAGGATGATGGTGTCTTCCATTACTGAGGTTCCTGAACGGTTAATCGTATCAGGTACACATGATTGATTCTTATGTTTATACCTTATGTTCTCATTAATATAATCAACATAATGTATGTAATGTAGTTATGTTTTAATTTACATAGTTTTTTTTTTCTAATTTATGTTTCAGATCTGTTATAGGTCATATGTTGTATGCATTTTTGTCACATCTTTACACTAAAATACTTTTGTTTTGTTTTAAATCGTTCCATTTTTGTTTTGTTTTTAAATTGTTTTAATGTAGTTATGTTTTAATTTACATAGTTTTTTTTTTCTAATTTGTGTTTCAGATCTGTTAGGTCATATGTTGTATGCATTTTTGTCACATCTTTACACTAAAATACTTTGTTTTGTTTTAAATCGTTCCATTTTTAATTTACATAGTTTTTTTTCTAATTTGTGTTTCAGATCTGTTATAGGTCATATGTTGTATGCATTTTTGTCACATCTTTACACTAAAATACTTTTGTTTTGTTTTAAATCGTTTCAGATCTGTTATAGGTCATATGTTGTATGCATTTTGTGTGTTTCTTAGATATGTTAATGTTTGTTTTTTTGGCTAAACAACATAAACACCTTTGTGTTTGTTTTGTTAGATATATTATATGTTAATATTTTTTTTAGGTTAAACAACATAAACACCTTTGTTATTGTGATATATAAATACCATAAAAGCTTTTGGTCCAGTCTTTACACTAAAATAGTTTTGCACAGTTTAAAATCGTTACATTTTTGTTTTCATTATGAATTATAGTAACTAGTACAATTTTTCTATAGTTTTAAATCGTTGTTTGTTGTATGCATTTTTTGTCTCATTTTTACACTAAAATAGTTTTTGTATAGTTTTGAATCCTTAAATTTTTGTTTTCGATATGAAATATAGCAACTTAGCATACTTTTTTTTAGAATGATCTTCTTAGATTTATTATATGTTAATGTTTGTTTGTTGGTTAAACAACATAAACACCTTTTGTTATTGTTTTGTTAGATATATTATATGTTAATGTTTGTTTTTTGGGTAAACAACATAAACACCCTTTGTTATTTTGTGATATATAAAGTCCATTTTTTACATAATATAGTAAGATTATATATAGGTTAATGTTTTTTTTTTGTTAAATGTTACCTTGGTACTTTTGATATTTAAACTCATTTTTCTTTAAACTTTTGTTCCTTTACTACTCAACACTGTATAGACTATATATAATATGTGAATTTTTTTTTCTTTTTCTTCAATCTGTTACTTACATAAAATCTCTATCCTTTTGCTCATTTATTTTTTCTTTGCTTAAATCTGTTTCTAATTTTTTTTCATGCCTTTATGCATTTTTATAGAAATCAATGAAGAGCCGTTTTTATGTTTTTGAAACTCCGAATGGAACCAGGATGTGGACTCCCAATGTTGATTTGAAGTATACTCCAATCGTGGGACGTTCAGTTGACAACGGGAAGACGCGTATACCCTATATTCAGTTTATGCTGAACAGGCTGGTTTTTCTGTTAGAAAAGGACAATCCAAGGTATGGAACGATGTTGTTACTCATAAATATTATCGATGTAACAAATATGGTAAACCTCAAAAGAAGCGTACGTTTGACACCTTATGCAACGAGTCTATGAAGTTTCGTCAGACTACCTTTACACTCAGTGATTGCAATGCACACATTTGTGTTATGTTATGCAAAAAAGATGGTTGTTTTGTGGTTAATAAGTTTGTAGAAGAGCATAACCATCCTTTTGTTGAGAACCATAACCCTGATCTTACAAAGTCTGGTAGGAAGCTTAGCTTTTCTGCTAAGCAGTTCATTCATAGAATGAGTCTCAACAAGATTGGTCCAGTAAAAGCACACAGCTGTTATGTTTCAATGAAGGGGGCATCATAATGTCCATGGCACCCCAGCCGACTTCAAAAACTTTAGCCAAAAGTTGAGAATTTTTATTGGTGAAAAAGATTCTCAGTTAGTGTTGGACCGATTGCGTGATCGTTCTGATAGCTTACCCGATTTCTTTTATGACTTTGTTGTTCAAAATGGTCAACTTATATCTGTCTTTTGGGCTGACGAAATTTCGAAGATGAACGTCACATTTGATGCCACTTATCAAACCAATAAGTAAGTATTTATATTCTTGTGTTTATTCTTTTATTGCATTCTTTATTATTTTATTATTAGTTCCCCATATTTTTACTGTATATAGGTCTTGTTAGCTATATAGGTGTTACATAATGCACTTTTTATATTTTTGTTCCTAGGTAAAACATGACTTTTGTTCCTTTCACTGGTGTGGATTATCGGTCATTTTCATTCCCGTACAACTTAAGAAGCAACATGTACAACATATTTAAGCAAGAAATTTAAGGGCATTATAGGAAGAGTTGTGACAATTAAGACACTTTAGAGGGTATGATTGTAACTTTACCATCATTATATCACTCACATCTTAAAATCCTATTCCAATCTTGCCCTCATGACCATACCAATAGATTATCCATTGACTTATCTTTAATAATTGTCTTAATTGTGTTTATAATAATTGTCTT
The DNA here is from genome assembly GCA_030844895.1 of Ambrosia x helenae. NCBI lineage: Eukaryota > Viridiplantae > Streptophyta > Magnoliopsida > Asterales > Asteraceae > Ambrosia > Ambrosia x helenae. Next base: position 38,017,671 of record CM061223.1, on the reverse strand, counting down.
AATTGTTTTTATCGGATGGAAACGTAGAGGTAGAGAGAGAGTTTTTTGAGCTTTTGCATTGCCTCATTTTAATATGCAGAGAATGTTAGCATTTGTGTTTCTTGGGATAGTAATTTCTATCCATGCTCTTACAACATTTGTTGTTTTGAAATAGAGAGGTTCTATTAACTTCTTTTGATTTTATTTGATATGTTCATGCTTGGTTGATTTTGTTTATGACCTTAGTTAACGGAATATTCTTGGATTTAACATCTGAAGTTTCGAGATTGTAATTGTTGTGCACTTAATGAAATTCTCTTGTTTAATTTTGCAGTGAACAACAAATAGAAAAAGACTTAAAGAAAGCCTTAGGTCATCGGTAATTTTTGTTTAATCTCCAAACGCTTTGCTTTTATAAGATTTATGAATAGTGAGGTGAGGCATTTATATGATTTATGAATCGTGAGGTGAATGTACGCTTCAATTTTTAAGTGACAAAATGAGGGTTAATGCGGTCGATTGGTTGATTTGTGTTTCTTGCAGTTATACTACTATCCTCACCATCATATATTTGGATACGCCATGTTAATGTTTGCTAGAAAGTAGAGAAGGTACATAAGTTGTTCATAACTTTTGGGATCCATTTATTGTCATTTATCTGTTACCAGCGCTTTGTATTTTTTAGTTGATTTCGACGGAACCACTCGGTAATCAGTTAGGCCTGCTTGTTCACATTTTCTTTATTAATCTAAAATGCTTTCTGATATGTTCTCATGATGAAATGACTGCATCTTCATTCAAAATATTAGAGCTTAGGCTTCAATTAAGCCTAGCTATCAACATCTGTTATTTATTAGTTTTGCAATGCTTTGTCATATGTTCTCATGATGATATAGTATCATCTTCATTAAAAGTTTTGGACATTGGGGTTAAATTCAATCAAATATTATTTTTTATAATTTCACAGAGGAGACATTTTTCACTACAACAATTTTCTTTGGTAATGACAAACTGCTTCCAAGAAAGCTCACAAAAACCTTAAATCATATCAGAATCAACAAACTCAATTTTTTGGCAGATATAGGCTTAATCATCAATAGAAGAAAAAAAACAGTCTCATTGCTCAACATCATTTTTGAAGAAACTTAGGTATTCATATGACTAGCCAAAACTAATCTCTTGTTAACTTTATTATGTACTAATATGCAAGTTTAAACAGGCAAGTGATGGTGAAGGTTTTAAGATGGTGATGTCAAAAGCGAAGGTGGAAATAATCATGTTAGCCAAACCGTCATTGCATTTTGACTTACTACATCCGACACGTTCAGTATTTTTCCAATTATTTATCTCTATGATATTTTTTGACGTTTCGGTTTGAATTTAGCGAGTTAACACGCCGCAACGTTTGTGCGTAGTTAAATGTTTCTACGTCTACTTTTTGTTTAGTTTGACAATTGTGTTGTAACGCACTGATCCTAATCATTTATAATACCTTGAGTTAAGATCTGTATATATTATTTATATGTTTATAACTAAAAGTCTCGATTACACCCGCTGCATCGTGCGGGCTTATCTACTAGTAACAAACAGTGTGTAACCTTCGGTGCGTATCTTCTGTTTAATGAAACCATTGATTCTTACAAATGGTTGCTCCAATCTTTTCTGAAAGCTCATGGAAAGCAACCATTATTAGTATTATCTGATCAAGATCTGGCCATGAGGCAAGCTATACTACAAGTTTTTACTGAATCTCGCCACCACCTTTGCATGTGGCATATTATGAAGAAGTTACCTGTGAAGGTAATACCTGCATAGTATACATCCATTTTGAATGTTTTCGTTTTCATTTTTTATATATTGTTATTGAATTTTATCTTCTTTTTTTTGGCAGATTTCAGGTGATTTATTACAGAATAGTAATTTTAGGCAATGCATACATCGTTTGGTATGGAATGTTTATATCAAGCCGTCTACCTTGAGAGTCGTTGGAAAGAACTTTTGGATAATTTTGGTCTTCACGATCATTCTTGGTTGAAGGAGATGTACAATATTAGGGATCGTTGGGTACCTGCTTACTTCCGAGAGATCCCTATGTGTTGCTTGATGAAAACTACATTCCGTTGCGAAAGCTTTAATGCGTCTTTCAAAGTAAATTCTACCAGTGCTAATACTCTTGTTCAGTTTTTGATGTGTTACGAGACCAGAATTGATGTACAGCGATACCGTCAAAGGATGGCTGGTTATAAAACGTCTTCTGCAGAATTTAAGCACACCACCGGGTTAGCCATTGAAAAACACGCCTTTAAGTTGTATACTCATTCTCTTTTCCTAGAAGTACTAAAAGAGATTGCTAAGGGCAAGGAATGTTGTTATGTCTCTAACACTAAGGCTGTTGATGATATATTGGTATATATTTTCAGTCACTCACCTAGATCGAATGAACGGTTATGTTAATGTGTTTGAGGTAATTTTTATTTTTATTTTTTATTTTTGAGAGACTTCCATTTTAATGTATTAAATCCTTTGTTTTTAATCTTATTTTTAACTAATCTGGCTTGAATGTGTTCGAGGTATAAGTTTTTAAACAATCGTATTTTTTCCACAGGTCAAGTTCAACGTTGTTGATGCATCGGCTGAATGTTCGTGTAGGGATTCAACCGTGTTGGGTATCTTTGTCGTCATGTATTTTGTGTTTATCGGGTTAAAAATATTCAAAAGATTCCTGCCAAGTATGTTGCTACAAGGTGGCTACGTGATGCATTGCCGAAGAGGATTTTTTCAATTGAAAATCGTTATGGCGTTGACAACTCCCCACAAGCTGTTATGCGTAACGAGATTTTAGATTTGGTTACCGATTGTGTGGATGTTGTCCGTAGTGACACGGATCTCCTTTCTAACTTGGTTGAGCGTTTAAAAGCTATCAAGATTAATATTGTTGATCACATGTCTATTGAAGCCCCTGTTGTTAAATCAAATGAGGCTGTTGTTGAATCAAATGAGGTTGTTGTTGAAGAGTTGGTCGGCCAATATTTTGATGTGGACATCTCATGTAACAATCCAGAAGTTGTTCGTACTAAAGGTTGTGGAAGGAATCGACGTTTGAAGTCCGTTGCTGAAACGAAGGCTGCGAAGCCCCCCAAAGCTCTTAGACTCTGTCACACTTGCAACAAATACGTTACAAATCATGATTCTCGTAAATTGCTGGAAGATGTCAAATGTTGTCGCCACGGAATTTGGTGGAAGCTCGCAAAGCCAGACCCCGTCTCCTGCTACTTAGGGCTACTTATATTGACTATCACTGAGCCACCTATCTTTTGAAGATGTGTTTCTTGTATGTGTTTCACTTAGGATTTAATAAATACTTAACACTACTCAGTCTGTTACGACTGTAACATTTGATACCCAGTCTGTTACGTCTGTAACATGTTGAACTGCATGGTGGTTGGTGCTCGCTTTTGAGCTCAGTATAGTTTATGTTGGTTTTTATATTTCTAATGGAATGCTTTTAACTTTGTTTTCTTATTATTTTTTGGTGTCTGTTATTTTTATGTTTTGTAGACATGGTCAAAGCTAACTAAACCATGTTTTTTGCAGCTTGCTAAATCGTTTTTTGAAAACATTAAACTTGGTTTAAACTTGGAAACATTCCACATCAGGCCACATCATTAGGTTGACATACAACTGATGACAACATACAAATTTTAGGTATTTTCAATCCCCTTAAAAGCTAGATGCTCCCCAAATGACCTTTGAGAATATTAATGCGATAACCAAACACCATATTATTTTATTATTCCTTCGAATCTCGTGTTTGAGGTAAGTAACTAGTCCTTCCAGGTTATTCTTTGACCGTAGTAGACCAGGTATTATCTTTGTCGAGCGGAGGCACATTGGCGGATCAAACCATTTGAGGTACCGACAGGCGTTAATCTGTTTCACGGTACAGATTTTTAGGTTGATCAATTTTTCTACTCAACTATAAATTTTCAAAAAAAAAAAACAATTGTCTATTACCTCTAATGGACAAGTATAGAATCGTCTCCCCGGATTATCATTTGTCCACGAAGTCTTGAGAATCGCCTCTCTCCGACAAGCACACAACTCCATGTACTTAATCTTGTCCAGACTTGAACAATTCTTATTCTAAATCTAGAAATTTAATATGGTTTTATTCCTTTTTTTGCATAGTAAAAGTACATTGTGGGTTAGGATTGAGTATTTAAGAAGGTATCCTCGCCCACCATACTTTTGTGTTTGATATATTCACAAAATGGGGTCACCACCAACCACACCTCCACATAATGTTCTCCAAAACAGAAACTTTTACCCAGTTAATTATTACCTTAGGCCTCGAAACCACCTTCCTATTGAAGCTCCTGACATGGTGTACCTGTTTAGGGTGATAACATCCTCCCTCAACCTTTGGGCCAGCTTGCTGCCATAGTAGACAATAATCCCAAACAACTAGGAGATGTAACTCACGCAAAGGGTTATGAGCTACCACGTCCTGAAATTAACCATGACCAGGAGGTTTTACTGGTGGACCGCCACGTGGTGGACGTTGATTGTTACATACCTCCAGGTGATGTCGCGGACCAGGGAGACACTAACTCACATAAGTTAGGGGATGAGATTAATGATGATGAAATCTTTGATTGGAATATGGCTTATGACCTCATATTCCACGAAGACAACAGTTAAGAGGTTCAGTACACCCAGGCAGCTCATTACACACCTGAGTGGGCAAAAGGTTACGAGTCGTATCTTGGTGCTGAGTATGCGGATTGGACTTACGGAACAAAAACATGAGAGATGGAGTGGGAGATGCATGATCCATGGGAGGATGAACGCGAAACGGATTCTAATTGCTCCTTTGATTCAATTTTCAGTTACTAGGTGTTCTTAGGTGTTAGTAATGTCGGTTAACGTTATTTAGTTATTTAGAAATGCCCTCCTAAGGTTATTACCGTAGTGTGTAATTTCATGTTACCTTTTTAATATGTATTAATGAATTTTAGAAGGGATAAAAAATGTGATAGTTTATGATGGCCACTACTTTATTGGTTTGATATTTAACATTTATCCACATTATGTGGGTGGTCCATATGTATCAAACAATGAGTATTGGACGAAATGTAACATTGAACCACTCAATGTAAACATTGTTTGTACAATGTTACAAAAGTACAAAGCACCACCCCCCGCCCCCCACCCACCCACAACAACCTAAAAAAATATTAAAAATAAAAATATGTAAACCGGATGTAAACTACGAAAATTACAGGTGAGAGGATATATGAAAATATATGTAAGAATATTAAATGAAAAAAAAAATATAAATTACATTATAATCTTGAAAAATAGTGTAAAAGTTGTCAAATATTTGTAATATTACATGTAAGAGAAAGAAAATGACACAATAAACTATATTTAACATCAATTAGTCACCAAAAAAACGTCATAGAATATATATAAAAAGGTTAAATGTAAAAAAGAAAAGAAAACTTAAAAGTTTTATTATAATCTTGAATAGTGTAAAAATTGTCAAAAATGAAAAATACTACATATAAAAATAAAAAATGGCTATAAAAAGGTTAAATGTAAAAAAGAAAAGAAAACTTAAAAGTTTTATTATAATCTTGAATAGTGTAAAAATTGTCAAAAATGAAAAATACTACATATAAAAATAAAAAATGGCACAACACACTTTATGTAACATCAAAAAAATCAACAAAAAAAATGTCAAATAATATATGTAAAAAAGCTATATGTAAAAAGGTTACATGAAAAAAACAAATGAAAAGGAACATTTATATTAAACTCTTGTTTACAGTGAAAGTTGTCAAAAAAAATGTAGTCCTAATGACACAAAAAACTTTATGTAAAACATCAAATAGTCACCCAAAAAAAACAATATGTAAAAATGTTAGTTGAAAATAAAAAGTAAAGAAAAAAAGGAATTTATATTATAATACTGTTCACTGAAAAAGTAGTCACAAATGTGTATTAGTACAAGCATACGAAATGACACAACAAAACTTTATGTAACATCAAACACTCAACCCTATCTAATCTTTTTAAATTATAGGCTAGCTCTAACACCTACATAATATATTATAATTTCTTCTGGGAAAAAAAATATACTCAATCTTGTTTGACTTGCGAAAAGACATAAAGCTGAAACAAAAAGACAAAAAAAATGTAACAAAGAAAAAAATACAAATAAGTGGCTACAACAAAGGTACTGTAACAAAAACAGACATGTTACATATGCATATTACATAGTGACTGCAAAAAATGTAGCAATAAATGTTATTGTAAACATAAAGAAAAAAGTTATAAAAAAATTAAAAAATAGACCAAAATTAATGTCCGATAAAAAGTAAAAAAATAATTAAAAATTATATAATAAAAATAAGAAATTCATGTAACATATACATACATTTATTTCCTTACCTACCTAAAAGCTCATTTAAATGTTGCCAACATGAAAGTTATTTAAGTGTAGTTACTTATTTGGTTTACTTATTCTAGGATAGAGAAATACAATCTCAAAAAAAAATGTCAAATTGGTAAAGGAATGGAAAGCAGAAGGTGAAACAAGAAGATTACAAAGAAAAACCAACCCAGTTGAAATACTTGATGGTTGGAAAAAGGCTAAGGAAATTAGCAACAACATCAACATCTACATCTACATCATCTATCCAGATGTCTGATTCAAAAAATATCTACAAAACCATGAAGGATAGTATGTCTTGGCATTAAAAAAATAAGAGAAATAATTGTATTCTTTAAAAAATTATTTCATCTATCCTTATAAGGGTGTGAAAAAAGAGGAGCAAGGTGTTCCTAGGGGTTTCAAAACACGAAATGTGGTAGTTGATGAAGAGTACAGAACGGCCATCCAACTTAGAGCAAAGGAAGAAGAAGAAGAAGCCGATGACGAATGGTTTAGTTCTATTGATTGGGATTTGTATTTGCCAACTTTCATATCATGCACACGTGGTCCAACTAAAACGGAAGAAGAATGTGTTCCTAGCAGTTTCGAAAGAAATAATGTGATAGCAAATGTAGAGGACAAAAGAGCCATCCACTTAGAGCAAAGGAAGAAGAAGACGAATGGTTTAATTCTATTGATTGGGATTTGTATTTTCCAAGTTTCATATCATGCAACCATAATCCAACTCGAAATGAAGAAGAAGGTGTTCAAGGGGGGTTCAATACAGATAATGTGATAGTTAATGAAGAAGACGATGACCAATGGTTTGCTAGTATTGATTAGGATTCGTATTTACCTACTTACGTATCATGCACTAGTGCTCCTACGTACCTAAATTATATTGAGTAACTTGAAAAATCAGAACTAAACACATTATAGAATGTTATATCGTTTGTAAGAGATAGATAGGAAGTGTTGTTTATTAATATTTCGTTTTATCATTTAACGTATGTTTGTATGGATGTCTTCTGTTTTGTTTATGAATATTTATGGCCTATTAGAGTATAAATAGCATAAGTGAAAAAAAAAACTGGATACATGGTGTAAGAAAAAACATGTTAGAATCACAAAAAAAAAATATGTTTGACGTATATAAATACCATATGAATACATATGTAACATTAAGAGTTGTGTAAAAAACGATATTGTTTTAAACGTATATACATAAATTTCAAAAAAAAACTGTTGCATAATAGATGTGACATATGTAATTAATTGTTATAAAAAAGAAGTAGTTAAATGTAAAAATTTAAGTAAGGTAAGGACAAAACTAGTGGGTTAAAAGTAAAAAAACACTTATTTTGTTTACTATAAATCATATGGAATGAAAGTATCTATGTAATTTGAATTTTAGATGAATTTAACAAATCTACGTGTGTGGGGGAGGTAATTAAAATAAATAAATGAAGGGTGTGATTAGTTTTCTTATTTAATTGTACAACAACTTAGTAATGGGTTTTTGATAAAAAAAAATATTGGTTAGGAAAATGAAGGATGTGATTAGTTTTCTTATTTATAGTACACTTGTGATGTGACTACACATTGAAATCTTACACTCATATCCTTTATATTTGATTCTCTCAAAACTCACATGACACATTCTTACAATTGAACTCCTCTCACTTAACTAGTGTACTCACTAACTTCCAAAAATATTAAAATTATAAATAAAATGGGTAATTGGTATCTTCAAGTCCATACGCTATTGGAGACTCCTTAACCTTCCTCACACACAAAAAAAAAAAACTACTGAATAAATACTGAAAAAAGGGTGATAGCTGTAAATGTTAAAAATTACTTTTAATTTTTAATTTTAAAAGTTAAAAATCACCATATTAAATTTCAGATGGTTTGATAGGTATGTTGGATAGTAATAATATGTTGTATTACAACATCCTAATACATATTTATAAGCTGGAAAATACATAATTAACACCATAGGTGCATTACAACATTCTAATACAACTTAGAGTTAACTACACTGATAGTCCTTAAGGTTTATTGAAAGTAACATCTTAAAGTACTAACTTATTTTTTTAACATGTCAAGGGTTTGTGGTTTCAGTTTTGTAACAAGTTAAGGGATTTTTTTTTGCAATTTATTTAAATGAGAATAATCTATTAATATTATTAAAACTTATAAATTTTAATTATCAAAATATACTACTTTAAATAATTATACTCTATACATTTGATATATATTTTTTTATAAAGCAATACTTTTATCAATATAACTACATGCCGAATGTGTCGAATGTGGTTTATAAAAAATACATGTGCCAAATATGGTTTAGACTAAAGTATTGTGTTATTACTATTAAAAAGTATTGTTTTATAAAAAAAAATATATTATTAATATCATTTTATTTTAGGTCATCATTAAAAGTGACTAAAATGTTTAGCTACATTAAATATACTAAATTAAATAATTATACTTTATTCATTAAAAGTATTTATTCTTTTATAAAAAATATAAAAATTATTAAGCAGTATTGTATTGAAAAAATAAAACTTAAAAATGTTAAATTATAAATGTATAATAATAATCTCATTAAAAGTGTTATTGCTCGTACCACATTCGACATCGTCCACTATTGCCTCTACGACGGTTTCGACATCGCTTAAAAATGTTAAATTATAAATGTATACTAATAATCTCATTAAAAGTGTTATTGCTCGTACCACATTCGTCCACTATTGCCTCTACGACGGTTTCGACATCGCTGGTCAATATCCTTTTTCCCTTTTTACTGCTTTTAGCTTCGATGGCGGTTGATGGATAAAAGTATTGTTTTATAAAAAATATCTATTAAAATGTAGAGCGTATAATTATTTAATTTAGTATTTCTTTTATAATTTAAAATTTTTAAGTTTTAATAATGTTAATAGATAATTCTCATTTCAGTAAAATGCAAAAACTTATCCTTGTAATAAAATAAAATTAATTACAAGAACTGGCCCTCTTGCTATTATTGAGTATTTTAGTCATTTATCAAAACTTAACTAGAAAAATTAACGGAGTTAGTCTTAGTACCTCAACATGTTACAAAACTAAAACCATAAACCCTTAACATGTTAAAAACATAAGTTAGAACTTTAAGATGTTACTCTCTATAAACCTTAAGGACTATCTGTGTAGTTAACTCTACAACTTAACATAAACATAACATACTACAAGGCATTTTTGAGCAAAATACGGATTCTGCCTTCAAAATACCGCGATGCTTGTAACAGAGTTACATCAGCAACAACAGTAGAACTAGTTCTTTTACACACAATTGTTTTAAACATCACACACCCTTTAACATAATTGTTTTAAACAACCTTCGCCAACTATTCTCCAACTATATCATAAATCTACTTCCAGATTGCTTTAGCGATAATTTTTCCCCTTAAAACATTTGCAGCCGAAAGTAGAATATATGCAGCATACTTTGTTCTCAGTCTCCGCAGCTCCGCCAAATTTCTCTGTCCATGCCTACTTAACCCGCAGTCAAATGTTTCGCCAACGCTCATATATTTTTCCATATGCCGCATCAAAAAATTCCACAATCGTGCAAATTGCTTTTTGTTGGCCACGGTATGTTTTCCTTAGTGATAGGCGCCAAACTTATTTCATCACTTTTTGGATGTTTCGCTTCATTCAGGTACTTCACAAACAAATGTTTCTATAACATATGAAAATTCGTTGTTAACTTCCCCAATAAACAATGTAGGTGTTTGTTTTTTCAAGTAATTAGCTTTTACTTACCACTTTAAATGTGGAGTCCTTTGAAAAGTATTCCTTGCTGTCAATCAACCGAACCAAGGGGTACAAGTCACCCTAGTTATCAATCACTCGAATAATTGCATTCCTCAAGTCAAACACGATCAAGTAGTAGTGTTCATACTCCACTATTGGAAAAAACCAAGTCAAAAGATTTCAGGTCCATGAGGTCTTCATTCCTGTACACCGCCGCCTTCATGTTTTTGTTGAACTTATCCATTCTTTGTTCCTCAGTTGCATTTTCATCATTTAGCATCCATTCAATCTACGTGAAAATAATAAATTATTATACACTGTTGTATGTTCAAAATTTACAAAAGCCTAAAAAAATATTGCAAACAGTTTTTTGAACACTTATAATAGCCTTAGTGCCAATAAACAACCTATTTTTGGAAGTTGTTGCTTTGTATCTTTCTTCAAAGTTCAAAACCTCCACCCAACAATTAATGATCTCATCTATAACTCTTGTTTTTGGCGCTAAGCTTTTAAACATCACCCTGTTAGCTTCAACATCGTACGTGCTTCTAAACAACACCTCACTACACATGCAGTAAAATGCAAGATACAGAATAAAGGTAACATCATCAACTAATAATTATACATATTCTTTTTACATCAACACTTACAGGTCCGAATTGTTTTCAGTTCCTTCATCCCCGTGCGGAAGGTTGCTTGATTCGGATTCCTGCTTTAAGCTCCTGTTATTATTAAACAAAATAACCCAAAACATATATTATTATAAGGTAGCTTATATTATCAAAATATCAATTACTCTTTTTTTTGTTAAATAACAAACTACAAAATTAAAGTTTCCCTTTGAGGTTTCCTTTTATCTTGTTCCCATTTGCAGCGTTCACTACTTCATTTGCGCCGAGCTTTTGTTCAATTTGCAGGCCTGCGAGTAGGGCTTCATATTCAGCTTCGTTATTTGTAGTTTTGAATTCGAGCCGGATTGTATAGGTGAACTCTGTGCCTTCTGGACTTAGGATTCTCAGGCCTGCGCCTGCGTTGTCCTCGTTTGATGCGCCGTAGCTGTAAAGCGACCACACGGATTTCTCGTCATTCACAACTTGCACTTCTTGTTCTGCCTTACACTCTTCATTTTTTTCACGGGGTACTTCCGCAATGAAATCCGCCAGGACTTGACCTTTGATGGCTAGGCAGGTCTTGTAAAAGATCGTGTGTTCACCCAGTTCAATGGCTCATTTCGCTAATCTTCCCGACAGTTCTGGTTTCGCTAAGACGTTGTTTAGATTGTAGTCATTGAGCACATTGATTGATGGCTGTGCAGTCTATGACAGGCATGTAATAGGGCTAAAACCAACTTCTCCATTGTAGAGTACCTTGTCTCGGCATCTGTGAGGACCCTGCTGATATAATAGATAAGGGTTTGAACAATCTTTCTTTTGACCATCAGTATTGCGTTGACCACTTTCTCCGTTGCGCACAGGTACAACATGAGTGGCTCCTTTGGGAAAGGAGCTGTCAGCGTTGGCAGGTCCATCAAAAACTTTTTCATTTCTTGGAATGCCCCCTTTGCTTCAGGGGTCCAATTGAATTTTTCTTCTTTAAGCAGTTCTTCAACGTCTCAATGAAAGGAATTGAATTGCTTACATGATGTGAGAGGAAATTGTTGATTGCTACCAAACGCCCATTCAAAGTTTGCACCTCTTTCAGTGTTAAAGGAGAGGGCATGTGTCCGATGGATTGTATCTTTTCTGGATTTAGGCGGAAACCGTCTTTGGTAACAATCACTCCCAAGAACTTGCCCTCTTCCATACCAAATGCGCACTTGCTTGGATTAAGCTTCATGTGGATTGCGCGCAACTGTTGGAATGTCTCCTCAATGTCTTTCAGCATTTGGTCTTCCTCTTTGCTCTTGATGATGAGGTCATCCACATACAATTCCAGATTCTTACCAATCTGGTTCGCGAATGCGCGGTCCATCAACCACTGGTATATGGCGCCTGCGTTCTTTACCCAAACGACATCTTTGTGTAGCAGAAGACGCCTCTATTGGTTCTGAAAGCTATCTTGTCTTCGTCCTCTAGTGCCATCTGGATCTGATGATAGCCTTTGTAGGCGTCAAGAAAGCACTTAAATCTGAATGGCGCTAGGGAGTCAACCTTGAGGTTGATCTCTGGAAGCGGGTCGTAGTCTTTCGGGCACGCCTTATTCAGATCTTTGTAATCCACACACATTCTCCATCCCCCATTGCTTTTTGTAACCATGACTGGGTTTGCCACCCAAATCTGGTTACTGGTCTCTCTCAAGATTCCTGCTTTTAACAACTCATCCACTTGCTCATTCATCGCCTTAGTCTTTTCCACGCCCATGCTTCTGCGCTTTTGTGCAATGGTCTCCCTTGAGCGATAGGTGTTGAGTTTGTGTTGTTCCAGTTCTTGCGGACTCCCACCATGTCTGATGGTAGCCACGTGAAAACATTGTTTTTCTTTCTAAGGAGCTGCTTCAAGCGGTCTCGAATGTTCTCGGAGATGGCTGGCCCCAATGTAATTATAGCTACCCCCATTGGTGTGGGGAAACCGATGGCGCCATGGACTGTGGAGGGGACCATGTTGAAGGATGCCATAGAGTCGCACCCTAAAATGATATCATGTTTGGACCTTGTTGGATTTACTAGGAATGTGATCTCTTCCGTTCTTGAATGCATCCCATCGCCGATGGTGAGGTTGAAGGAGATCTCACTCAACGGGGTTATTACTTCATTTGAGAAGCCCATATGATTGGTGCGTTGATGGGGCGCAGGCGTTTTTTGTCCTCGTCGTCCAACAAGTTGAAGCAATGCTCATACATGATGTCTGAGTTGCTTCCTGTGTCCATGAAGGCTCTGATTGTTCTGTAGTGCCCGAAGATGGCGGTGACGATTAATGCATGAGTGGAGGACGGTCCGCCCTTGACGACAGGGAAACAGACCTGTTGCTCCTTCCACTCCGCCGCCTGATCCGTCTTACGCTTGTTGCGCCTCGCTTGCTGCCCTTTATCATCATACTGACATTCTTGATTTTTTTCTAAGTTGGTCCCTCGTTTTTCTTTAGTTGTACATTTTTCAAAAGATGTCCCAACTTTCTGGACTTTAAAGCCGTTTCTATTGTAACACCCCAACCGATGGCGAAAACATCGAGGTATCACGTAGTGACGATTGTTCAATAGCTCATGGTACTAAAGTGTAAATATTGATATATTGAATAAATAGTTTATTACATTGAAATGAAATACAAAGATACAATGATTCTAAAGTGTCAAGTCAAACTGAAATACAATGAAGACAAGCCTAAATATAAATCCAAAAGCTTAAAAAAGCGTCTCAAAATAACCTGAAACATGTACAAAATAATTTTGTCAACACATATAATGTATTGGTGAGCATACCCTGATTTGAATAAATATGTAGTAATAAAAGTGTTTAGCAATTCATGTGCGGTACCATTTACAATTATGTAATAAGTAATATACGTTCAAAACCAACCCTAGGAATCAAGTATCAAGAATAAAACAACCACTTCGAAAACCATTTTTTTTAGTATAATGAATCACATAACAATGACCAAGGACTTAACTCGTACACGTAAGTCAACAAGGGGGTATATACCATAGTACTATTCATTGAAACGTCAGGCCCTCAAAGGTTAATAATTTTGACAAGTCATAGACACACAAATTAACATAAAGCAAACACAAATGAGAATTGCATTTAGTGAAAGAATAACATTTAGTCATAATGTACATGAATAGCCCCAAAAGAGTAAAACATGAAAAAGGGGAAAGATATACTCACTTTCGCCAAATAACTAGATGACTAAGAGAGCGTGAAAATGCGAGCAGTCCAAAGACTCAACCTAATGTTTTGGGTATCCCAAAATAAGTATATAAGCTTAATAAAGTCTAGGGTTCATATTATAAGTCACTTAGGATGTTACGACTATATTTGGGATTTTTAAGTAATAATAATAATGGCGAAAAAAATACAAACTATTAAGGTTGCTACCACGTCTTATGAAAATAATATCATGAGTTTAGTTTCTCGATCACAAATATTTTCCAAGGTTGAAATAATATATTTTATTCAGAAAATATATAAAATAAATTTAAGAACCCTAATCGTATAAAACTAAATCAACAAACAAAGTTTGGTTAAAATACAAAAATGTTTTATAACAAAAGTAATTTGATATGATAATTATCCTAACATATATATATATATATACACTTCCACTAGTTTTGATGTCAAAATTATTTATTTACAATTTTATATGAATTAATCATGATTAAAAATGATATAATTCATAAATAAATATAAATCACTTTTGAAAATAAAATCTTTTGTGAAATATCAATCCTACTAACTTAGAAACCTCAAAATAAATTTTATAGGATTTTTGAGATTAAAATAGGTTTAGTATAAATATTATTTGTATAAAATTTATTTAACAAATAAAAATGAAACAACATAGGAATCCATGTCAAAATTAGTGGAAAATGTCATGGTAAATATCTTAGTATAATAAAACATTTTCTACAAAATTTCATAACCAAAAGTGCTACCAATAATTTATTGTGAATTAACTAAAATTAAATCATCATAAATTAATTAAAAATATTAATCCGTGGCTAAAAATCCCAAAACTGATCCTAAAATTTCTAAATGATCATATAAGCCATCATACCAAATTTCATGATTTTTGCGTCAATAACCAACGTGTTATGAATTTTTAAAGTTTACAAGTTTTTTAATTGAAAAATACCCAAATACATCCTAACACCTTAGAATCCAATCGAAGCCCTTAAAGACTATAATCGGTATAACAAGTAGAGGGCTATTGTTCTACTGATAATAATGAATAAAAATGCAAAAGGAATTAGAAAAACTCACGAATTTGATAACTCAAAATGAAGAAACAAAACCGAAATAAAACCAAGAAATAAGCTTCCAAATCGTCATGATTATGAGATGAAAATTGGGGCTTCTTGTACTGAGGTGATAGACTAATAGAGGAGAGGGTGTGATAGTGTTTAATCGAAGTAGAATGATCGGTTTAGAGGTGTAATTAGAATGGGTCACATACGTGGGTTTTTATACTAGTTTTGGATTAGTTAGCCATTAAAATTGGTCAATACCATAAAGTAAGGTTTTGAGATGAATTGACTGTTTGACTAGGACTTTGACCGGTTAACTGGTTAACTGGGACTTTGATTGTTCGACTGTCTCCGCGGACCGCGAGAGCTAAAAAATCAAATTTTCTAATTTAATCAACTTTAAGTTTTGGACTTGTTTCCTTCGGTTTCTAAGTTGTTTTAGGACCAAAAATTAAGGGTTTTGAGTATTAAGGTCTGAAACATACATGCTCGAGTGTAGATGTGAGTATAAAACGTGCATATATACACTAAATGGTAGCAACATTCTTGATGGAAAGATGCCCAGCTATTTTGTTAAACCAAAAGTTTTGCGATTGACAGATAACAAGTGTAAAAAAGATAAATTTTCGTTTATAAAACATAGGTTACCCGAACTTTGCGATATAGTTGGAACAATAGTAGTAATGCAGTATGAGGATAACTATTTGAAGACAGAAGAATGTTTTAGATTAAAAAAAAAAAAGACAAGTTCACATAAAAAGATTTTGCAAGTACACACTTTCATGTGTTTACGAGAAGTCGATTTGAAAATCGTTATAAGACATACTATTAGTCGCAAGTTTCCTCATTTTCTTTTCCCGACAACATGCATCGGATTTGTTATATGAAAATAAGATGGTTTACATTTGACTTGTAAATATACTAAACAAGTTTATAAAATGCAAGAGGAAACCATATAAATCAAATGTGTTTCAAAAGACCAAGATTTAAAAATGGCGTGAATGATAAAAACCAACGTGTATAACACGAAAAGCTTATAATTACATAACATTTCTGAAAACAGATTTCAAGCTTTGAAAAGAAGATCAAGTCACATCTATTGCGGTTTTGATTTGGAAGCATGCGTCTGTTTCATGTTCAATGTCTTGATGATAGGCACAGAACTTGTTAGGGTTCAGGCCTTCTCTCTTCTTGATTACTCTTGGCTCGGGAAATTGATGTTCTCCGTTGCTAGGACTTGTGCTAGAGTCTTTGTCAGGGCGTCCAAGAGTTGTGGCTGCGCCTTGCGGACTTATGATTAGACAACTTGTGTCCCTTGTATTCTGTTGTCTCAGAGGGTTTGGAACCTGACTTGGATGCTCCTTGAATCCTGTTCCAGACAGATCATTTACCCTTTCTTTCTTGCCTCCTGTGCTTGTTTCTTACGGATTGAACTTGGGTGTCCGTGTATTGCGGCGCTTGCACCCTATTCCGAACAGACAATTCTTTCTCGGTGCGTGCATAGGTCTTGGCCCCACACATGATTTTTTTCCCAAGTGTTTGGCATTCCTGTGCAGCCCATGAGGGTGCGGATCAGTGGATCACAGCGCACGCCTTGCTTGAAAGCTGCTCTCATAAGTTCAAAACCAATAGGCCCTATTTGGAGCGCTTCCCGGTTGAATCTAGTGATGTAATCTTCAATTGATTCATTGTCGTGCCTGCGCACTTGCAAAATGTCTGTGGAGTCACATTCCACCCTGCGTTGCTGACTGAAATGGTCTAAGAAATCGTTAGTAAGCTCTTTGAGACTGTCGATATTTCCTTTGGGCAAGCTATCGAACCACACTCGTGCAGCCCCTGTAAGCGTCTACGCGAAAATGTGGCACCAAGCTGGCAAGGTCGCATTTTCCTGCCACTTCGAAACGTAGCAAATGGTTGTCAGGGTCCCTATGCCATCATACTTTCCGAGGTTACTTGGGATCCTGGTCTTTGGTGGCAGTGGTGTGAGCGCAATGCGCGGAGTAAACTTGGATTTTTCATTGAAAGATGGAGGATAATATGGTTTGGTAAGGTCATCTTCGCCGGACAGACAGTGTCCCCGCGCAACAGTGTTGGCGACGGACTAGTTGTTGTCACGGCCGAAGTGACTTTGAGATTCATTAGAATCTTCCCTCAAAGTAGGGTCTCTTTGTTTGCTTCCGATAGGGTGTGATCAGGCTGACCAGTGCTAGTTTGAGCAGCACTAACAACTGAGACACTCCCGAGGAAGGATGGTGGTGGTTGTAGAGAACTCATAGTTGGTTTTTTAGAAAGAATGAAGTTTTTAAAGTTTGATGTTCTAAACGCTCAATTACTGATGGTGTCAATGAAGAAACACTGGATTAACAAGTATAAAGACGAGCATAATAAAGAGATAATTTTATTGACAGTAGCCAAATGATTACAAGTACTCGAATATAAATGTTACAATGTTTCAACTATAATTAGAGTTTCTCAACTATCACAGAATTCTCTAAGTGTGTATTTGTGTGTGTAGCTGTGACATTCGTCACTTTTTTTTTATATAATAATAATAATAATAAAAATAATAATAATAATAATAATAATAAATAAAATTCAGATTTTATTATATATACATTTTTTTATTTTCTTACCATCTCTAAACCAACCCAACACCTAAAACCCTTTCCTTATTTTCGGCCCAAACATTGAGCCCAAGCCTGATCCAGACAGCAGCCCATGTACCAGGCCCAACCTCCCTTGTCAGTTTAAAAAAAAACAAAAAAAAAAGAAAAGAGAAGTTCCTGCCGGGACTCGAACCAGGGTAGGTAGCGGTTCGAACACACACACACACGCATGGAACCATCTGGGCTACACCTCAACCCTGGTTACAATCCCAACCTAAATTGTATTTAAACCTTGTTTCTCGTCTGTTTCCTTTTCTTCCTCCTTGAACTGTTACGTGCAGCAGCAGCAGCTCACAAATCAAGCTGGTCAACGATCTTGACCACTTGATTGAGCTCTCTTTTTGGAAACCTTGGACCAATTGACTCGCACGAAACCTGTCAACCAGTTAATGTACGTCAACCTATACAAAAATCACGCGTATGCCATTAATAAACCTTCCTAATGAACTCGATTAGAACCTGTATAAATACTCGTTTTTGGGTCAATTGAACTCGCCCACAACCTCTGAAAAGAACGAAAATCAAAACCCCACCATCACAGACCTTATTCATTCCCTGAATCGTCAACATTACTCGACGTTGACTTTTGTGTTGACTCGAAGCTTTCTGCATCGATCTGACCTTGTGAGTACCAATTCAATGTTTGTTTCTATTCTTGTTTATGAGCCGAACAATAACCCCATCAATTAGGAGGTTATCGTTTGATGCTTGATTCAATTAGTGGGTTAGGGTTTATAGGTTAGAATTGGGGAAGAAGACTATGTTCGTGTTTGTTTATAACTATTGCAAAACGAAAACTATCACCAACTGATCACACAGATCAGTTGGTAACACAGTGCTGCTCTAAAACATAGAACCAGCCAGGGTCTCGGGTTCGAGCCCTGGCACAAACAAACATTTTGTTTTTGGTCCTTTTTATACTTATACTTAATATATTCTTTTAAAAATAGTTTTTAAATACTAAACGTGGTTTATAAATTCTATAAAAATTAGTATATGATCTCCAAATGATAAAGTTCACCATCCAATTTTTAGTTTTTCAAAAATAATTTATTTAATATATATTATAAATATTACAAGTTTATTCAATTAAAATTATAAAATTCTATAAAAATATCAAAACGACTTTGTAAAATTCCACAAAATATATTCTAAGTTTATAAATCAATAAGCATTTCTGAAATGATTTTTATTTTAGAAAAATCGTTTATTTAATATTTTTAACCAATTTTTATTATTTTTAATCATAAATAAATCATAATAAATTCATTTTTCAATATTTTTGTACCAAAAATTTACATAAATTATTTCTATTCATTTGAAAGAGAAATACAATTTTTAATTAAAAAATTCTTCAATTTTAATATTTTTAGATATTAAAAGTCATATTTTGACAAATTGAAATAAATAGATTAAATATTCTATTTTCAAGAAAATAATTTTATAAAAATTATTTTCACACTTAAAACTTTACATTGTGACCATCTTTGATTTAAAATTTACAAAACGACTTTTGTTTATTTATTTATCAAATTTCTCTTATTTATTAGACATTTTATTTATTAATCAAACGAATACTTATCCCCAATTCGAAACCCTAGAAAATACTTATAGACTAGATAGACTTAGACTTATTTGTTACATTATACATAGGGTGATACTTGGCAACGTTGGAATACACTTATTCAATTACACAAGACTTAACACCTTGCTAAGGTGAGTATTACTTATCCCCTTTTTCGCTTTTACAACTTTTGGGGTGATTCATGCACAAGTATACAAAACCTTCATATTCATTTACATATACATTTTTATTCATTTACAATTCATATACGTGTCTTGATTATCTTTGTGCTTATGTTTGAACATGAACGTAGCTTACATACAAAATCATACATCTAGACATAACTTATGTTATGGTGCTCTTTACATACAGACATAACTTATGTTATGGTGCTCATTTAGACGTAACTTATGTTACGGTGCTCATTTAGACGTAACTTATGTTACGGTGCTCATTTAGACATAACATATGTTATGGTGCTCTTTTAGACTCACACGTGTTGAGGTGCTCATTATCAACTTCATTGTACAAACTTTACATGTGATCTTTGTCTTGTTTGGTTACTTGCATGTTTACATAATGCCTTGGTGATGCTAGACACATGAATTGTACTACCTTTTCAAACTTATACTATACGTACAAAACTAAGTAGTACTCACCAACATCATATGTTGACAAAAATTATTTTCATGCATGCTTCAGGATAAGCTGCTTGACGCTTCACATAGGACTTTGGACTTAGATTAAATCAATGAATTATCTTTATTTATGATGTCTTGTATTTAATTTCACATGTTGTAAAACAATATTCAATAATCAAATATTTACATTTTAGTACCATGAGCTTTTGAACAATCGTCACTACGTGGCACCTCGATGATTCCGCCATCGGTTGGGGTGTTACAGTAGCAGAATGATCCTTTTCCTCAAGGGAGAAGGGGTATTTATAGTCCTATGGGCCGTCCTGTGTTTGGTTCATTTGAGAATGACAGTTGTCCTGCGCGGGTCCCACACATTTGTCAACCATTGGAGCTCATGCGTTGTCTTCCTATGATAGGTCCACGTGTCTTGCGATCGTCCTTTCTGTCCTTTCTCTGTACGTCGTACCTGCATGTGATCATGGACCAGGGAATAATGGCCTCTGATTGACTGCACGTCCCTTTCTTTGTCGGATCACAGCTGGCATGTACTAGGAAACGTGCGCACGCTTCTAGAAGCTTTAGTCAGTGTTCCTGTTGACGTGTATGGAGATGTGGGGTTGTGCGCACGCGCGGGTACATATCTCTTCACTCCATAATAGTGTTGCAAATAAGAACCAGTAGCTTTCAATACTGTATACAAGACGTTCTCCAAAATTTAAGAAAGGGTTAATAGATTTAAATACTCCTAACTATCGCCTGTTGGCGGATAATACTCCCAACTTTCACTTTAGCCAATAGCACTCCCAACTTGCAACTTATTTTCTTCTATCACCCCCAAACTAAAGGAGGTCTAACCTGGTTAGTCTTCATGGCCAAAATGTAAAAACCAAAACTTAAGGGATCTTTTTGAAATTTTTTATTATTTTGTTATTATTTTTGTTTAAAAAAATTTATACCCCCCCCCCCCTTTCTTCTTCTGGTGACAGACTCATATGAACCCCTTCATATAACCAGTCTCATCATCCCTGTACTCATCCTTTAGATTCATAGCTTACACTTGCAACAACAATGGCACAATCTTTAATCACAAAATGTTTCATTCACCATTCCAAAAGCCATAAGCTGTCTTGTCCTCTTTAACTGTCGGTATGTCTTCATTGAGTGAGAGAAAGTGGCTTGTAGCCCTCTCTAAAACTGATGAATCAAAGCCGACCGTCTTCGTCTTCTTCTTCTCATGTGACGTCACCCGTGCTTGGTGGTGATGCTGACTCCACTATGGATGTTGTTCAATGCGATGGTTACGAATATCAAGAGGTGATGGTGGCGGAGGTGGTATAAGGGTCCGACGATGGAGGTTCCAACATTCCTATTATACACTTTCACTATGATTCAACCCCTACCTATGCTCAGAGACATTCGAAAATCATCTATCCACTCTCAAATTTTACGCATATACATTCTCTCTTGTTCAATTTGCAGACGGTTGACTTTTCTGTTGACTCTCGATTTGAAAGCATACCGACTTGTAAGTCCCAAACAAACCCATCCTTTGTTTGTTGTTTTGATCTCAACAGTAGCCTCATATTGGCTTTGGTTTTTGTTTGGTGATTAAATCAATTAGAAATCTAGGGTTCTTTGAAAAAAAAGGGTTGCTTTCTGTTAGTGGTTAGTGGTGGTAGATGGTGGTGACTCTGTCACCAGAAGAGGGGAGGGTTGGGATTAATAAAAATTTTTAACAAAAATAATAACAAAATAATAAAAATTTTCAAAAAGGTACCTGAAGTTTTAGTTTTTACATTTTTACCTCGTAGAAGTTTGGGTTTTTACATTTTGGCCACGAAGACTAACTAGGTTAGACCTCCGTTAGTTTGGGGTGATAGAAGAAAAGAAGTCGCAAGTTGGAGTGCTATTGGCCAAAGCAATAGTTAGGAGTATTTAAATCCATTTCCCCATAATGGCAAAACTGTTACAAATGGCAAGTAAACATTTTTTTACCTCCTATTGCCACATGTATGCAAATGATAGTGTATATGTGTTTTTTTTTAAATACACATGTTAATTCTTAAAATGATAACTTGTATTGATTCAGTATTGATTTAATAGGGATTGGGGAATAAATGAATAATCCAAGTGATTAAAATAAACTAGGTTTTTATCCAGCCGCGCGTTGCAGCGGCATCAATATGATCTAAAAATAATTAAGTGATGACATAGCGTTGCGACATTTCAAATTCCAAATCAAACCTAAATCAATTTTCATTGTGTTCGTGATATTAGTTTATCATACATAAATTTTCCACCTAAATTATTGCGTATGCTCGTGAAATTTCTTTGGTAAGCATCCCCAATAATAGTATCATTTTACCAGGAATCTCCCGTGGTACGCGGCACATGGTGGAGATGGCGCACGGTAGATGTGGTCGGTGATACGCGCGTTGTGCGTTTTTCACATGACGTGTTAATGCGGATTTTGGTAACCGACAAAGGCATTGAGACTAACCGTGGACAATGAGAAAAATACAAAAGTGCCAGTGGCTACGCGGAGAATACCAGGAATCTCCCGCGATCCGCGGCACATGGTGGAGATGACGCACGGTAGATGTGGTCGGTAGCCGGCTGCGTACGTTAGAGTGAATTAGCTATTCATTTCGTGGTTGTTAAATATATAGATAATAAACGAACAAAAACCAAACCTGTGTGAAATCGGTAAAAAAACGCATTATGTCGGGGCCAAAATGAGAATAAAAAAACTTAATAAAAAAGTTGGTGGCCAAAACGGGAAAATAAAACTTAAACAAAAAGTAAAAAA
The DNA here is from genome assembly GCA_030844895.1 of Ambrosia x helenae. Lineage (NCBI taxonomy): Eukaryota > Viridiplantae > Streptophyta > Magnoliopsida > Asterales > Asteraceae > Ambrosia > Ambrosia x helenae. Next base: position 37,994,873 of record CM061223.1, on the reverse strand, counting down.
ACATTGTGTGGCCAAAATGAGGAAAGAAAAACTTTAAAAAAATTTTGGTGGTCAAAATGAGAAAAAAAAAAAGTTAATAAGAAAAGCAAAAAAAATGTGGCCAAAATAGACCCCATATTTGCTTGCAAGAATTGAACTTGAATATGATGCTCATATAAACCAACAAACCCAACCACCACACCACTACCACATATGTTGAAATTATTTGAAATTATATGTATTTAACCCAACATTAATAATGATAATAATGAAATTACTATTCATTACCATGGTAAATTAATAGTATATATAATTAGCTTTGAGTTTACAAAAATATGGTGTTTCAACTGTGGTGGTCAATGTTTCAAGAGATGAGTTATGCTGCTGCTTCGGTTGAGCATTATAGTTCAAGTCCTGAACGCGCTGATTTATCTTGAAGTTAAATGTAATATGAGCACATGTTGATGCACGTAACAGTGCAGAGCTATATATCAGAGCTTCCGTTTTTGCTACAGAAATATTCATACCAAAAGCTTTAAGATTAGAATTTATGAAATGTATACTAACATTTTAGTGTGTTATTTGTAAATGTTAGCATCCGAATGCTCATGTTTGTTTCTGCATTAAATATATTCAATATATTTCGACTCATTATAACTCATACCATTTCAAATTCCTATATTTTGACCCGTTCAATAATAACTGACTACATTTTGGCTGTTTGACCCGTTTAATATTAGAGTCCTCTATTTTAACCCGTTCTATTTTATCTTGCTATATTTTGACCCATTTCATCACCATATCATATTACAATCATAGAAACAATTACAATAAAAACAACAAAATGAATCACACCAAAAATATCATGAAAAAATTAACCTGTTGATTCCAACTGCTTCTTTTCCCATGACCTAGCTGTTTCATCGATTCTCATGTTTGAATGGCCATACACACACTGCATCTTTCAAGCTTTACAAAGAAGGAACAAGATTCACAATGTATCTTCAGAAGCAGCATCTTGTTCATGATTATAGTTTGAAGCAATGAATCACGCAAACATCGAACAATATGGTCCAATTGAAGCATAAGATTCAGAACTGTAACAGCAGATAACACAAGATATGAAGACAAAATGTCAAAAAACAAACCAAACCAACTGCAACCTGGATGAGTAAATGGTAATGGTACTGATATGATTGAACAACATTAAACTGTCAGCCACATTTATTGATTTTTTATTCTTCTGATACAGAATCACCGTAAACAATGACGTGAATCTTTAGGTTGTAATTTCCCAAATCATTTTGCTCTTCTTGAATTCTTCTAACAGATTGATTAGCAGAGTGGCTACCGAAGCTAATTTTAATAAGCTCAAGCGTTGGTATGTCCCCAATTTCAAGGGGGATCTCTTCAAGATATAAGCAGTTGAAAATTTCTAATCGTTTGAGACACGGGAAGCTTGTACTATAGGCTTCCCACTGCTTGATATCTAACCCCCAAAGTCTCAAGAATTTTAGCTGTCGAAACTCCTGTTCATCCGTGTTCCAGCAACTTCCCCTAAAAGCATACTCTTCTAGTTTGAGAACGTTGAGATTAGGTAACGAATGAATGATTGACATATCACTCCACGGTAGAAGACACCCAACTAGTGTAAGTGATTTCAATGTTGTTGGGAATGTCATGCGATACTTTGGTTCACCTTTGGGACTATCATACCCAACGCCCCCTCTTCTTCTTCCCCAATAAATTATATTGAGCTTCTCAAGGTAGGTGAGCGATTTGAAGTCATTTAGCTCATCTAAGTAAGTACTACATCTAAGTTCCTTAACGTAGGGAAAACGCTTTTGAAAATTATCTACCCCATCTACCAACTCCACACGCGACATACTTTGCAAATTCATTGGTTTTTCAATGGTAGGAAGAACAAAGCCTTTGCCATAACTCCACAAATGCCTTAGATTTACCAAGTTTGATATGTTGCTGGGTAAAATAATTCTATCTAACCGTGCAAGAATATCCAAAGTATAAATGAGGGTTCTAAGGTTCCATAAATTGCATATTGTAGATGGGAATTTATCAGAAAAACTCTGAACTGCAAGATACCTCAAATGAACTAGCGATTCAATGCCGCGGGGTAAACCATTTAATATACAACTTTGTAGATCTAACACCCTAAGTAGAACAAAGGAAAAGAATCGATTCACACCTTTGAAATCACTAAAACACAATATCGATCGAAGGTTCTGGGTGGACGGATGAATTACAAGTGGATCGGAGATATTAATGAACATACGGACGGGTTTATATGGCGGTAACTGAGAGTATGATATTATCATTTCTGTTTGAAGGGTAAATTGTTCTTCCTTGGCTTTTCTTAGGCATAGCTCTCTTACAAGATCATGCAGTTTAAAAGCTTTGACACCTTCAACAGAAGTCCTCATGTCTGCTACAATTACAAGATTTCTGTCAATTAGATCCATCAGGTAACCCTCTGCAATATCCTCCAACCTTCTATTTCCATCTTGTTGAATGAAACCTTCAGCCACCCATAACCAGATCAACCTTCGTACGTTAATCTTATAGTCTTCTGGGAAACCACCAAGATAAAGAAAGCACTCTCTCAAGTGGAGAGGAAGATGATTGTAACTTAAACCTAATGTTTCTAGACATCCATTCTGCTCACTAATAATGTAAGAACTCATCCTTTGAGCAATTTCCAACCACAACTTTTGACTCCATGGTTCTTTTGCTAGTACTCCTGCAATGACAACTACTGCAAGTGGCAATCCCCGATAGTGTTCTACTATTTGCATTCCAGGTTTAATCGACCATTCAGGGAACTCATTGCCATGGAATACCTTCTGACACAAACAGTTCCCAGCTTTTTTCTTTGTTCAGATATCCTAAGTGATGAATTAATCCATCTGATTTGGCATGCTTAGCAACTTCAATGAGGCGACTAGTGAGCAGAATACGACTTCCATTGTTGTCATGGGGAAAAATAATTTGAGGTTATCCCATGTTTCTATGTGCCAGATATCATCAATGACAATCAAATACCTCTTACCCATTAGGTGTTTGTGGACCATTTCACGAAGTCGAGAGTCACTTGCCTTTTCAAGGTTTAGCTGACCGCGAATGGATTCCAGAATCTGAATTAACACAGCCCGCTTATCATATGCTTGAGAAACAGTGACCCATACACGGACATAGAAATGATGCTTAACATAACCATCATTGAATATTTTTTTGGCCAAGGAAGTCTTGCCAATTCCGCCCATACCAACAATAGAGACGACGTCTAGCTTCTTTTGATCTTCTACAAGTTTATCTCTTATCAGCTCAGCGTCACGATCAAGCCCACTACTATTTCATCAGATAATTTCTTGGATCCTAGTGAATCTCTGGAGATGGAAATTTGAGCAGCAGCAGATTGATTTAATGTTCTTTCAGGTCTTTGAGACAAATCCATCTTCATGCTATCGATTCTCATACTCATGATATCTACCTTGACAGAGTTCAGTGATCTCCAAACGTCATCAATATTTAAGGTTGAGTTAAAGTCCTCAGATGCAAGGAAATGTTCTTTATTCCCACTGTGAACACCGGATAGAAAAAGATCGACGATATATTGTGCCTCTTCTGCTGCGTCTGCAAATCTTTTCTTCAGATCATTAAGTTTTTCGAGGTCCTGATGTTGGTCGATGAAAAGGGTTTGGATCATGGAGCCAAGCTCATCATACAGAAGTTGGAACTGAGGCCTTTCACATGTAATTTTCGGGTTTTCTTCGTTGCAACTAATCAGGTGCCTCAACTTGTCCATGAACATCTGGACATCTGCGCATGCCATATGGTCTCAACCTTTCTAGAATAATAGAGTTAAGCTCTACTCGTGGCTGGATCTGGATAGGAAAACTTGTCACTAAATTACTTCTGTTGATGTATTTGCTGCTAGAGGAATGTAGGGTTCAAACTTTTCAGTACTAAAACAAATTAGTGCAAGACTGAACATTTTTTACTTTTCATGGTTCAACTTTGTATAATATTTTAAACGTTATCATATTTTGATTGGCCTTTACAGTTGCCATCCATAATGTTTTCAATCATTTCTATGGAACACTTTATCTTTTGACAAAAGAGAGTAGACATTAGACCAAGGTTAGTGGGGCCAACGCAGCTTAACATGTGTTAGGCAAAGTTGAACTTCTTTTAATGGATGAGAAATTAAATGGACACACGTATCCATACCTCAACCATTAGCACTCGTTATCTCACTTACGGGCTTGCCCTTGGCGCCCCTTCACCATGGTGTTTGGCATCCCCTTAGTATGATGTGGCTAGTGCCACCAAACCACTGCACATAGTCTTGTAACCCATATGTATGCAGCAGGAAAAAAAATCTATAACTGCTTAATATGTGATTTCAAAATGTTGAAACTTAATGATAATTAACGTATTTTGAGAAGTTAATTCAATTATCAAGTTATTTATAGGGAAAAAAAAAACTTTATGCACGTATACACACATGTAAAGGTTTTAGGTTGGAATAGTTGTTTCTTTATCAAATGTTAAACTAATAAGAGCACGTCCATGTAGTGGTGGTTGCTGGTGAAGGTGGTGGTGGGTGAAGGAGGTGGGGCGTGAGTGGTCGGGTAAGGTTATGAGCACAGGTGAAGGGCTAAAGGGGGTAAATTTTCTATTCAACATCATTTTGAAACTTAATGACTAAGAATCTTGTTGCCTGATTCATAGGTGCTATTTTGGTAAACCGAACACACTTTAAGAGGCTACCAAACACACATTAAGAGGGTTGTAATACATCTTACTATCTTTCATTAACGCCTATTACTTAGCAAATTAGAGTTTTTACATTTCTTGTAGCTAATGTAGAGACTGGGAATGGATGTTATAAATAGGGTGTTCTTTGGGTTTGTTTTTCGGGTTGGGTTGTTTTGAGTTCTCTTCATGTGATCCAGTCGCAGCTTCTCAGCTTCTCATGTTGCTGCTGTTAACACCTAAAGGAAAACCTTTGCATTGTTGCCAAAACATAATAACCTCATTCCATAATAAAAATATGTAACTAGACCATACAACACATATACTCACGTAACTCACCTCATAAAAAGCTAGATTCTTACTAGTTTTTTGGCCGTTAGAGTCAGGTTTTGGGCTACCTAATCCACTGGTTGCATCATCTTCCTCGGTACATAACTGCAAAAGCCTACTTATATCTGGAGAAAAAAGACCTTGTTGCCCCAGGATCATGATCAATTGAAGTTGTATTGGATGGAATAAAGATTTGGTTTTCTGCACATTACTTGTGCAGAGAAAGTATATGAAGAACAAGGCTTTTCACACACCAACATATATTACAAATAAGAAATCGGTACACTGCACTTATAGGTACAAAACATGACGATTATTTTTAACCGACACAACTCCTAATTTGTCCCTAATCTAGCGGTTTGACTTGCACATGTTGGACTTTCTAACTACAAAACATACAGACTCAATTATAATGAGATTTTCTTGATAAAATAATTTCCATGTTCCAACAGACCTAAACTTGAACCCTATTTACAAAACCAAACAAAAAATTAAATATAATACATACCGACATCAATACTGATCAGCGTCACCATCATAAAATCTTCCTTCTAAAATATGTCTCAAAGCTGTTTCAAAGAAGAAGCAGGTGACGGTTGATTAAGTTCATTCTCTCCGTTCTTTGAGCATCTGATTAACTTGTTCTTCAAACACATATACATCGAAGCTGCTACACTCATTCCTTGCACACTGCAGATCTGTAAACACTAATCCCTGTCAAAAATCAACACAAAAAACCCTTAATTATACAAAATCCAAACCTGTTAAAATCGTATCAAATTCAAACGCATAATCATGATTCCAAACCCTATGGAAGGTTAAGACTCGAAGTATAATCCTTTGAATCATGATCCCCAAAGACAAAACTCTGATATACAGAATCAATCAACAACCATATAACAAACAGGAACAATGTAATCGCAAATTCTAAACAGATACAAAACAAATTTTTCAATTTGATATCGCAAAACTTTTAAACTAGCCAATGATCGTGCATGCATATGACACACCCACTCGGCTGCTCTCTATATTCAGTGAACCCATTCTGACCCGCTACCGTATTCCTCAGACCATTCTGCCTAATATAAACCCAGTTGCAGTTACTTATTTTGGCCCAAAACAATCCGACATCTCATTATAAAATATGTTCACCCAAACTTAGATAACTGGGTTTATTTTGTCGGGATCTAGTTATTACTGTGAATGCATCAAATCATGCGTTTAAGCTTAATTATGTTGGTTAAGGCCTTGGTTGCAACACAAACACAGACACGAAAAACACAATTTTGAGACAGGTTTTCTGTGTATTTACAAACAACAATAAACAATTACAAGATATCCTTTTATACTACTCCTATACCTTCCAAACTAAACAATATTTAAGAAAATATAAATAAATAAATAACCCACATATGCTCCTGTTTACTAGGTCTAAGTTATCTTCAGATCACATGTTCACATCCTATAAACCTCAGTTCAATACTAGACCAATTCTATACCAATGACCCGGTTCAAATGTGACCCCCCCCCCCCCCCCCCTGATTTGTAGCATAGGAGACTTACATTAGCCCCAAAATAAAATAGGTAAGTGCTGAGTTGACTTCAATACCCATGACTGACCCGGTTTAGATTCGAACATCCCAGGGGCGGCTCAACCATTTTAGGGCCCCAAAGTAAAGTAAAAATCCAGGGGCCCTTTTCTAATGTTTTTTTTTTTTGCTAACAACTCACTATAGTAATAAATATTAATATGCATTTTATGTGGGGCGTTGTTCTGCTACCGCAACTCATGTAATTAATGGAGTGAAAAGCTTATTGGTTATATTTATCTAACAAATAAATAGATGAACCTGATTGACAACAAACTGAGACAAGCTATATAAAGACTTATAGACAAGAAGTGCATTAGCAAGGCCTGAAATCCTGTCACGAATCCAATTATTAGTTAGAATTATACAATTAACTTACAAATGCATGCTTACATATACGCTAAAAAAGGCTTACAGAATAGTTAATGAAATTGTGTGTGTAAATATAAAAACTAAGGATTAAGTTAGCTTTTACTAAAGTTTATGAGGCGTGCTTGATTGTAGCTTATTCTGATATTAACACAAAAAAAAAAAAAAAAAAAAAAAAAAAAATCACTTCCATTGAACATGGACATCGGAGAACAACTCTAACTGAGGAACATGAATTAAGACTAACTGCACAAAAACAAGAATGGAAGCCTCACATGATTACAGATTTACCTGCACAAAAAATATGACCACAATTGGCAGCCCCATTCATTGATTTTCTAATCTATCTAGAAACGCATATCTTCACTGATATCAATCTTTAGGTCATAGTATCCCCAATTATGTTGCTCTTCTTCAATTCGTCTAACAGATTCACCAACAGAGTGGCTACAGTTGTAGATTTTAATAAGCTCAAGCGTTGGTATGTCCCCAAATTCAACTGAGATCTCTTCTAGATTCATGCAGTCGAAAATTTCTAATTGTTTGAGACAAGGGAAGCTTGCACTGTACGCTTCCCAGAGTTCGATATCTAACAACCCAAGTCGCAATAATTTTAGCTGCCGAAACTCTTGCTCATCCGTGTTCCAGCAACTTCCCTCAAAAGCGTTGTTATGTAGTTTTAGAACCTGGAGATTAGATAACGACTGAATGATTGACATATCACTCCACGGTAGACGACAGTTACTTAGTGCAAGCGTTTTCAATGTTGCTGGGAATGCAATGTGACCATCATGCACAATTGATTTCATTCTTCGGGGCACACCAGTAAATTTGAGCTTTTCAAGGTGGGTGAGAGATTTGAAGTCATTTTCCTCATCTAAGTAAGCAGTACATGTAAGTTCCTTAATGTAGGGAAAACACTTTTGAAGATAATTTACCCCATCATGTAACACTACACCTGAAATAGTTTGCAAATTCATTGGTTTTTCAATGAACGGAAGAGAAAAGATCATCCCTACCGTCAACAAATGCCTCAAATTTACCAAATCTGATATGTTATTGGGTAAAACCCCATCGTCTTCACCTATATAAATGAGAGTTTGAAGGCTCCATAAATTGCATATTGAAGATGGGAATTCTGCTGATAAATTCCAAATTGCAAGATATCTCAAGTGAACTAGCAATTCCATGCCTTTGGGAAAATAATTTAAACTACAACTTTGTAGATCTAACACCCTAAGTAGCACAAAGGAACATAAATGCGTAGCAATTTCATTACTCAGGGATCTTAAATAACTAAAGAACAAAATCGATCGAAGGTTTTGGGTAGATGGATAAGGAAAGCCTTGAACATTGACATCGTTATTTATAAACATATGGACTGGTGTATATGGTGATGTAATAACATTACAAAACTGAGAGTACCATATTAGCCTTTCTCTTTGAATGATGAATCGTTCTCTTTGAATGATAAATCGTTCTTCCATGGCTTTTTGTTGGCATAGCTCCCTAACAAGATCATGCAATATACAAGCTTTGACAGCTCCATTGGACTTCCTCTTGTCTGATACATTTATAAGATTTCTATCAATTAGATCCATCAGGTAACCCTCTGCAATATCCTCTAAGCTTCTATTTCCAGCCTTTTCAATGAATCCCTCAGCTACCCATAACCAAATCAACCTTTGTACTTGAAACTTGTGATCTTCCGGGAAGCCACCAAGATATAGAAAACACTCTCTCAAGTGATGAGGTAGATGATTGTAACTTAAAGCTAATATCTCCAGGCATCCATTTTGGCCATCAACAAGGTATGAACTGGCCCTAGAAGCAATTTCCACCCATAAATTTTTACTCCGTGCTTCTTTTGCCAGAACTCCCGCAACGACAACCAACGCAAGTGGCAACCCTTGACAAATTTCTACTATTCGCATTCCAGGTTCAATTGACCATACAGGGCAATCATTACCATGGAACACCTTCTGACACAACAACTCCCAACTTTGTTCTTTGTTCAAACATCCTAATTGATGAATCAATCCATATGAATTTGCATGCTTAGCAACTTCAGTGAGACGGCTTGTGAGCAGAATTCGACTTCCAGTGTTGTCATGGGGGAAAAATAATTTCAGGTTATCCCATGTTTCTATGTGCCAGATATCATCAATAACAATCAAATATCTCTTACCCATTAGGTGCTTATGCACCATTTCACGAAGTCGAGAGTCACTAGCCTTTTCAAGGTTTAGTTGATCACAGATGGATGACAGAATTTGAAGCAACACAGCCCGCTTCTCATACGTTTGAGAAACAGTGACCCATACCCGGACATGAAAATGATGTTTAACATATCCATCATTAAACACTTTGGTGGCCAGAGTAGTCTTGCCTATTCCGCCCATACCAACAATAGAGACAACATCCAACTTCTTTTGATCGTCCACAAGTTTGTCTCTTATCAGCTCAAAGTCACGATTAATCCCCACGACGATGTCATCCGATAACTTCTTCAATCCTAGAGAATTTCTTTGAGCAGCAGCAGCAGATTGATTTAGCGTTTTTTCAGTTCTTCGAGATGAATCCGATAATTTCAAGTTATCGACTCTCATTCTCATGAATTCCACCTTGACAAAGTATAACGATCTCCTAACATCATCAAGTTTTAGGGAGGAATAAAAGTCCTCAAATGTAGGGCAAGATACGTTATTCTTCCTAATGTGAACACAAGATAGAAAGAGATCGACGATAAATTGCGCCTCTTCTGCCGCGTATATGAATCTTTTCTTCAGATCATTAAGTTTATGGAGGTCATGTAGGTCTTGATGTTGGTCGATGAAAAGGGTTTGAACTATGTAGCCAAGCTCTTCATAGAGAAGTTGAAATTGAGGTCTTTCACATATAATTAAGGGGTTTTCGAAGAATGGAATGTGGTTGGAGTTAATAAGCTGGTTCAGCTTCTCCATGAACATCTGCACACCTGCGTATGTCATAACCTTTCCGAGCTTTTTTAGGTTAAAGACGGAGTTTCAGTGGAGTACTTTAGATCGTAGACTTCTAGTCAAATTTATATGGGTTGTAACTTGTAAGAGTATGTGTAGTGGGTAACGTTTTGGGGCGTTTTGACCCCTATAGCGCCGGGGAACACCGCCCTCCAGGCGCTATAGGGCGTTTTGAACGGCTAAAGTTATTGGCATAGTAGGCGTTTTGCATGCCTTGGGAAGAGAGAGGGTTGAATGCTTTTGACCCGGGTGATGATTGAGATTAAAAAAAAACTGAATTTTTGTTTTATAAATATACATACACACACTTGGGAGCATAGCACTACACAAACACACACACAACATTTGAGAGCAAAGCACTACACACACACTTGAGCATATCATGAATCCTTTTGGTCGAGGTTTCGGGTTCGGTTCCCAAACCAGTGGCGACAACACCCGACCTATAGCTCCGGGTTCAGGTTCAAACCCGCAAAGTTTCACGAACCTGTTAAACCAACCGTATGGTTGGGACCCGAACATGTATAATGTTAACATGGGAGGGAGTTTTGGGATGCCCATAGGAGGTGGGTTTGGCCAAACACAAGTGTATGGGTCATCCCAAATGTTCGGCTCTTCAAATGCTTGGCAAGAGTCGGTTCCGGAGACACAAGGCCCGGTTGCAGAGGAAGAGCCCGTGCAAGGCAAGGCACCCGCCCGACGGCACACAAGAAAAGAGACGGGCGGTCGTGCCAAGAAAAACGTTATACCATGGACCAACCATGAGTTGTACTCGTTAACCCGAGCGTGGGTTGACGTGTCGGAGGATCCTGAAGTCGGTAAGATATATATTTTTTTGTAATGTTATATTTTATTACATATAGTTTTCTAAACGGGTACTTATTTATATTATTGGTTTGTTTTTTCAGCCAACTACCAATCCAAAGGCGATTTTTGGAAAAAAAAAATACGGGCAATATTTTTTGATCTCTCTGGTAAAGGAGAGGGCTACCGGGAGAACGATTCGATATCGGGCAAGTGGACCGATATCAACCAAAAATGCACAAACTTTCAAGGCATTTACCAGCGCACCCGGTACGGGTGGAAAAGTGGGCAAAGTGACGAGGGTATTTTTGTGGCGGCTTTGGAAGAATACAACCAGACATACGGGAATTTCCCGTACGTGAAATGTTGGCGCGTGCTGAAAGACTGCACCAAATGGCACACCGTCCGCCCAACGGTTGGAACTTCTTCCTCTAGGGCCAAAAATACGAGGCCTTCAAAAAAGTCGAGGACCTCTGACTCGGTTGATCCCGAAACGCCTACGTCTGACGCGCGTTATGTCGACCTCAACTCACCAGAAGAAAATCCCTATTTTGCAGGGGAGGAGGGGGCGGAGGAGCTACCTCGTCCCGCCAGTCGACGGGCTGCTCGAGCCGCACGGACGGAGTCTTCATCGGGGGTTGATAAGTTAGTCCCGGCATTTGCTGAAATGAACCAGCGGCTCCAAGACTTACGCGACATCGGGGCTCAGCGTATCCAAGAAAACCGAGAGGTGGTTGACATCATGAGGGAACGACAGTTTGAACGCGACTTTGCTTTTTACACGGCAAATCACGACCACCTAGAGGGCAAAGCGTTGGAAATGGCTTTGAACCGAAAGGCCAAAATCGAAAAAAAATATAACCTTTGAGTATTTTTATCTTTTATTTAGGGTTTGTAATTTTTTTTTTTAGTATTTGTATTTTTTTTGTTTTAGTATTTGTAATTTTTTTATTTTTAATGAAATATTATTAAGTATTAAATATTTTTATTTAAATAAAAAACAATAATTAACCAATCAATACCAATCATTTATAACCCTCACATAACCCCCCTTCTCACTACACCCTCTTTTTCCATAATCCCCACATAACCCCCTTTCTATTACTTTTTAATATTTTAATCCTATAACCCCACATAACCCTCTACCACTACACATACCCTAAGTGTAACTGTATTATGTGTAGTGGTGGCTAGGCTTTATAGACAATAAAATATGGTTGATGGCCTAAAGTTTTCTATTGAAGATTTGGGTTCAATTTTCACTAGCTACATTTGTAGGACATTGGTGAATGGGAAATGAGGGATGACCCGGTCATTGGTTTGGGTTCGAGTCTTGATCCCGACCGGTTTTACTGATTATTTCACTGTCGTGCCTTCGGACGGGTGAGTGGTCGGGTTTTCCCCGGAATTGGTGGCCCTCGTACTCTCGAGTACCCGATTCGCCAAAAAGGGTGCCCGAGAGTGCTCAGAAATTGATTCGTTGGCCGTTCAAAAAAAATAGAATGGGCTTTATATGACTTTATGAAAAAAGAGATGTGTAGTGAGAAGGGGCTTCATGCTTTATAAATGATTGGGTAATCATTGCTTAATTATTCTTTTTTTATTTAAATAATAATATTAAATACCATATAATATTTTATTAAATAAAAAAATTACAAATACTAAAAAACAATTACAAAATACTAAAAAAATATTATAAATCCTAAAAAAATACAAATACTCATAGATCATATTTTTTCTCGATTTTGGCCTTTTGTTTCAAACACATTTCCAATGTTTTGCCGGTTAGGTGGTCGTGCGACTTCATGTAAAACTCAAAGTCACGTTGAAATTTTCGATCCTTCATAAGCTCAACCACCTCTCAGTTTTCTTAGATACGTTGAGCTCCAAAGTCGTGTATGTCTTGGAGGGGTTGGTTCATCTCAGAAAACGCCGGGATTAACTCGTTCACTCCTGAAGAGTCCGCCCGGGCGGCTCGAGCAGCCTTTCGACTGGGCGGACGGGGTAACCCATCCGCCCCTTCCTCCCCTGTAAAATACGCATTTTCTTTGGCGGTTAGGTAAAAAAACGTGCGTCAGACGTAGGCGTTTCGAGATCAACCGATTCAAAGGTCTTCGACTTCTTTGAAGGCCTCGTATTTCTGGCCCTAGATGAAGAAGTTCCAACCGTTGGGCAAACGTTGGACCATTTGTAGCAGTCTCGCAGCAGCCGCTAGACATGGACAAACTGGTTTTTATTTTCAAACCGGTTCGGTTTTAAAACTGGTCCAGGTTTTAGGCTTTAAAAAATCAGTTTTTTTTTAGAACTGGTCCGGTTCCCAAACCGGTTTTTAGAGACAAAACCCACCAACTATTCAAACCGATTGCAACCGGGTAAACCGGTTTTTTTTTTTAAAAAAAAAAACCCGGAAAAAACCGGTCAAAAAACTGGTCAACTGCTGGAAAAAACTGGTTTTTTTAATCTGTTAGGCTGCTGTAGCTGCTGTTTTACTGCAGAACTTTTTCTTTTTTTGAACAATTTAAACACTACAAATTATTATCAACACAAAGTAACTTAAAAATACGATTTCATTGATTAAAAACACGATAAAAAACATCGAAACATAAAGGAATCCGAAGATAACATGAAACATAATAGAAAACATAATCTTAAAAAACATAGTCTTAAACGAAATAAGTCTTCAAACATAGTCTAATCTTCACCCGAACCGGAGTTGCTTCGTATCCATTCATCCATTTCGGCTTCATATTCGGATGTTGGTTCGGTTAAGTCCGCGTTGACCTCGTCCTCGTACACTTCGCCTTCATATTCAAGTTCTCCCTCAAGTGAGCAAATGTTTTGCACCCTCTCCGCCGCATCCAAATAATCCTTCAAGCAAATCGCCATCTCTACCGAAGGTGGAGTTAGTCGCGTCCTACGTATCAAAATGACCCTGCCACTAACAAAGAAAGCGGATTCCGAAGCTACCGTGGAAGCTTGGACGGTTAGTAAATATCGGGCCATGGCGGCTAAGACCAGAAATTGATCTTCCTTACTTTTCCACCAAACCAACACATCAAAATTTTAAATTCATCGGGAATCAAACCTTTTAAATAGTTTTCGGCACCATACATCCCAAGTTCGCTACTAGGAGCGTTACCTCGTGCACGTTTATTAGACGTGTCCAACAAATCATTGTATAAATCCATGTCCGTATCAAGTACATTTTGAGAAGCTTGTCTCAATTGCATTTGAATGGACGACATTTGACCATAACGTTCAAAATAAACATCATACATATCCGTGAGATGTTTGTTAAATCTTGCTACCATACCTTGTGAAAAAAGCGGTTCTTTTACCATGTTCAAGTCCAACTCGTTGCAATTTTTTTCAATTATATTTTCTACCCCCCCCCCCATATTGTAACACGGGTTTAAAGCGGATGCACAAGTAAAAACCGCCGGTAATTCCGAAAAATATTTTCTAAATTTTTCCTTCATAGTTGCCGCCATTTCTTTGTATGGACTACCTCTACATTCCATTTCCCCTAATTTTCTAGTCATGTTATATAACTTGTGAAGTATTATACAACTAGTGGGATAGTAAACTCTCGACAAAGCGGTGGTTGAAGCTTTGAAAACTTGTAGCATTCCGAAACAACTTCAATAACATTCCAATTCAAAATATGGTATGGTGCCGCTTTTCCCCCACTCACCAAAATTTCATGAAATGCATTTAAACTACCTTTTTGCAAAACGTGTTTTTCGAACATGTTTCAAGTGAAACTCCATCTTGTTGGACAATCCTAATTTGGACCCAAACAAACGGATTTCACACTTTTGCAAAATTTTATATATTTAGCATGCCTCGTATTGTTGCTATATATATCGCGTAACATTCTTCGAAAACCTTCTCTTTGTGTTTCAATAACTTTTAGACCATCTTGAACGGCCAAATTGATTATGTGTGCGACACAACGACTATGAAAAAATACCCCTTCACAAATAGGTTGGTATTTTAATTTTAATTGTGTGATTGCCGCGGTATTATTCGACGCGTTATCAAAAGATATTGATAGATTCTTGTTTTCTAACTTAAACGTTTGAATAACTTTGTCAATCATATGAAAAATATTTGTACCAGTGTGAGGGTAATCAAACAATCGAAACGCAATAGTTCGTTTCATCATTTGCCAAGAAGACGGTTCAATCCAATGGCCGTTACACAAATATAAGAGTCGGGTGAACCGTGTGGTGCGGACTAAACATCACTTGTTAAGTTAACACCGGTTTCTAAATTTTCAAAATAACTAATTAATTCAGTTTTTGCTTGTTTCCATCTTTATTAACAATCACGTCTAAGAGTAGCACGACTTACATGTGTGTATCTTTGTTGAAGTGTTCGTTGAAAAAGCCTCGTCAAACGTGGGTTATCAAAATGATTGAAGGGCAACGTTTCTTGTATGACAAGATTCCCCATTTCTTCGCGAACCGCTTCCAAGTTGTACACAAACAAGTCGTCTTCTTGTGTGATTGAGGCTCCACCTTGAGAATTTATTTGTTCTTTCAAAATTTTACAATATGGTTTCTCCACATTGTCTTTCAAGGTCGAGTTAGCATTATGTTTAAGCAAAGTCGAACAATATTTGCATCTCGCCTTGTTTGGACCAACACTCATAACACATAAATCAAAGTGTTTCCAGACATTGGGGTTTCTTTTCGTTGGAACCACCTTAACAACCGTGGCTTGCGTGAAGAAGCACCAAATTGGATGGAACCGGTTTGGCTTTGAGGAGTTGGTGGTTGTGAAGATGCCATTTTTCTTAGAAAATAGAGAGTGATTTGTGAGAAATTAGATGAAGAATGCAAGATTAGAGAGTGTTTTTTTATGGTGTGATTGATCCTAAACATTAAGGGGTATTTATACTATGATTGTTGGTCAAAAAATACCAAAAAAAAAAAAAAACAAAAAAACGGCTATAATCAGCCTCCAAAGGTCATAAGACCATTTTCTAACGGCTATAATCGGTTTTAAAACCGGTTTTTTTTCTGGTTTTATTTGGACCGGTTTGTAAACCGGTTTTTGGGCCCAACCGGTTTTTAACCCGGTTTTAATTTCCGAACCGGTTTCCAACCCAAACCAATCTTCAAAACCTCTACCCGGACCAAACCCGAAGGCTAGGGTCGGTTCCAGACCGGTTTTAAAAAAAAAAACGGTTTCTACCAAACCAGTTTACCGGTTTTAAAATCGGATTCGGGCTCCAAACCGGTTTTTTTGTACAAGTCTAGCAGCCGCCAAACCCTCAAGTATTGAAAATCCCCATGGTGTTGTTTATATTCTTCCAAAGCCGCCTCCAAAAAAATTTCGTCGCTTTGGCCAGATTTCCAACCGTACTGGGTGCATTGATAAACAACTTGAAAGTTTGTGCATTTGCTGTTCATATCAGTCCACTTGCCCAATATGGAATCCTCGGGCCGGTAGTTTTCTCCCCTACCAACTAGACCAAAAAATATTGTTCGGATTCTTCTCCAAAACTCCCCTTTGCTTTGATAGTTCGCTAAAAAAGAAAACAAACCAAAAAAAATATATAAGTGCGCGTTGAAAAAAATATATGTAAAAAAATTATAACATAACAAAAAATATATATCTTACAAACAATGGGATCCTTCGAAACATCAACCCACGCTCGGGCTAACGCGAACAACTCCTCGGCATCCCATAGTTGTACGGTTTTTTTGGTGCGGGTTTCGGTCTCTTTCTTTTTATGCGATCGTCTTTGTGGCCCGGTTGGTCGCTCGGGTTCTTGCTCTGGCTCCGGCACCGGCTCCTGTGTCTCCAGAACCGAGAGTGGCTCTTGCCAAGAATTTGATGACCTGAACATCTGAGAAGACCCAAACACTTGTGATGAGCCGAAACCACCTCCCATGTTGAGGTTACACATGTTCGGGTCCCAACCCATGGGTTGGTTTAACAGGTTCATAAAACCTACTTGGTTTGAAACTGAACCCGGAGCTATGGGTTGGTTAGGCTCGCCAGACGATTGAGAACTGAACCCGAAATCACCTCGAGCGAAAGGATTCATCTTTGTATTTGATTGTGTGTGGAGAGTAGAAATGGTGTTTTGGTTTGTGAGATTATGTTGTGTTGTGTGTTCTATTGAGGTGAGTTGGTTTGTGATGAGTTTGTGTATATATGTATAAATATTAAGTTAAGTTTTTTTTATGACCGTTCAACGGTCAACAGATGCTGACCGTCCAACAATTTCAACATTCAAATCACCACGCCCAAGATAAAACGCTCGTTACTGTCATCACCGTCACCACCATAAAAGGCCCTAATAGCGCTTGGGGGCGGTGTTTCCCGGCGATATGGGTGCCAAAACGCCCAGATAACGCCACCACTACACTTGCCCTAAATAGTTGAAACTTTGTGTTTCAGAATAGGGGTGAGCACAATTGGTGGTCAAAAAAAAAAAAAAAAAAACCGAAGACTGACCTGGAAACCTATCAAAACCAACCCGAGTATATTATGTAGGTTTTGTATTCGGTCCATGAATATCCCTCCAGCTAGTTCTCGGGTCGGGTTGGTCCAGAATTTGATGACATTGGAAAAGGTATATTTACATACACATCTTTAAGTCGTTTTATGTGTGTTTTATCTATTATTGTTTTTTTAGAAATATCTGATAAGGTTGATCCGGAACTTGATTAAGCGGTACTTGAGGATGAATGTTGAAAGGTTGAAGTCAATCAAGTAGTATATGTTTCAAGTTTTTTTGGTCGTTTTGTTTATTTGTTTGAATTGTTGGTTTTAGTATTTTGTTTCGTACTTTTTTTTTTCTTTCTTACTTTTTTGTTTGAATTGTTGGTTTTTTTCGTACTTATCTACGACTCTTCTATGTATGAACTATAAACGATCTTTTGGTTTTGTAATTTCTTTTTTACAGATGTTTTAGTTTTTCACTTAGGAATTCTATCGAACACTTGGTGTGCAAACATACGGTACATAACAATCAAACCAACTAATCAGCAAACAATCTATCACGAACACACCAATCAATTCTAACATCACTAACTAATCATCAAAGATAAAAAAACAATTGATTATATGCAAACAATCTAACATCACCAATCAATTCTATCATGAACACACATAAAAGCATTTTGTAACCCACATAACAAACATCAAGGAATTAAGTTAAAAAACATGATAAATCTGTTCACTTTTTAGTTTGAAACCCACATAAGAACAAATAAAACCAACTAATCAGCAAATTACCTTCGAAGTTCGAAGCTTTCTGTAATGATATTGCCTTCCGAATCAGCAAATCAAAGTTTTCTGAAATGATATTGCCTTCGGTCGATCGGGTCGGGTTTTGTATCTAAGACCGATAGAACCGAAGTTCAAGGGACTAAGGACCGAACCTGTCTACAGGTTTACATTTCGGGTTTGATTTTATTCCTCTGTCGGGTCTCGGTTCGGTTCGGGTCAGGTCTCCGTCGGTCGGGTCAGTTCTTACCGATGCTAATCCCTATTTCAGAAGGTAACCGGATGTAGTCCCCGCGTGTTATGTCGGGACACGTTGGTGATAGTTTTTTGTTATATGCATTAAGCCTAATAGGTTAGATCTCATCCTGGTCTAAGCTTAAATATTAAACATAATTTGTCATACACCGTAATAATAAAACTTAAATTTACTATTTTTATAAAGCCATCAAGCACTTTAATCCTTCTCAAACATTATGTATAGCAAATGGATTTTACATTGGTATAAAATTCTTTTATTTTACGAACTAGATTATATGATGTGATAAAATATGTGTTATGATGTAACATAGAAATTAATGTACTATAATATGAAAAAAAAACAACTTTAATTATGTAAATAAGAATGAAAATATTGTATATTAAAAATTAGATGTATGTTTAGATGAGAAGTAGAGCTAGAAACAACCATTGCAGGGTGTGATTGAGGCGGTAGTCTTCAAGGTGTGACTTTTTTTTTGGAAAGAGTGGTTTTAACCTATTTTGCTCTTGATGAAAATATAATTCCTAGTTTGAACATGATTAGTGATTTGCCTAAACATTATTAGTGAATTATATGAACACATTGTGTTTTTTTCCTGTATGAACAAAAACCGACAAAAAAAATCGTTTTTTTTTTTCGTTTTTTGTATAGCACTATGGTACTCGTTGGGAAGATAAAAAATGTTTGTTAATTTGGTGTAATTTTTTTTAAAAAATATCGTATATAAAAGCTATTAACGTTTTAAAATTGTGAGGGAAACATGAGAAAGAAAGAAACTTTTGAATGGAAATAAGGAAGATGCAACAGGGCATACTTAACGGGGAGAATGACCTATTTGAATGCTTTATAGGATTTCATGTTTTGAAATATTAATTATTAATTAATATATATAGAGAGATAGATTTCATATAGTCAATAGAATTTCTCATAAATGGTGTTACTGACTTTCAATTTTCTCTGAAGTTCCACAAGATACAGCTTCAAACGTTTTTATAGTGCTACAGAATGGTTTTTTTTTTTTTTTTCATAAATCCATGCCTTGTTAACCACATACGCATTTTCTAGTGTGTTAAAGCGCACAAATTAGAAAGACACGCAAAACCTAGAAAAAATAACCACATAGGTCTAGGATGTGCGAGTTGTGACGGGACCATTAAACGGGAAAAATAGCGGTAAAGATATTGAACTACACACGCACGTTGCGACATGTTAGCTTGTAAATTTAGACCGAAACGTAAAATGAAAAATTTGTAAAAAATAAAAAATATAGGAGATTAAAGTTGAAAATGTAAAAGTATTAGTGTAAACTTGTAAAGATAAAAACTATATGGGTAAAAGGTAAAAAAAAATCAAAATGGAAAAAAAAAATAAGAAAATGAGTGGTGGAGTGGTAGGATCATGGGAGTATGTGGACCAATAAGAAACTGTAATGAGTTTTTTTGTTAGTAATTTTAGTGTTATCAACATTCATGGTGATAGTGGATTAACTTGTCGAATTGTTTGATCTCGTTAGTCATTAACCGAGTTAGGAGATGCAGGAGTGCGGGCTCGGTTGTCACTAATGATATTGTGTGTGTTATCGGTTTAAGTAGTTAAATTATAAGTTCATTGGAGTTGGGCCTATTGGATTAATGGCCTAATTAACTAGAGTCTAGTTTATTAATGGGCCATTAATTGAATGGAATAAAGGATAGGGCCTTGTCTTGCTCTTGTACATGGCTACAGACCAAATGATTTTAACACATGGATACATGTGAGTTTTCCTAAATTGTATAACTCCTAAGAAAACCAATTCTAATTTTCTAGAGAGATAATATTTCTAGAAATTTGGAGGTTTTGAACACACAACAACCAATTCACAATTTTGATTATCGGTGCAAAAATTCTCAAAGAAATTAAATCTGATTCTTGTGTATATACTACGTTTAATCCGTTCAAACATTTGATTGTACTGATCAAATAGTTTGTTCTGATAGTGATTACACGACTCGTAGTATAATCCAAGTGATTTTCGATTTCTTCTATGGTTCCGATTCAATAAAACCAACAAAGAACAAACTATTTCGGTCTTCACGGTGGAATCAGACGATAGTCGGTTACATGCTTTAATTGTTTAAGTGATGACGGGAGGCCTCGATTTTGTTTGAAATCGTCAGCCTCGATTGAGATTGTTGTTGGTTAATCTTGGTTCGAAGATAACAAGATAAGAAAAGAGAAGAAGCGCTTGTAGTCACGGTTTCTATTTTGATTTGCCGGCCAGGAAGGTCGTGAAACCGCTTTATTTATTATTTTTTGTTCATGCGATTGAATGAGAAAACAAAAAAAAAAAAAGAATTAATTTCTTTCTTTGGAATTGTGATACATGAAACAAATGATTAGAATTATTCCATTGTTTTGTTTAATGTTATTTCATCTACCGCATAAGAAATATTTTGGTCAATGTTTTGTGTTTTGAATTCTTTGGTGCAATTAACAACAACAGAGCATTATTTGTTGGTGTGTTGGTATTTTTTAGAGTCACATGCACTAGGTTGGCCGGATATATATTTTGGTTTGATTTGTGGGATGAGATGGTCCATGGTGATTTAGACTTTTTGGTTGTCGCGGTTTAGTCGATTGGCCGGGTAACTCTTGAAGATCGCCGGGTTATCTTTGATCAAGATTAGTATCGTTTTTTAAATTCTTTTGGCGATTTGATATATGGCACATGGGTATTTAAGGAAAGAATTGGTTTTCTAAACTTTAAACATGTGTGCAAGTGTATGGATCGGATTATTTAAACAAAATGAGAAGGGTTTTGTTGTTTGCTTGTCAACCTAAGTGAAATCAAGAAAACGCTTGTGTGTCATGTATATCAGTCAGAATAAAAACTCATGGAGTGATGTAATTTGCAAAAGGAAAATCAAAGAAGGAAAACACGCGGTTTTGCAATCATTGAGTCAAAGGAACAATGGTCTTCTTGCTTGTGCAGATAAGTTATTTCCTAACATCAAAGACATTTGAATATACAAGTAAGTGATTTGATTTTTGATTTTTTTTTTGGAATTCTGGATTTAAGTTACTTACATGGGTTAATATTAAATCCATGATTTTGAAATTCAAGTGGTGTTGATTAAATTTGTTTACTATTGAGATATCCGAACAAAATTAAAATGGTTTTGGTTTTGGTGTTGGATTGTGTGTTTATAAAACTTGAAACTTTATTTAGATATTAAATATCATAAGGTGTAATTTGTGAATTTAGTGAACATAATGTTTTGTTTTGAAAAGTATCGTGTGGTATCACTTTGAGAAAATTTCATGTGGGTTTACTTTTATGTACTAATCCCATGAGTTTGAAAAGTCTGTGTTTTGATTTTCAAAACAAATGGATAAACAAAATGGATGAGTATTCTATACTTTTTAATAACCATAAATGATGAAAGTAGTTTTCTGGCCGAGATATTTATTGATCAGAACCGGAAAATAGGAATTTTTCTTGTTTTGGTTATTGGGTATTATCTCGAAAAACCACAGAGGAGTTTTCATCATTTTCTTTCATTTTAGAAGCGAGTGATGCTTATGTATTATATTAAAAACTAGATCTTTATTATATTAATTTGTTGATTTCTAGTTTTAATATCAAGGTTTTGTGGTTGAGAAATTCGTCACCAGAGTACTAAATGTTATATGTATTGGTGTTTTGAAATTTAAATGGATTTTGTTTTACTCCTCGTAAACCTCAATATTGAAAGAAACAATTTTCTTGACTTTTTGATCTTCATAGATGGATAATGGGGCTACACTTGATGTGTGGGGTTTTTTCATTCTCATGAAAATTTTTCTTTTATAGAGACATAAAAAAAAACATTTAAGTGGGTTCTGTCGAGACAGAAGATGAAATTATATATATTGGTATTCTCTTGAATAAACTAAGATTGAGATATATGTTGGATTCTATGGTTGAAACGATAATCTTTTCTTGAAATTACCCCTTGAATGGTTCCATTTGGTTTGTAAAATTACATTAATATTTATTAGTCATTATCCATTATGCGTGAAATCACCAACATGTTATTGATTGTTGTTTGATTTTGTTTTGCCACTTATAAATCACATTAAGTGTTTTTGGAAGGTTGTCATTAGAATAAACAAGTTTATAAAATCAAATTTAATGTTATATTTCGATGTGACATGCTTATTGCTTTTGGATGCTATTCTATGATTAATAAAAATGTCTTTAAATCTTAATTTACTTCGTTTGAGGATTATGTTTATATAACTTCATGTATATTTAAAAACCATAAGCCTAAGTTATAGCATGCTCATTTAGATCATATAAGTTTTAGTAACTACCTGATATATCTAAGAATTGTTTGATTGCATGCGGTAGAAATTCTATGTAAGAATATGTTAAAGAGCATGTATTCCTTGTTATCCTATTCTGGTTTAAGTAAAGGATTATTAAGTAAGGCTATGCTATAAGCTTGGTATTTACTTAATAATATTCCTAATGGAAAGACTAAAGTAACACTTGGATGGTAACTGATTTACCTCCTGGATGCAAGCCTTTTTGGCTGCATATGGAACTTTAAATAAATTATGAAGATTGATATGTAGTAGCTTTGACAAATTTAAAGCCAAATTGATAATTCAAGGCTTGATAAAAGAAAGGAATTGATTTCTTTGGTAAATATGCTCTTGTTATCAGGATTTACACTAACATATTGTTGGTTGATCTTGATTCAGTTTGTAATTTATTAATTCATTAGATGAATGTGAATACTACATTTTGAATGGTGAATTAGATGAAGAGGCACACATGAAACAACATGGGGGGTTTTATATTACTTGGGTGAAAATTCAAAGTGTGTAAATTCATCTAATCATTATATAGTCTAAAACAAGAAGTGATCCAATCTATTGGATTCTTTTTGAACCAAACAAGTAAGTTCGTATGTAGCAGTCTTGATTCCTCTAGTAAAAATAGTTTGATATGAATGAATATGGGGGAGGCTGTTGTTATCCTAGGATTAAGGATAATATTAAGGAACATGGCTATATTAATGATACAATCTCAATACATTGAGAAAGTGTTAAAGAAATTTAATTGTTTTGATTGTTTTTCAGTTGTGCTCCAATAGATCTCTCAATATCTAACTAGTGCGTAATCAAGGTGAATCTATTTCACATATATAATATTTAAAGCAATTGGTTGTGTAATTTATGTTATGATTAGCACCAGGCTTTATAGATTACGCTATGGGGGAAACTAAGTGGATTTACCAGTAATCCAAGTACTTGGTATTGGCAAGTTGTGAATATATTATATAAATACCTAAAAAGAACCATGATCTGTGGTTAATGTTATTCAGGTTTTCCTTCAGTTTAGAAGGGTATTTCGATGCAAGTTATATAACTAAGTAGAGTTGAATGCTCTCTTGGGGGAGGTGTCATTTCTTAGGCAATTAGGATTTATACTTGCATCATTTACAATGGAATGTGAGTTTATAGCGTTTGCAACAGCTGGTAAAGAAGCTGAGTGGCTAAGAAACTTGTATTATGAAATTCCATTGTG
The DNA here is from genome assembly GCA_030844895.1 of Ambrosia x helenae. Taxonomy (NCBI): domain Eukaryota; kingdom Viridiplantae; phylum Streptophyta; class Magnoliopsida; order Asterales; family Asteraceae; genus Ambrosia; species Ambrosia x helenae. Next base: position 37,970,963 of record CM061223.1, on the reverse strand, counting down.
GTTTAAACTGATATCACTAATATTTATCAGGTATGATAATGCTGACTAAAGATTATAGTCAGGTGTATAGTGGAAGTCTTGACAATTATGTGTTATACATAGCATGATTCATGAGCTCATCATGCATGGTGTGATATGTGTGGAAATTTTAAGATTTAAGTATAATTTGACTAATTATCTAACTAAGGAGTTAGGAAGAGATCTCGTGAATAAATCAGTCATAGGGATGGGTTTAAAGTCCACACTTTAATATCCTATGTCAAGATACCCAATTCCCATCTAATACAACGTTAGATGTAGAATTCAATGTGGAAAGCTTGCCATAGACATATTGGAACACATGTTCAGAATCATCCCAAAGTTTGTGTAACGACCCTGCCTGACGTGGCCGGGTCGTCGGGTCGGGTTATCGGAGCTACACAGCGGAATCCAGGGTAATAACAGTCTTGAATCTTCCAGGATCCACGTCATCATATCTGTTGGGTTACCTGAACACATGTCAAAAATAGTTTCTGTCAACATAAAGTTGGTGAGGTCGTGTATTTTATAAAGTGAATGGCCAGTTCGTTTATTTATAATTATTTTATTTAAAATATTCTTTTATAAACATGCTTTACAATTCTATTTCTGGAGGGGAACATATATTCTATTAATTCGATTATATGTCTATTATTCCGATTATATTCTATGAGTTGCCATTCCTATCTATGGTATCACTATGCTTGTGATAAATATAATTATTTCTACCCTCTACTCGGGTAAAACTGGTTCTTGTCCTCTAGTTGGACAAGAAAGGAAATGGCGATACTGTCCAGTACTGTCCTTGTCGTTTCTATTACCCCTTTATATAACTTTTATTAATAAACATTCTTTTATGTAAAGCATTATTATGTTTTCTTACAGTGACATGTATTCCCCGAAAACACTTAATAAAACAGTAAAAGTGGGGAGTTCACGATACTCACATGTTTGCGTTATCTTCAGCTAATCTTCTTATTACAATTATATTTCATATATATATATTGATACGTGTTACGCGTGGGACTTGTTAGATCGTAATACTTAGGATATATATCATATATATAATTTATATATATAGAATTCAGTATATATATTAGATAGTCCTAAACTCGGGGTTTGGGCATCTAGGCAAAAAGAAATAAAGCTGGCCTTTACAGCTTGGCACGCGAACCTAAAGAACTCTAGACACGAACTTACCCGAGTCTAGTGAATCGTTTTATATATCGAATCTTGTATATATAAACATATATATTTTATATATGTTTATTATTCTCTTATTATTATTATCAATTCCGTACGTTATTCGTATTATATATATATTCGTATAATTCTAATAATATTCCTCGTCTAGCTATTGGACCGGGTTCTATTCCGGTGTTGACCGAGTCACTGAGTTGACTCGGTATCGTACTAATGTTCACCAACTTGATTATCGGTACCTCGCACAATCATAACCATTATATTAATAACCGATTATTAGATTGTATAACCAATAAATCAATATATTAGAACCTACCAAGATAATAACCGGACCTCACTGGATAATTATCGGGACATGGCTGGAAGTTGACCGGGATTATATGGAACCGGGTATCGGACCCGTCTTCCGGATTTGATATCCTATAACAAGAATTACAAAGACAGATTAATAATCAAAAGATAATTATTAATAACCAATCTCAATCGGTTTATAAAGAGGAACCATTCGGGTATTCCAAAGCTTGACTACCGATTACCAATTGATAACAGAAAAGAGTATGGTTTGGTGTGGTGACCGGATACTCGCCGGAGACACATCGGGTTCACAGATAAGTTCTCAGGTTTGACTGATTATAGTCAACCGGTCCGATTCTTGAACAGTGACGAAGAGAAACATTATCAGTTATCTTCTCTGTTACACAACGGAATCAAGGCTCGGGTCCGACTGATTAAATCAACCGGTGTTATCAAGACTCCATAATCAGTGGATTACAGTTTGTTTATAATCAGAAGATCGGTGACAGTCACCGGTTGGTGACTGTCCGGTTCAGTTAATCAAAACAGGTTTGGTCAATAATCTGTTGGGTATCGGGCTCCCGAGTTGAACTATGATGATGGTTTGATAATAAAGGATTATCGGGATAAAGTAGAACAAGAAGAGATGATTACCGGGTTGTTATCGGAAAGAAGGAGGCGGCAGCGATGGCCGGAGAGGTTGGCCGGAGGAGAAGCGATGGTGCCAGAGATGGAGGCGGCGGTCGCCGGCCATATTTCTCCGGTCAAGGCTTCTTTGGTCGGAGCTTTTATAATTGAAACACACTTTGTGTGTGTATGTATACAGAACAGAGAGAGAGCGAGAGATAAGAGGGAGAGGGGTGGTTATATAGAAGGATAAAAATAGAGGGTGTTTGGCTATGGGGATAATATCTGGAACTCGTGATGTTTGATAATGGTTATAAGAGTAAAATAATAGGCGTTTGGCAGCGGGTTAATAGCAGATAAGGAGCGTTTAACCGGGATAATAAAATCTTAATAATTATTATCTATATATTCGGTTGAAACGGTTTACCGCGAGATTCGAACTTGAATATTTAATTTAGTAATCGGGTGGTCAGGTCCGACCCGACCCGTTTAAGAGACCCGTAACACCTCAAGGTGTTGCAATCTCCCCCCCCCCTTAGGAAATTTCGTCCCCGAAATTTGAATGATCTTTTCCTTTACATCCTTAATCTATAAGGACGTTACAATTAGAACGAAATACTTGTCATCGAGACATGATTGGTTCTTATGGTTTGCGAGGAAATCGATCTTGTATCAATCCAATATTAGAAATGTCAATCTGTACGACTACATCTTGATCATATTTCTAATTACGTTTTAACCTTTCTTGCTATAGTCATATTATTTCAGATACATGGATTATCTGTATTATTTCGATATGACTATTAAAGGTTCTCGTATTGATACTATATTTTCATCGTTTGATATTCGGATTCATTTACAATGATGGATTCTAGATAGTTCTTAGGAGATAGATACGGAAGTCCCTTCATTATTACGACTTAAACGGGATCCGAGCTACTACCTCTTTTATTTGAACTTTAGAATTTACCATAATTGTAATTTCGATTCTTAAAGAGTAGGGATAACCTTTGGTAACTATCGGGTTATTTCTTAGAAATTCTATCCTTTAAGTTCTATCCATATCAATGTAATCTAATTGATCTCTAGGTTATTTCTATTTGTGGATATACTTAGGAGGTTTCTTAAATCATTAGACATATCTTATCTGGATTCTAAAGGTACCGGAAAAGACTAATTCATTGATGATTGAGATTTCTCTTAAATCATCTATAATAATCTTACTGACTATTTCATTGATGTTTGACTGCATTGTATCTAATACATATTATTTGACTTTTCTTAGTGTATTATCGTGAATGAGGTCTTTCACAATTCTACAGTCAATATATGTAACTTTATCTTTATAGTCTCGGAATCTACTGGTAACAGTCGTTGTTACGATTCTTTGACTTAAGATTCTTATGGCAATGCATCAATTATTCTTTCTCAAAATCATGATTATCATTCGGGATTAACATACTTATGGTATTAACTATATCCATAAAATTCTTTCTTAATTCTAATTCGGAATTCGTTGACACTCTCGATAAAATATTCCTTATAATATTTCTAGTCGTTTTCGTACAACTTATATTTTTATCTGATAATTTCTTTTAATGTTTATATTCTTATAATATTTTCTTTTGGCATATCGGATGCCTTTTAATATTAATTGGCACTTCAATTGCCTTCTCGTGATATATGGCATTTCCAATGCCTTTTTATTATTCAGACATATCGAATTATAGTTCTTTTTATTGTCGATTTATATTCTTTTATATCCAAGCAAATACTGATAATATCTATAGCACACACTATAAATTTAGTATTTCTATAATATATGTTTGCTTGGAATAATTCCTTTATATTTATGTATTCGATTGAAGTTTATACTTTCAGTGTCCGAAAACACTTTCCGATAAACTTATATATAGGCAATCTATCATAGATTCTTAATCCAACTTATTATAAGCGAGGCTTATTCCATTTGGATCTTCGTATAGATAGTTCTTGCCAGAACAATGATTTCTTATAATAACTCTCACAAGCCATTATTCGGAATAGGAAATCCATCTTTCTTTGGCCAGAGAGTTTCACTGGAAAAATGAGCATAATTCTATTCATTTTTCGTTTTCACTTCAATTATACCTTGCGAATCTCTACGCGATTCCGCTTGGTATTAATCGTATTTCGATATATTTGATAAATTATTTTCTTTTAATAATTCGTTGGATTCTACCATTCCGGTTTCTGAATCCATATAAATTTCTATCTGTTATATTTCTAAGAATTTAACAATTCTTCCATGGCTTCGTAAATTTCAACTTGGTAACACTTGACCGTTTTACCAATTTGATTGTACTGTAACTCACGTGAGTTTTTATACGGAAGCGACTGCGAAGATTTGTTCATAGTAATATATATCCTCATAAAGAATCCGGTGACTTAGTGGCAAATGTCCGGATATACCTTGTGTAAGGGTCCGAATATCCTTTGCCGCAGAGATTGCACAGAGGACATACAACTATCTTTGGTTGGCAATCAAAAATCAATGAAATGATTTCTTTGATTCATAGAATTTAACCAATCGATGGTTTTTATTCTGCGAACATATTCTTAGTCGTATTCACGAAGGAATTTCAACTATATTGCCAGTTTTGTGGTCGTATTCTCCACATATGATACGCTGATTTTTCAGATTTATATTTCTTCTTATTATTTATTTTCTTATTATTTCTCTTAATATGTTCGTGACCCAAACATACTGTGATCTTGATAAACTCCTACTCGAATGTTCCTGTGCCTGTGGCATTCATAATTATGTTTGCAACCATAATTACTGTTCCACCTCACCTAACATTCCAGTATTCGTTTATCTTAATCACAATAGGTATGTGTCCTTTACACATTATTTCGATATTCTGTTCTTTATTTTCTCTTGAGTTTGAATTTATATTATTCGGGATAAAACTTGTTGATCTAAGTCTAACGAAATAGACTATCAATCGTTCAAGAATTTGTTCGTGTCAGAAGATATTCAATACAACAATCCAATCTTTTAATATCCCTGACTTGTTCGAGTCGTAGGATTAAGACGGTATTTATATTGTCATATAATCGAGCGAGTAAGAATTCGGTTTCGTCCGCCAGATTCCAAAGTATTTTGGTTACGGAATTTCGAGAATAATATTGTTGTCCAAATATTATTTAATTCTGGAAAGGATCGAGGAGGACATCTAACTGAGATTTTTATATAATTATAAAGACGAGTTTAGATTATAAAACGGAATATATATATATATATATTATTTATTATCGTTTATATTGGAATAATATCGAGGGATTATACGATCGAATATAGGTACAAAATTATACGGAAAAAGGCTCTTGATATATATATATATATATATATATATATATATATATATATATATATATATACGAATACGAATTTGATTAATAAATTTTCATGAAAATACTGTTAAATGCGATATGAAATATGTTTCGGTAAAATAATACGGTCGTGATTCTTTTGTATAAAAACTTTTAGGAATAATTTATAGTAATACTGATTCGAGTTTCATAATAGTATCTGTTTTTAAAAATGAAATTAACGATTCAAAAGAGTCATGGTAAAAACTTTCTTAATATCGGAATCCTTAGATTTTTAATAAACAAATTTCTTATTTCGGATTGATAAAATAAATAGATTTCTCAAAATATTGTGGTCAAATTTTTGATGTTAATCGAATTATACTGAATTATCTGAAAACGTGATAGTCAAACTAAAACAAATTCGGGGGACGTTTTAATAATATAAGGAGTATTAATAATAGATTTAATAAAAAGAAAATTAGGGTATTAACGGATTTTCTCAATCTTATAATTTGAATAAATTATTATTTAAAATGGAGTATATATATTTTTTAAAAATCGAAATACTGGTTTCGTATAAAAATAGTAATGACTAAGTATAAAATTAATAAACTTCATAATTATACTGAAAAGATTTAAAACATTTTAAATAATCACGGAATATATTGGATCTTTATTTAAATAATCGAGGAAAATTCTTTAGAAACACAATATTTATATGTTTCTAGCATATCGGATTTTATAAAAATTTCGGAATTTATGGAGTAAACACATATTCTTGGAAACTTGATCATAGGAATGTTCAAGTTGGAGCGTAATATTCGTATTTTATTTATAATTATTGGAATAACCGTGAGGTTAACGATCCGAATAATTATTGAGACTGAAATTTCGGAGAGATGCGACGAATGATTATAAATCGACGAGTTTTTCTAGAGAGTGAAATACGATTTCTAAACTCTCGTATAAGTCGATTTAATATACCGAAGAATAATTTTGTAATTTTATATCTATTCATATATATACTTCTATAATTTTCGTGTTTTATATCTGGTTTCTGTTCTGTATTATTTCTTATTTCTTATGGCCTTAATATCCTGTAAGATTTCCCAGAATTTAATGTGCATATAAATTCACAACTGTGTACAGAATTGTCAATTTATCCCACATAATCATTCTAGTAATATCCTGTAATGGATTCTTTTTAATTTCTAATATACTGTTATGGTTCTCACCAACTTTATAATGGTTTGACATTTTAGGTACCCAAAAATTTACTCGCCTATTATTTTCTTTTAATATTTCTAATATCTTAATTATTTTTCTAAGTAACATTTCTTTTTAGAAAATATTCTGGTAGATCCCGGATTACTAAAGACTTCAAAACTGTTACTAGCGCCGCTCTGATACCAACTGTAACGACCCTGCCTGACGTGGCCGGGTCGTCGGGTCGGGTTATCGGAGCTACACAGCGGAATCCAGGGTAATAACAGTCTTGAATCTTCCAGGATCCACGTCATCATATCTGTTGGGTTACCTGAACACATGTCAAAAATAGTTTTCTGTCAACATAAAGTTGGTGAGGTCGTGTATTTTATAAAGTGAATGGCCAGTTCGTTTATTTATAATTCTTGTATTTAAAATATTCTTTTATAAACATGCTTTACAATTCTATTTCTGGAGGGGAACATATATTCTATTAATTCGATTATATGTCTATTATTCCGATTATATTCTATGACTTGCCATTCCTATCTATGGTATCACTATGCTTGTGATAAATATAATTATTTCTACCCTCTACTCGGGTAAAACTGGTTCTTGTCCTCTAGTTGGACAAGAAAGGAAATGGCAATACTGTCCAGTACTGTCCTTGTCGTTTCTATTACCCCCTTTATATAACTTTTATTAATAAACATTCTTTTATGTAAAGCATTATTATGTTTTCTTACAGTGACATGTATTCCCCGAAAACACTTAATAAAACAGTAAAAGTGGGGAGTTCACGATACTCACATGTTTGCGTTATCTTCAGCTAATCTTCTTATTACAATTATATTTCATATATCTATTGATACGTGTTACGCGTGGGACTTGTTAGATCGTAATACTTAGGATATATATCATATATATAATTTATATATATAGAATTCAGTATATATATTAGATAGTCCTAAACTCGGGGTTTGGGCATCTAGGCAAAAAGAAATAAAGCTGGCCTTTACAGCTTGGCACGCGAACCTAAAGAACTCTAGACACGAACTTACCCGAGTCTAGTATATCGTTTTATATATCGAATCTTGTATATATAAACATATATATTTTATTTATGTTTATTATTCTCTTATTATTATTATCAAGTCCGTACGTTATTCGTATTATATATATATTCGTATAATTCTAATAATATTCCTCGTCTAGCTATTGGACCGGGTTCTATTCCGGTGTTGACCGAGTCACTGAGTTGACTCGGTATCGTACTAATGTTCACCAACTTGATTATCGGTACCTCGCACAATCATAACCATTATATTAATAACCGATTATTAGATTGTATAACCAATAAATCAATATATTAGAACCTACCAAGATAATAACCGGACCTCACTGGATAATTATCGGGACATGGCTGGAAGTTGACCGGGATTATATGGAACCGGGTATCGGACCCGTCTTCCGGATTTGATATCCTATAACAAGAATTACAAAGACAGATTAATAATCAAAAGATAATTATTAATAACCAATCTCAATCGGTTTATAAAGAGGAACCATTCGGGTATTCCAAAGCTTGACTACCGATTACCAATTGATAACAGAAAAGAGTATGGTTTGGTGTGGTGACCGGATACTCGCGGAGACACATCGGGTTCACAGATAAGTTCTCAGGTTTGACTGATTATAGTCAACCGGTCCGATTCTTGAACAGTGACGAAGAGAAACATTATCAGTTATCTTCTCTGTTACACAACGGAATCAAGGCTCGGGTCCGACTGATTAAATCAACCGGTGATATCAAGACTCCATAATCAGTGGATTACAGTTTGTTTATAATCAGAAGATCGGTGACAGTCACCGGTTGGTGACTGTCCGGTTCAGTTAATCAAAACAGGTTTGGTCAATAATCTGTTGGTATCGGGCTCCCGAGTTGAACTATGATGATGGTTTGATAATAAAGGATTATCGGGATAAAGTAGAACAAGAAGAGATGATTACCGGGTTGTTATCGGAAAGAAGGAGGCGGCAGCGATGGCCGGAGAGGTTGGCCGGAGGAGAAGCGGTGGTGCCAGAGATGGAGGCGGCGGTCGCCGGCCATATTTCTCCGGTCAAGGCTTCTTTGGTCGGAGCTTTTATAATTGAAACACACTTTGTGTGTGTATGTATACAGAACAGAGAGAGAGCGAGAGATAAGAGGGAGAGGGGTGGTTATATAGAAGGATAAAAATAGAGGGTGTTTGGCTACGGGGATAATATCTGGAACTCGTGATGTTTGATAATGGTTATAAGAGTAAAATAATAGGCGTTTGGCAGCGGGTTAATAGCAGATAAAGAGCGTTTAACCGGGATAATAAAATCTTATTAATTATTATCTATATATTCGGTTGAAACGGTTTACCGCGAGATTCGAACTTAAATATTTAATTTAGTAATCGGGTGGTCAGGTCCAACCCGACCCGTTTAAGAGACCCGTAACACCTCGAGGTGTTACAGTTTGTGTTCAGACTGCAAGATAAAGTAGGCTGAAGTATAACTTCTTAATAGGCCTTTGCATTTGCAGGTGCAAGAATAAAGAGACTACCTATAAGAGTATGAAATTTAGCCACTTCAAGAAGCTTAGACTTGGCTTTGATATACTCTTTGAAGGATTTGACACTGGCTAGTAAAATATAGTGTCAGGTAAGGACATATGGATTTATAAACTTATGTGTATTTTACCTTCAAGTATTCAAATGGATAGCAAGGGTTCAATCCATAGAGACACCCAATATTCGAATATTTGGATCGTGTAATTTACTAAGATGGAAATTCAATCCTCAGGACATTTCCATTTATGAATGAGTTTGATTTTCTTTGAGAATTATGTTGAGTTAATCAAGGATATCACTAAAATGGGGGAGGAATGTTAGTAATTTTAGTGTTATCAACATTCATGGTGATAGTGGATTAACTTGTCGAATTGTTTGATCTCGTTAGTCATTAACCGAGTTAGGATATGCAGGAGTGCGGGCTCGGTTGTCACTAATGATATTGTGTGTGTTATCGGTTTAAGTAGTTAAATTATAAGTTCATTGGAGTTGGGCCTATTGGATTAATGGCCTAATTAACTAGAGTCTAGTTTATTAATGGGCCATTAATTGAATGGAATAAAGGATAGGGCCTTGTCTTGCTCTTGTACATGGCTACAGACCAAATGATTTTAACACATGGATACATGTGAGTTTTCCTAAATTGTATAACTCCCAAGAAAACCAATTCTAATTTTCTAAAGAGATAATATCTCTAGAAATTTGGAGGTTTTGAACACACAACAACCAATTCACAATTTTGATTATCGGTGCAAAAATTCTCAAAGAAATTAAATCTGATTCTTGTGTATATACTACGTTTAATCCGTTCAAACATTTGATTGTACCGATCAAATAGTTTGTTCTGATAGTGATTACACGACTCGTAGTATAATCCAAGTGATTTTCGATTTCTTCTATGGTTCTGATTCAATAAAACCAACATTTTTTTTCCTTTTCTTTTTTTTTTGTTTTGAAAAACTCTCAATACATGAAGTACAACTCTTAATACATAAAACCTTTGCTAATTAGATGATTTTTAATAATTGAAAAGAGCATTCATACATTTGTAATTGAGCTCTGTATATTTTAGAAGTTGGTTATGAATTGGGGAAAGGATAATGTTACTGTTCATCTGTATATTTGGGAATACATTGTTCCCTCGCATTTATTTTTTAATATTTTTAAAGTAGTTGTAAGTGGATGAGTGATAAAATGTAAGGGTCCACATATTTGAACACCCCAAAAAAACATGTTGACACCCTAAGTATGACTCGTATAGCTCTATACAAGGCATATATGCTTTAATGATTGGCTTTGTCTCCCATTTAGACAACAGGCTGACAAAAAAATCCCCTATATGCCTCGTATTGGCCAATATGAGGCATATAGGGTTCACGTGACCCTTTTTAGTCAACCTGGCACAGACTTGAAGGACCAATGATTGGTGTCATATGTCTCGTATTGGTCTATACGAGGCATATTGGTACGATGTCCGGTACAATGTAACATAAAGCAACTGCCATTTGTACCATATATGCCACATATAGACCAATATGGGTGTGTTCAATCAAAGTTGAATTATTCTTCCTCCTTTTCTTCTTCTTCCCTTCCTTTCTTCTTCATTTATTCTTCTGAACGTTTAGCGTTTCTTTTCTTCTTCTTCTTTCAATTTTAATCAAACCCATTGCTACATCTAAAATCATACTCTACTAGATCTGCCGTTGTACTTCATTCTCCATTAAGATCTGTTGTTGGTTGCTGTGTATATAAAGTGACATCTCTCTTCCCCGCAACTGGTCTACCCGACGCCGGTCCATGATTCAACCGTGGTCTATCCTAAACCGGCCGGGTTTTGTATAAACAGTCTAATGATGACAACCGAACCGCCAGTAATGCCGGTTCCCAGTTTGACCGGGTGGACCAGCCGGTCCGGTTTTCAAAACCATACATTTTAACAAGGCCCATATTTTGGTGACGTGGAGTATTCCTCCTCACTACACTCAACCAAACCTCCTAGTCCAAGGTGAGTAAAGAGAGAAATATGCTGTCATTCTCACACATTTTGGCTCAATTAAAAAACCACCTAATCCTCCTAATTTGATTTCAAATTTCCAGGAGAAGTCGCGAGTGGTGTGCTTGTGGAAGTCTGGAACCTGTTTAATGTCAATGCGGGTGTTAAGGAAATTGTTTGGGAGTATGCCAAATGGCGATAAAATTAGTAATGGAAAGGGAGTTTATTGCTGCCATTCGTCTTGAATTGGGTATTTGAATATCATAGTTTAATGTTTTCCTGCTCTTATTCGCATTTCATCCGCTATTTTAGGATATGAATGATATATCATGTAATTGTCTTTGATCTTGTGTTGTTTGATAATTGGCCCTTTACATGAAATCATTAACTTTTACATGTTATAGTAGTAAATATATTTTTATGGCTTGCTCTGTAGGTATAAATGGCGGTTCCTAAAATTGATAGGAATAAGATGTCCCAAAGTGACTGGAAAGTCTGCGTCTTTAACATTTTGACACGGTCTATAATGATATTTGGGGAATTCAGTTCGAGTGCACTTCTTAATTCAACCTTAACTGTGTATTTTGGTTTTAACTGCGGGTCGTAAGCTATTACCCTAATGGGTCCGTTCAATGTAGATGTTGGATTGTTACTTGCTCCCATGTTTCTAGAAAGATATATACTTAGGTCCTTGAGATTTATAGTTCTCACTTTGGGTTTATTAAAATTGTTGCATTATTTAGAAATTCTTTGCTTGATTTTTAACATAAGCCTCATGCTAGCTTGGTTTTAAAAAGCGCAAAGTGCACAAAAACTGTGGGCTTTTCGTACGCGAGGCGCAAGATGATTATATAATTTTTTTTTATATATCCTATAGGTTTTTAGCATCCTTTACCCAAAATATAGATATAAGTAAGGTTTATATATGATTTAACTTAAATGTACAACCTTTTTAGCTACATGTATAACACTTTGAAGCATAAAAATACCCGTGTATGAAAGCGCGCGCCTTAGGTAATTTCCCCCAAAAAGCTCGCTTTTCTTGCGCTTTTTGTACACTGCATGTCTTATGTCACACAAAGTGCATGAAGCTGCGCCTCAGGTCGCCTCGCGCTTTTCAAACCAAACATGTGAGCTATTTTTGATTTATTGCTTTGATCAATCTCATAATCCATATTTGCTTGGGTTTAAGTCTTCATTTGATGTTTTCTTTTATATTTGATTATTTGAGTCTTCATACGGTTTCCACTTTAGGTTAATGTGCAGGAATTGCTAATAGCATTGAAATGTCCTTGAAACGGAGTTTAATGGAGGCCTCCTTTTTTTCCTCTTGAAAGAGGTAAATTTTGTACATAGCTTGCTAACTTCGTCATCTGTCGTTATAAAAGAATATGCAGGGCCGGCCCTGAAAATTTTGGTGCCCGGGCCGAGCTGCAAAAATCGTGCCTCTTAGCTTTAGTTTTAGGCCTTAAAAAATAAATAATGTAAACTATTTTTTAAGCTGACGATTAAGTAATATCAAAGTTTGGCAAGTAAAAAAAATTTGTTTCATAACAAAAATAAAAGTTAAAAAGGAAGTTAAAACCAACTGGTAAAAAGCAAAAACAACTAAGTGTGAGACTTCTTCATTTCATTTTCGTCATTCTCTCTAGCTTCACACTCATTAATAAACCTGCAATTTTTTTCTCAAACCGTTTTATTTTCTTCTTTAATTCTTAACATCCCTCAACATTTTTTTACTTTCTGTTTTATAAAAATTACACTTCACTTTGATTAATACTTGATTAACAATTTTGGGGCTTAAACATACAAAAATTCGTCGAATTAAGGACATCACTATAAAGAAAACTTGGATTGCCAGAGGTCAATGTGCCCCCGAGAGAAATTGGGCCCGGGCCGGGAGTCCTCCCTGCACCCCTTAAGGGCCGGCCTTGAGAATATGGATTTGATAACTTGTGTTTTTCTCTTGATTTTTGGAAGTACTTGTAATTTTATGAGATAAAAGGGTGTAACTTCATTTCAGAGAATTTTGTGAATTTTCACTCTTTTAGTTGTTCACCGGCATTTATCAAATCTGACCAAATTGACATTTTCTAAAATAGCCCATTTCAACCCATACCCATTTTGGTCAAAACCTGTTTTGACCTGAAGCACAATGACCATTTTCTTTTAGAAAGGCCCGTTCTGACTCGAACCCAATTTGACCCGTTTCCCCACCTGTTTTGCCAGGTATATTTTCTTTTGAACGACAAAGGAGTTATTGAGTCACGGGAAAAATAATAAGGGTAGTAAGAGGAAAGATGCATTTTAAACAGTTAGAAAGAAAAACAGGGGTGTTAAGAATGCGGATATTAATGCTAAAGGCTAAAGCTAAGGGTATAGACAAGGTAATTTTCATAATAATAATTAAAAAGCTATCAGGAATAGTAACACTAAGAAAAGGCAAGGCAATAGTTGTATAAATGTCAGGCAGGAAGTATATAAACATGTTACTGGTTTACAAGTAAATGGGCTGAAATTGCCGCATCTACCTGAACTTTATCATGTTCTGTTATATTACCAGGCGATGACTATGAATATGTCCCAGGGGCCTGGATTTTCTAATATCAGCATTGTAAATTATCTGGAATTTGTAATACATCACATGTATTCCTCATGATATAGGCGGTGTAAATATGGAAGTTATTCAACTTAAAAAAAAGTTGGACGATGTAGGTAGGCATAATCTGAAATTAGAAGTTCAGCTGTTACAAAGCAGAGTTGCTGAAATAACTCTTGAATCTAGTGAGATACATTTCTTCTGCCCCTAGTTAGATTTGACATGTTATTTATAAATTTATTAGATATATGAATATCAGAGCTGATGAAACATGTAGGTCATATAGGTCGGGTTGACATGTTACTTTTATATTATATCATCAATACATGCAGTTATTCAGCTGACCCTGATAATCATGGTAATCTTTTCTTTGGATCTCAAAGGATTGGAATAGGTTAAAAGTTTTGGCTAGCCTTGCTCATCCTATCTGTGTCAAATTGTGGAGTTTATGCGAAACCGGCCTAATAATATCCATATGGGCATTACTAAGAGAAGTCTGTTAGGAGCCACTGTTTATTACATATGGCAGGAAAGAAAGCGTAGTATAATGTGGTTAGATTGAGATTACTTGTGCTTAAGATCAAGAAATCTGGTCAAGTTATGGTTCTGCCGAATTGTTGAATTTGCAGTCCGTTTTTGTTGTCTGGGTCAGTGGGTTTTTAAAGAACACATTTGGTTGTCAGGGTTTTGAAGAATGCATTTGGTTGTCACTGGGATGGAGCCATAAGGGTAGATAACTTTGTGTTCATAAACCTGTTTAGTTGTTCTATAAGCCATGTTTGTGTTTCCTTGTTCTTGGTCGCTATGTTTTAAAGTTGTTGAGCACGGATATTGTTGTTAGGCTGTTTTGTAAAGTTGGTCATATTGTTGATATACATATTCCTTTGAGCCTCTGAAATTAATTAAAGACTTGGGTGATGCCCACTGATATACTGGCGGGAAGGAGGCATCGGTGCCTTGCTGCTACAGTTACCAGTGATATTAATCTTTGCTGCCCTCTAAATTTTGGATTGTGCTGAATTTTGGTTCTGATGACTTTATGATTTCTAAAGCTGATACCAGCGAGGCAACGACCATTTGAATGTTTGGATCTCTCCTAATCAGGTTTTCAGTTGTTGCAGAATGCTCATTATTATGCTGCTGATATGCTGGTGGAAATGCAAATTCAAATGATTTGTACTTGAACAGCTGCAAATATTAAATGCTTTAGATTCAAATGATATCCTGCTGGCTTTATTGAAATTAATACTCAGTTGCTGTTGATTGTTGAGGTTAACTTTAATATTTTTTTATGGAATAACTGCTGGTTCTGAGCTTTTTATTTTTCCTTGAAAGACCAACAAATTTTATTAAAAGAAACTTTATAACAATATGTTAATCAGGCAATATACACCAAAGAGAACAAAAAACAAGCGGCTATACTCCTAAACAAGACAGCTCAAATCACACCACTTTTCCCATGTCAGCCCACCCAATGTAGTTCGATTTCTAAGCCACAGGAGACCAAAGGTTCTAATATCATCCTTCATTTTAGCAAGGTTTACCCGTCGTCCATTAAAATACTGCTTCATTCCGGTGTCTCCAAATAATCCATAAAGAAGTTCTAATTACCAAAGAAACCACCTTTCGCCACTTTGTCGATCCCCTATTCCGGTTATGAATGTTTGCCAAATCTTTAAGTTCTAACACATAACTGCTGGTTCTGAGTTAAGTGCTTCTGTGTTTGTATTTTATGGAGAGATGCTTAGAGTTATGGGACCAAATGTTGTTGGTTTAATTTGTTGCTGATAGTGGATATTGCTGCTGAGCTGTGTGAAACTCAAGTGTGTTGCTGCTGTGGGCCCCTTTTCCATCTTCCTTTATGATTATGTTATGTTGCTGAAGATTGAGAAAGTTCATCTTCTTTGTTTTTCTTTGCTGATGACCTCTTGTTTTCTTGTCATTCTGTTTCCATTTTAAAAACAATATCTGTTTCTGAAGATTGAGTAATGATTTTATTAAAGAATTCCTTGGGTTTTGTTGTTTTAGTAAATCAAGAACGTACAATGTAGTTATTTTCTACATTTTCAAACAATCTAACATCATAAAAAATACAGTTCCGTCAATGTGGGGCTAACCTACTTAGAAGGAAGGTTCGAAGTTCAATACCTGGGCAATGGAGTATTTAAATAATGTTGGAGTAAAAGTAGAGGAGTGGCCCTGTTTGGTTGGGTCTGAACGGGTCTGACTGGCGTGCATGTCTGAATCGGTCAGACTTCGTTTAAGACAAGCGTGTTTAGTTGGTGGTGTGAACGGGAAATGGGTCTGATCTACCACTTACCCAGTCAGACTCTGTTTGAAATTTGACTGATTTAGAGGGAAACGTTCGATCCATGTGCAAATCGAAAATCGTTAGAGGTTGCAAAAAACGAAGGCCTGTGTTCGGTCGTTGCAGGCTGCAAAAAACTTCCTGCTCCGATCACCCGTTGCTGCCCCCCCCCTTCCTCCTCTCATCTCCTGCTCTGATCACCTACCACCCCATCTCTCGAGCTTTGTGTTTTTGTGTGGTGTCAAGTGTGTGTATTGTTTGTGTGTGTTTAAGAAAAAGAAAGAAGAGGAATCAAGGATAAAATGAATCAGGGAGAGAGAGCAACGGGTGTGTGTGTGTTTGTGCGGTGAGTGTGTGTAGGTTAAAGAGAAAGGTGAGTGTAATAAAAAGAAAATATTGTTTATGTGGACTGTGGTGTCGTGTTTTCTTTTTTCTTTTTTTTTTTTTGACAAAAAGGATATAAAGATTTTATTCAAATATTTAACCAAACACCACTTACAAGTTCAACACTTAACCATTCAGATTTCTTACTGGGTCAGTACTTACCCATTTAGAAGTTTCCAAACGGCCCCTAACATTAGTTGTTCAAAAATAAATACAGTTCCATTTTTGGTATATTTTTGGTTTCAAGTCTACAATTATGTAAAATACTATAGATCCCCCACTTGTGGCTCAATCGTTGTCAGCTCAAATCTCCTTTGGGAGACTTTGAGTTCGATTCCCATAAGCTCCATTTGGGGTATTGCCAAGTGATGGTCGAAACTAGCCTACTTGTAAATGCCATGTTTGATTCTGATGCCCCACCCCCCCTCCCCCCCGGTTTTCTACTACCGTGCAGTTACTCCAGAGAGGCTTGCCTCTTGTGGAGGGTGCAACATCTGTCAAGTGGCAGGTGGCGGAAAATTTTCCGGGTGGAAGCCTTAGTACCCCTTATGCGCAGCCTCGACTCGCTTGTGGGCCGGCCACTCTCGTGTCAGCGTGGGCCCGGTTAAGACAACATAGTCTGACCATTAGAGAGTGGCTAGGGACTCCCCTTCTAGGGGGTTGTGATGATCTCTGACACAACATAGAAAATTCGCCTTCCAAAAAAAAAATAAAATACTATAGTTTAACTTTGACATCCGACAACCAAATTCAATAAATACACTTATTAATTTATCTGTCCTCAAAGCAAGTCAAAAGGCTAGGCAACAATAAAATTTGTAACATAACATGTTTGAGAACGGATCAGCTTCTATGATTCTTTCTAGTGATGTTGATATGAGTCTCAATTAGAAGTGGTTTGCCAGGATATAAAAAAAAAAATCAATTTTTTGTATCTGACATGATATAACAAACTTGGGACAAGAAATACACGGTTCGTATGTAAGGCTGGCGATACTATTGAGTTCAAAACGGTTCGGGTAGTTGGTGATAAACATGTATGGAAACGCTTTTTAGAACAGATGTATTCAGAAGTGTTGTATTCAAGAGCATATACCAACCCTTTACATTTAGGTATATTCAAATGCGTTGTGAGTTTTGTGACAAAAGTTACCGTTTCATCAAGATGCTCATATTGCTATGGTTACCTTCCAAATATGAATTTTCATGATGGCTTTAAGGAATGATAATGGTGACTGTTGATATGATATTTGTGAAGCTATACACCAGGAAAGCAATTTGATCTATATTACAGGTGGCATGTTCTTAATAGTGTCCAGCTTTTTTGTGTTGGTGTAACAGTGCTTTCCTTGTATGGGATGGTCCTACTTCTAGAAGTATTTTGGAATAAAGATACAAGGAGTCATGCAAATCAACAATGAAGAGACCTGATGTTGTTTCAAGCATTTGCATGTGAAAGTACTAATTTGCACTCCTTATGCTGAAAAGGGACTTAGTTGGGCCAAAAACAGGAGGTTGAAACAATTTATACACATCCTCAAGAAACGGTAATAAAGCACCTCCGTCACCACTACTGCCGCCTCTGTCTCCGCCATCATTGCCGCCGCCTCTATTACTGCTGCCAACACCGCCATCCCTGGCACCACCGCGTCTCCATAGTCACCACCACTACTGCAGCTTTACCTCCACCCATTGCTACTAGCCACCATAAAAAATACAGTGGATGAACCTATTGTATATTTTAGTTTCCGAAAGAACTCAATTTAACCTGAGTTCATCTAGGTCAAAGCCCATTTTGGCCAAACCAAATTGATATCTTCTTTATATTCATTTTGATCTGACCTCATTTTTCTTAGAACCCATTTTGACCCATCACTTGAACCCACCTGGTTTGCCAAGCCTACCATGAATACAGCATATCATGCTTTAATTTCCTAGGTAAAAAACATTTTTTCTGGGTCAGCAAGGAACTATAAAATGATAAATACATATATAGAATGGTTATGGGGAATATTTGGCATACCTTTTCGTTTAGCACACATCAGTTTCAAGATCATTGCAACCTAAAATGCCAATAAATGTTGAACAAAAAGATTACGATGTAAAATACAAACTCAGAATGTTTCCTTTGATTTTACTTTATCAGGTTCTATTGGGTTAATATCAGTCTCAAGATTAATAATTTGTCACAAACCATACCAGTTAGTAAGGTTGCCCCCAAGTGGTGGTGTAATATTTTGGCGTGTGATGTGGGCCAGGTGTATGCTACCTAATTAGGGGTGTATGATTCCTAAAGACCTATATACATATATATATATATATATATATATATATATATACCCTCGAGGCTGGACAATTAATTTATTACCTAAATAATGACTTCTTCGTTTCCCAAAACATGATCCATTTTTACTTTCAATGGCCTCGAACCTTGAGTGATAATTCAGTGAGCAAACTGTCAGCCAGCAAGACAATTATCTCATTCAAGTTCAGTTTTAGACAAGTGAAGTCATTTTAAAAGATAATTAGTTCAGATATTCAGTAACGTGCAATCTTAGCAAACTCTTTCTGCAACCTCTCTCTCTAGTCTCTATAGATCTGTAGGTAAATTATGTAAATAAAGGTTAATTTGCCAGCATCTCTAATTTAAGATTATACGCAGTCGATGAAAAAATAACGGGTTGAATCATTTACCCTCTTAATGCTCAAGTTTATGCTTATTAATTAACTTTCAAACTTCAGACCCTGTCTGTTTTTGTTAATTTTTCAGTATAAAGGTAGGGTTAAACAACAAATCATAAACATGTGGATGAGACAATGCGGCTAGCCCTATATCTATATCTATGCAAGGATTAAAGGCTGAGTGTAACTTAAATAAGATATAATGTGAAGGCAAATTTCTCCCATTAATCTTTATGCAAATGCAAAATAAAATCCAACTTTAAACAAATTCAGTAATCGTTTTGCAATGAAACCATCTTATTTTCCTAAATTTTAAACTTGTAGCTAATCTTTACAAATCACAATAACCATTTTGTAGTTGAGCGACAGAAACATTAGACAAAAACACAAGAGTAAGAACCTGGGATTAGATTAAGATTATGTGTGTTGTCAAGATGAAACAGCTGTTAGACAGCTTGCCCATAAGGCCGTTTCCCTAATTAAGTGGTTGCGGTTTGATTATTTGCAAACATATCTTGGGGTGTTAAAAGTCTTGCTAGGATCTAACTATCAGATATACCAACCACTTGCCCAAAAAAACAAATCACTAAACTATAGCATCTACACTACAAAGTTTTTCTACGATTGTTAATTGAGGCGTACATGGAAGCGTGTAATTACTGCAAATCAAAGAATCATATTCATTTCAAAGTTGATGAGCAAGTCAAATAAGTAAATCTATCTGAAGATAAAAACATTACTACAACAATAACAAAAAAAAATAAAGAACCCTTCTTAAGCGAGAGAGTATACAAGTTACAGTAAAGTTTTCCATGAAATAATTACCTTTTAAATTTATTAAGAAAATCAAAATGAAATCTGACTTTCCATACTGATGTCAATCTTGAATTGGCAGTGTCCCGAAAAATATTGTTGCTCTTCTTCAATTATTCTGACCGATTCACCAACAGAGTCCCTACAGTCTTTAATTTTAATAAGTTCAAGCATTGGCATATTCCCAATATCAATGGAATCTTTTCAAGATTTAAGCAGTTGAAAATTTTCAACTGTCTGAGACATGGAAAGCTTTGACTGCTAGCTTCCCACAGTTTGATATTTAACCTCTCGAGTCTCAAGAATTTTAGTTGTCGAAATTCTTGTCCCTCTGTGTTCCAGCAACTTCCCTCAAAGGCCTTGTGTCTTAGTTTGAGAACCTGGAGATTAGGTAACGACTGAAGGATTGACATATCACCCCACGGTAGACGACACAAAACTAGTGTAAGTGTTTTCAATGTTGCTGGGAATGTAATATGATTCTTTGCATAGCTTGGCTCACCTTTGGGACTGTCATGTGCAGTTGATCTTATCATTCTGCTCAAGCAAGTTAACTTGAGCTTTTCAAGGTAGGTGAGAGATTGGAAGTCATTTTGCTCATCTAAGTAAGTAGTACATGTAAGTTCCTTAATGTAAGGAAAACACTTTTGAAAGTTATCTACCCCGTCTCCCAACTCCACATTTGAAATAGTTTGCAATTTCATTGGTTTTCCTATGGAAGTAAGAAAAAAGGGTGTCTCGAAGCTCCGAATTCCCATTGCTTTATTAGTAGAAGGAAGGTAACTCCACAAATGCCTTAGATTTACCAAATCTGATATGTTACTGGGTAAAACCATGCGGTCATAACTTATACAAACGATGGTTTGAAGGCTCCATAGATTGCATATTGAATCTGGGAAACCTGTTGATGCATTCCAAATTGCAAGATACCTCAAGTGAACTAGCAATTTCATGCTATTGGGAAAATCACGCAATCTACAGTCATGTAGATCCAACACCCTAAGTAGCACAAAGGAACGGAAAAACCTTGCAAAGTCATCACCCAAGGATGTGAAATTACTAAACCACAACATCGATCGAAGGTTTTGGTGTGGGCATTTGAGCAAAGTTTAGAATGTCAAGATCTTTATGTGTGAACATACGGACCGGCTTAGATGGTGTAGTAACAATAGAAAATTGATTGGACAATGGCCTTTCTAACTGAATGATGAATTGTTCTTCCTTGGCTTTTTGCAGGCATAGCTAAGATCATGCACTTTACAAGCTTTAATACCTCCATCAGAATTCCCCCTGTCTGCTACAATTACAAGATTTCTGTCAATTAGATCCATAAGATAACTGTCAGCAACATCCTCCAAGTTTCGATTTTCAGTTTGTTGGATAAATCCCTCAGCCACCCATAACCAAATCAACCTTTGTACTTGAAACGTGTAGTCTTCTGGGAAGCCACCAAGATAAAGAAGGCACTCTCTCAAGTGAAGAGGAAGATGATTGTAACTTAAAGCCAATGTTTCCAGGCATCCATTCTCGTCATCAACTATGTATGAACCCGTCCTGTAAGCAATTTCCGCCCAAAACTTTGGACTCCATGCATCTTTTGCTAAAACTCTTGCAATGACAACCACTGCTAGTGGTAATCCATGACAATTTTCAACTATTTGCATACCAGGTTTGAATGACCAGTCAGGGGACTCATTGCCTTGAAACACCTTCTGACGCAACAGCTCCCAGCTTCTTCTTGTGCTCAAATGTCCTAATTGATGAATGAGTCCATCTGGATTTGCATGCTTAGCAATTTCAATGAGGCGACTGGTGAGAAGAATTCGACTTCCATTGTTGTGATGGGGGAAAAATAATTTCAGATTATCCCATGTTTCTTTGTGCCAGACATCATCTAACACAATCAAATATTTCCGATGAAATAGGTGTTTGTGCACCAAATGACAAAGTGAAGAGTCACTCGCCTTTTCAAGGTCTAGGTTAACACCCATAGATGCAAGCATATGAGTCAACACAGCCCGCTTATCATAAGTCTGAGAAACAGTGACCCATACACGAACGTGAAACGACTCTTGACAAAAGGATCATTGAATACTTTGGTGGCGAGGGTAGTCTTCCCTATGCCGCCCATACCAACAACAGAGACTACATCTACCTTCTTTTCATCTGTGGTAAGTTTGTCTCTTATGCACTCCAAATCACGATCAAGCCCCACAACAGTTTCATCCATTAATTTACTTGATTCGAGTGAAACTCTGGAGATTAAAATATGAGCAGATTGATTTAGTGTTGTTTGAGCAGCAGCAGATTGATTGAGTTCAACCTTGATAGAATTGAATGATCTGTTGACATCATCAAGATTAAGGGGTTGAGTAAAGTCCTCAGATGTAGGGGAATGCCCATTACTCTAATGTGAACACCGGACAGAAACAGATCGACAATATATTGTGCCTCCTCTGCTGCATCTGTAAATCTTTGCTTCAGATCATTAAGCTTTTGGAGGTCATGTAGGTCTTGATGTTCGTTGAGAAAAAGGATTTTGATCATTGAGTCCAGCTCTTGATAGAGAAATTGGAATTGAGGCCTTGCATCGATAATTTCTTGGTTGTTGAAGAATGGAATGTGGTTGGAGTTGACGAGCTGGTTCAACATCTCCATGAACATCTGGACACCTGCGTATGACATATTGTATTGACCTTGATGGGATGACCACCAGAATCAGGCTCTGGAGGCGTCGTGGTGGTCAGAATTCGTAAGAGCAAACAAGTGAAGCCCTAGTAGTCGCCGGATCTTGACAAGAAAGAGGCATTGACCTCTAGTGGCGAGTGGAGCTTACTCCCTGAGGGTATAGTGGTGGATGGAGTGGCTTTTGTTTCACGATCAAACGTTTGATTTCCCCTTTTATTATTTATGGTTTGGTATCTGGGTGAAGATCGAATATGGGTGGTGTCGGTTCGAATCTGACGGGCGGCGAGGTTTTACCGAGTTCTATAACATTGTCGTGTCTTCGGGCGGGTGCGGCTCGGGTTTCCGCGCATCGGGAGAAGGCGGGGGCTGCCGGAGGTCGAGTAGTCGATTCTTGAGCACGGCGTCCTGCAAGGGATGTTGCCACACAGTTGTTCGCCGATAAAAAAAAACTGTGTGTGCGGGGGGGGGGGGGGGGGTGGGGACTTTACTTATAAAATGTATATATCTTTTTCAACATAAAATTCATTAACAATAGGGTGAGGCTAATGTAAAAAGTTTGTTAGTGTGCAAAATGTAAGAAGTAATCTATCGTAGGATTAGGCGGATAATGAGGGGCACGATGGTAAAAAACACGCGTCATTAAATTTTTCGAAAACAATGAATAAGGACAAATTACTAATTGTACAAAAAAAAAAGCGGGGCAAATTACAAGCATCACTCAACTGACATTCAGTTTCTAAAATTATAAAGCAAACCGTCTACTCTACACAAATCAAAACACAATTAGGGTTTTTCTAGTATGCGAAATCAAAAAACCAAACGATAAACACAAAAAATGGCATCGAAGGCAAAATCAGGTATTTATATACAACATTTGGAATATTATTGCGTGTAATTAGTTGTTAGAATTAACAAATCCAAATGATAACAGGAGTTGAATATGAACGACGATCAAAGGAAAACCATGATAGGCTAGCTAAAACTTCAAAATCAGGTTTGCTGAACAATTAAAAGTTGTTAATAAGTATTCGTATTATGATTTTATAATTTTTTTTTTCAAATACATGTTTATTGCGTCTTAATGTATTCATTTTTTAGGGGGTTTTTGCTATTACCTGCGTTTAAAGTTATTTGTATTTGCGTTTGAATTTGTTATCAGTAAGTTAAAAAAACCATGTACTTGCGTGTAAATGTTATATGTACTTGCGTTATAATTTGTTATAAGATGTAATTAACAATACGTAATAATGTAGATATTTGAAAAGTAATAATTACAAAACTGACATGATTTATTGGCATTTCTATCAGTCGGTTGTGTTAGTAAAAATAAAATAAACTATATACACTAATCAAAACCCTATAGTATATCTACCACAATTAACCCTTATTATAATAAGAATGTGAAACGATCAATCCATTCCACTTACGTCTTCTCTATAAAGATTATTTGATTTGATTATTTTTATCACTCAACTTTTAAAAATTACAATCTCAAAACGTTATGTCTTTTCAAAGAATACATAGATGAACTAGATGTTGTTGATGCCCTACTATTATTAAAAGAAAGTGTTGTTGTTGATAATCTTGTACCACAAGCAATAGGTATTGATGTATTAGACGCATTTAATAACATAAACAACCAAGAGCAACCTCAGAGACGTTATGGTTTGGTGTATCAGCGTAGGAATAGAAACCTTGTAGTCCCTGCTGCAGTAGGAAATGTTGAAGGTGCAGGGGATGTACAAAATGAAGCTGTTATGGAAATCAATAATAATGTTCAAGAACAAGCACAACAAGATGTGAATATGGCAGAACAACAAGATGGGGACAACAACATAAACGGTGATGTGTTGTACACTCAAGAAGAAGTGTTAGCGATCCTTAGTGAGTGATTATGAAAAAAACCTTGTTTCATATTTTTTGGTATATTAAAAGAAATGTTTTGTAATGGTGATGTAGATATATGAAGCTAGATATTTTAATGTGTAAAGCATATTAAGACGCAAATGATGTTCATGTTTGGTTTTTGTCACACCCTCAAATTTCCACTTGCGGAGTTTTACCGCGAGGCGCGTGACAAACCAGGATCCAAGTCAACGGTCACAATAAACGACACTATATGATATGAAAACAACGTAAACTGCCATTGAGTTTCAAAACTGTTCTAACACAGCAGAAGCAAAATGTATTATTACAACTCAAAGTCAGAAATGTTTAACAAAACATGCTTATGATTCCTAGACGCCGTGAGACTCCGTGCGCCTATTGACAGCTACTACCTTAGCGACCTGAGACAAACATGCTAAAAACGTCAGCAAATAATGCCAGCGAGTTCACATGTTTTTAATGAATACCGACTCCAATGAATACTGACTCCCAAATGAATACCCATGGTCAATCCAGACCACATGCATGCAAAACATATGAATACCTGTTACTACTGCGATTGGAAAACCATTACTGGACTCGAATACTGTGAATACTGAATACGTGCCCAAATGAATACTGAATACTGCATACTGAATACCTAAGAGACAACATGCACCCGTTCGACCTCCAGTTGACGAGTGGGGCCGGTCAAGCCCAAATAGATCTATCCACATTTCTTCCGTTGTGCATCCCGCACATTCATGGTTCTCCCCGGGACTTCCAAAGATCGCATAGTAATATAATGAATACTCCAAAACATAATGAATACTTGAAAACATAATGAATACTCCAAAAACCCAATGAATTCGTGAATACCAAAACATAGTTGACACACCTTTCATGAAAACATAGTTGAAACGCCTTTTATGAAAACATAGTTGACACACCTTCCATGAAACCATAGTTGAAACGCCTTTTATGAAAACATAGTTGACACACGTTTAAAGAATACAACATGTTTTCTCCCCCGAAAATGTAAAACCAGTAAAAGAGTGGGGGCCGTGAAACTCACCTTAGAGTGCGCCTTCAGATACTTAGAATTCCAACGCGTGTATGATGACCCAACTTAGTGAAAACCTATCAATGAGTTTGAATAAATGTATTGACTACTAACCCGAAGGTTAACTAGTCCCCGATTGTCCAGATCTTGACTACGTGTGTTAAAAAGTGCGTTTAAACGTTAACCGGACATACCAGACAGACCCGACATCTCGTTGGTGACCCATTACATCAATTAGTCATGCACATAAGGTTAACACATAAGTTTCAAGCATAAAGCACTTAGTTTGCATCAAAAATCGCATATACGAAGTCGTAAGGTCAAATCGGGAGTTTCCTGTGTTTGGTTCCCCCCGAAGGGTTTCTGGTTCGACCCATGGACCCTTGGTTCAACCGTCATGATGTTCATTCAACCTATTCACAAGTTCATTTGACCTAACACATGTTTATTTGACCCTAACATATGTTTATTCGACCTTAACGTATGTTAATTCGACCCTAAAACGTGTTAATTCACCCCCGGATACCCAGATTTGACCCCAGGCACCCACATTTAACCCCCAGACACCCACATTCGACCCTATGGTTCTACATTCGACCCATTTGAGCCACGTTTGACCCTTTTGAGCCACGTTCGACCGTTTTGAGCCACGTTCGATCGTTTTGAGCCACGTTCGACCACACGAAGGGTCGAATGAGTTCCGCGTTCGACCGTTTGCTGCAGAACTTCATAAAACGCACCAAAACGCATCTAAACGGTCCGAAAACATCACGAAACATCACCAATCACAGCAGTCAACTATCATTCACATATTCCTACAAAACCCTACCAATTTTATCCCGAAACCCGTTCGTTTTACAAGTTACCCGAAATAGCAAATTATGGAGATGTCACATCAAACGCATGCAATCTTTACCCAATTAGGAAACTTTCTGAAATCAATCAATAATCAACTTAATATACTCAGATTATCATGAATAAGAAACCCCCAATCATATCCTTATCACTATCATCATAAACAAGCCCTAGATCTAACCTAAAATCCCCAAAATGAACAAAACATCATCAATAATCAATTGTAACCTATCTCAATCATAAATCATCATCAATAACAGTCCTAGATCATTGTTATAACATCTATACAACAATTAATCATCAAACAATGCATAACACCACATAAAACACCATTAACACATGTTAATTTGTATGAAAACTCATTGTTTATGAATAGGTTTTGTTTAGAAAGATATTAGGAAGGTTTTATCCATGAAAACATGTTTGAATTAGATCTGGACTCTTGGGGTTTAATGAAAACGAATTGAAATGCTTTAAAAATGATTTAGAATGAAGAACACACCTTAGATCTTTGTGTAGAAGATGTTTGTAGGTTAGATTATAGAAAACAAGGGCAAAAACTCCTTCCCTAGTGATTAAAGTTGCTAGAGAGTGTTTAGAGGCGTTTAGGGTTTGTGAAATGGTGAAAAATGACAAAGTGTGGTATTTATACTAGTCCACATTCGCCCCTTTTACATGGTCGAATGTACCCACATTCGCCCCTTTCTCAGGGTCGAATGTACCTTATCTGGTCAAATGAAATATTATTATTTTCACATTCCAGGTTCGCCCCTTCAGTAAGGGTCGAACCAAGATTATTTTCCAGGTTTGCCCCCACGCTATGGTCGAATCTGGACCTATGTTTTTCTAGTTTTCCAGTTTGTCGTGTCAAACGTATTTAACGCATCCTAACACATGAACATGCAATCTTAATCTATGTTTAACATATATAAGCATGGATGATCATCTACACATCGTTTAAACACGTATTTGCATATAATCCACCATATAAGAATCAATCTACACATAACACTTAATTTAGTTTATGTAATTCACCAACAACGGGACTCGTAACGTGTGTGTGTGTGTGTGTGACTAACCCAATGATCCTCCAAATCATTGAACCTTGGACAATACGGACTGTGTTCCGACTCGACTGACCCCTTCAAGTATGTTTAATAAACGTTTTTCGCTATGGTATGCGATTATTCCATTTGTACCGGTTGATGAATATGAGCAACCTATCAACACATTGATAAAAAACAAACCTGTGAAGAGGAAAATAGCAAAAGTTGTTGAGTTAACATCATCTAATGAAATTGTTGAGGCAAAGAAGAAACAAAAAAAAACATAAGAGAAAACGTGTGCTTATTGATGAATCATCATCCGAGGAAGTTGTGGCAATAAAGAAAAAGTAAAAAAAAAAACAACAGAAAAAGAAGCATGTGCTTGTTGATGAATCATCATCCGACGAAGTTGTGGAAATAAAGAAAAAGTAAAAAAAAAAAAAAAAAAAACAACAGAAACAGAAGCATGTAGTTATTGATTCTTCTTCGTCTAAAGATATTGATAAGAAAAATAAAAAAAAGGGGAAATTTGAAAAAAACTGAAAAAAAGAAGAAGCTTCATGAAAAGAATAAGAGCGACAAATATTTTGAGTACACGCACAGAATAATAAGCATGAGATGCTCACCTGCAGAGTTTATGTCAACAATAAAGATAATGTCGGATGAACATAAGGAAGACATTAAAAATATGGGTATCGAATCAATTTTGACTTTTGAGTATGATTCAACTGCAACAGGATTGGGATTCTGGTTGATCATGAACTTCGATTATGAAACGCGCCAGGTGAATATTGGTGATCGTAAACTTAACATAACAAACGAAACAGTGCATGAGCTGTTTAGAATCCCAATGGGTAAAATACCAGTAATAGAGAAGAATAGACCAAGGAAAGGGTCTGCAAAAACATTTGATGAATTCAAGAATCAAGCCCATTTTGTGACTTTATTTATGGTTTTAAAGTTCACATGGCCAAGTCTCCTATGCCAAATGTCTGTTTCAGTAGTTGATGCTTTTGAGAAACAGACAGTGTTGTTCAATACTTTGTCTTTTTCAATGCCCACTGCATAGACATTACCACATCTTTTGGCTTCTAACAAAGTATGATCTTCAATAATCTTCTCAATCAAATTTTGGCCTTCTGGTGAAATAATCTTGCAAGCAGTTTTGGTGAAAAAGGAAGAATATCCTTTATCACACATTTGAGACACACTCGGCAAGTTGTATTCCAGATTTTCAACCAGATTGACTTTGTCAAACTGTACTTTCCCAGTGGATACAACACCATAACCAAGCACATATCCCTTGGCATTGTTCCCAAAGGACACGTATCCATTTCTTTTGCTGATAAAATTGTTGATCAGGTATCTGCATCATGTCATGTGCATTGAGCCTCCACTATCAACATACCATATGCTACTGAGACCTCTGGAGACCCTCTGCACAAATAGTAGATTAGTTAGTTTTAGAAACCCAAGCCATTTTGGCTTTGGGTTTACTCTTGAGAACATGAAGAGTAACAGTTTGTTTAGGACCCTTTTTAGGAGTCCATGTCTTTTTTTGGCATGGATTTGCTTTTAGGAGCAATGGTGGTAACCTTTTGAGGTTCACCATCAACTTTGGTCATCAGAATTTTGACCATCTTCATCAAATTGTTAACCTCGGCAGTTTCACAAACTGCTGAAGATCTAGGTCTAACTTCTGAAGAATTATGAGACAAAGGCTGATGTTAAGTTTTAGTCTTTTTCTGAGAAAAGGTTTTGTTTGGTTGTTATTTGCTGGGAACAAAGGTATTTTCAAAATATTGTTTGATTTGTTTTCCTGTAACACCCCAACCGATGGCGGAAACATCGAGGTGTCACGTAGTGATGATTGTTCAAAAGCTCGTGGTATTAAAGTATAAATATTATATATATATATATATATATATATACATTTAGCAGATTGTTTGCAATAGTACTAATGTTCGTTAAAGTTAAAGTTGACGGCGTTAGCATTGACAGGTCAAACATGGTAGGCAGAATTTTTTTGTCTTCACCGGTGTACGTCAGCAACAACACCCACAAGATGGGTTCGACGGTTACATGGCCATTCCGTTGACATCGTCGGTGAGATGGTCTGACACAAAACTAGCGGCACGATGAAGACTACTTTGGCGGCGACAGAGTTCCGGCAAGTCCGGTGAGGCTCCGTAGAAACCGATCTTCATCCGCAAGCTTTTTTCCGTATAGATCTGTCACTCTAAAGGCAGCGACGGTAACATTACGGACACATTTCGACTTTAGGGGCATCTCGACGTTAGACTAAACTTCGACCTCAGACGTTGTCTCTGTCACGATAAACGGCTTCAACGGCGGCAAACGACGTGGTTAAATCTGAGAGCAATTGATTGTTTAGCCTGTGATGCATGCTTCGTTTATAGCTAGATCTGCTAGGTGAAGAACATACATGGTGGAGATGATGACTAATAACAAAGAGAAAGAAAGAGTGTACGAGAGAGAGAAAAGGGAGTGAAAGTTGTTTACAGACAAGTACATAATATATTGCTGATTATTTTCTTTAATCATATTATCCACAAAGTGTTGCAACATGTACAGTTGCATTTTTTTTACAAGTGTTGTCTTTTTTTTTTTCCCTTTTTTCTGTCAATGACTATGCATTATATACAGAGATATTTGAAGCGTTTTTATTCGGTATCTCTTTCGCTAGCTTAAACGCGGGTTGGCGAGGCAATGCCCGCGGGTAAAAAACTAGTTATGATTAAGAGTCAAACGTCAAAGTCAACCCATTACATCAAGTCTCAAAGAAAACGATACATAAAACTTTTTTATTAAGTCTAAGTTCAAGCCTAAGTGACAATCATCAAGCGTTCCCTGAAACATGTACAAAATAAAACGTCAACAATAATGCTAGTGAGTACACTTAGTTTGTGTACGTATAATATAGGTATAAAAATGTTTTACAATTCAAGTGTCATGATTCATTCAAGGCAATATGGTAAAAATGTGAGCACACAATGCAAATCAAAATCAAACCACAATGATGACAAAGTCTAAGAATAACCTAGGAGTTCCCACACGTATAGGTACTTCCCTTCCCACATGCATAGGTACTCTCCACTAGGCGGGACCTAGGACTTCCCTCTCGCATTGGTACTTACCTTTCCCACATGCTTAGGTACTTTCCACTAGGTTCCCAAATGTATATGAATATGTTTCCGTTTACGTTTATGAATATGTAATGATCACAAGTATACCACGTCTATGTCTAAGCATAAAACACAAGAATTCAAAGCATAACACGTATATGAATTGTACGTAAAAACGTTTATGACTATGTGCAAGTGTAAGTTTCATAAGTGTACGTGTTTCACCCCAAAAGTGTAAGAAAGCGAAAAGGGGATAAGTATACTCACAGTTTTGTTAAGTGCGATAAATCCAAACAAAACTTGAACAAGATGACAACTGGGAATTTTGAAGAACTCAACAAAGCTTAAATCGATCGAAATCTGGGCTGCAACAATCCGGTAATGTATAAGGCAATTGCAAACTTTAGAACTCATTTTTGGTAAAGTTTTTCGTGGGTTTTCAAGGTGTAAAGGTGTAGAAACGTTTTGGCACCAAGCATTTATAAGGTTCACGCAATAAAAACGAACTTATAATCAGAACATTAAATCCGGTCGATAACCATTAAAAGACGATTTTAATTCGATTAAAACACATTAAAACGACGATTAAAGCTTGTTTAAATCATTGGAATCGATTGGAAACTGAAGGAGAGGCGTTTGGGTAACCATAAAGACAAGTTAAAGTGATCCGTTAATGTGTTTTATACTTCGCCGGAGACCGCGCCGGTTCTGGCCAAACCTCGCCGGAAAAGAAAACTCAGGTGGAGGGAATTTTATTTTCAAAACTTTCATTTTTTTTGGCAATAATGGTCCTTGTAGTTAAACCTAGTTAGTTTTACTTGTAAGTTGGTTAGTTTTTCCTAAATAAAAGTTAACCAAAACTAACTAAGTTAACTTAAAATGTTTAATCTTCTAAAACTTTTATAACTCAAACTTTTTAACTTCATTTATCTAATAACACCATAAATTGATGTTTTTTTTTTAACATTTCACTTAAAATTTTGATATTTCCCAAGACTTTTATTAAAATTTGAAAACGTCAAAAGTACAAGGGCCATACATGTAAATACCATTAAATGTGGGAAAAGTGCAGGCGTTACA
Organism: Ambrosia x helenae; assembly: GCA_030844895.1. Classification (NCBI taxonomy): domain Eukaryota; kingdom Viridiplantae; phylum Streptophyta; class Magnoliopsida; order Asterales; family Asteraceae; genus Ambrosia; species Ambrosia x helenae. The sequence goes on along the minus strand of CM061223.1, from coordinate 37,939,135 downwards.
TTTCCCACAACCAGTTGTAAATTTTCTTGTTAAATTTTTAAACTTTTCTATATCTGCAAAATTTTGTTATGTGGTTAAACAGACCACATACTTCACATGATTTTGCCTTTCCTTTAATATTTTCAGGAGTTTTGGAAGGCATTTATCTGATATTTTTTGTATTTTGAATTGTGTCTTCAGTAGTTTTCAGGGACTCAACTCCTGATGTAGATGCAACTACTGAAGGCTTAATATCAGAGTTTTGAACTTATGAAGAGATCTCATTTGAAATGATGAGAAAGCTCGGATGAAAAGATGTGCTATCTTTAAATTTAGAAGTTTCTTTGTGAATCATTTCACTCCTATCAGCATTAGCAGTTTTGGAAGTAAAATCAGTTGGTGATTTAGTGTGGTTTAACCAATGCCAAACTTAACATTTGATAAGAAGCATATGATAACCTCTACAAGACTCAACCCAATTTTCACAATCAACCTTGGTGTCAGCAAGCTCTTTTATGACATTTCCTAGGTTTTTCTATCATGATTTTTATTTGTGCTTGGGTTTCAATTGCCTTATTAGTCAATTTAGAAATTTCTTTTGTTTTTGAAGCAAGTGTTATTTCTAAATCACATTTTATTTGGCTAAATTTTCTTTCTGAGTCATTAGCCTTGCCTTGTATATGCACATTGGTTTCTCTTATTAATACAAAAGCTTCTTTGCGAGAGTGTGAACAAAGCTTTAAAAGAGATTCCTTTGAAACCTGTGATAATGCAGAGTTAGAGGAAGATCCCTCATAAGCCATCAATGCAAAGTTCTTTATGCCATTAGCAAGTTCTCCCAGTTGATGTCAAAGATCTTGTTGTCAGCATCTTGACTGCATTATGATGTGTCATATGGAAGGTCGCTCCAATCAACATACCCTGATGTAAACAAACTTTGTTGGTTGGGTTGTTGAGGTTGTGAAGTTGGAGCAGCAATGGAAGGCATATGTTGTTGGACCTGTTGTTGAACAGGCATCTGAATATATTGTACTTGTGACACATATTGGATTTGTGGAGCTTGTGCCTGTACAAAGTGTGCACTTCCCTATGATCCTTGATTCCTATTATAACTAGAACTTGGTTAATTTCCAGATTGTTGTTGGTTAAAGCTAGAGCTTCTACACTCTCTAGCAAAGTGTCCCAAATTTTGACACTTGTGACATCTAAGTTTAGATTTGTCATAACCAACTTTTGTTTGATTGTTCAAACTTGGAAATTTTCTACCTGACCTTTTATAAAATTTGTTTGTTATCACTATTGAAAATTTTTAAATCATCAAGTATAAACACATATTTTCAGTAGTTTGATTTTTATAATTGTCATAAGTAGGGATGGCAAAAAAAAAACCCGAGCTCAACGGGTATACCCCAAAAACCCGAAGCATTTGGGACGGGTATACCCGATACCCGATGGTTATGGGACGGGTTTGGTATTGGAAAAAAATATTTCGCGGGTATGGGACGGGTATGGTATTAGGTGATACCCGGACCCGATTACCCGAAACTAAATACCTGTTTACCCGAAATATATACTCGAAAACTTTTAAGTTTTATATATATCTTTTCTTAACTATGTAAGCGAAAGATTTTAGCTAAAACAGGATTATATGATCATACAAGTCACAAAACCAGGTGCGGAAACCCTAGTTCTGAACAAATTGATGAAACTCTAATCAAAACACAATCAAGATCATTTTCAACATCTTTTCATAGATTAACTTTTGTCAAATAAGCTTTTACAACGACTTACACGTTAATCTAGATCAAACATACACTTTCACAAAATGACCTGGAACCTGACCTGAACACATACACAACTGACAACTCTATTACATTCACAAAAACACAAATTCTATATATAGACTCTGCACGTTCGCCCACAAGCACTGGTCGAATGTGGAACTTTTCCACATTCGCCCACTACCATGGTACGAATGTGTTTCTTCTGATCAATAACCTTGCACCTTCGCCCAGTCTTCTTCTACCTTCGCCCCTTTTTATCTACCTTCGTCCACAAAAACATACCTTCGACCAGTCTTTAACATATGTTAATTATGCCTATCCAATCATTAGTCGCAAAATGCATCTACAAACTCCCCCTCGACTATTGATTGGATTGTCTTCTCTTTTGGTCCATTGTTTTGTTCATCAACTTGATTCTGAGCTGTTTCTTCTGCTCAGTAGTCATTAGAGGCTCAAATGTTCTCTTCACTGGTTTAGACACATTCGCTATCTTCACCGTCTTACCAAGTTTATTCTCCAAATTGCTTCCCGCATTAATGTCATAAGCAAAACAAACTCCAACCACTTGAGTATATTTTCTTGCTTGAGCAGCGTCTTTTGGTTCAAAGTAAATCGGATTGTAGAAAAGCATGATGATGTCTTCAAAAGTGCAATTAATCAACCACATAGGATCAAATACATGAACATGCTTGTATTTATCCTTCCCGTCTCTCAGCACAATCACCGCTTCAGCCTTTCTCCAATCATAATACCAGAAAATAAAATCAGCTCTGAAATGTTGTGGCATAGGCATCAAAGGTATTTTTCTCATCACTTCAGGTGCTTTGTATATCAACGTAACCTGTTTCATATTGGTTTGAGGATCAATATCCCTATGAACTTTCCTTCGAGGATATTGAGGCTTGAATCTATTCCATCTTGTTCGACTTTCCCAAACCAACTTATCTGCGCACCAACCAACATGCGAACCATTCACTTCTGCACCTGACATTGGGAATCTACATAAATCTCTGACCGCCCAGTACGGTAGAGTAAGCAAATCACAGAATCTATTGAAGTACAAGATTCCTGTTTCCCATTTAGCAGCTATGCACTTCAGCCTGCCTAAGTATGTCCACCCGAGAGCTCTGCCTTTGAACTTGGCATTGTGAAATCTATAAAAGTTACCTTGAGCTTCAGGCTTCGGTCGGTTCTCATCCATTTCCCTCAATTTTCTCAAATAACTCTTCAATTCATCAGACTGATTTGAAGATTCTATCTTATCAGTACCGAACACTTTCTCAACAAACTCTGCACTCCTCTGCTTCGCCTTATTCTTTGCAGAATTGTTTGGTACCTCAGTAAAATCAGGAAATATTTCTTCTTCATCAGTTTGTCTGAAGTACTGTGGAAACTCTTCGTGAGTTATATCTTCAATCTCCACTTCATCGTTTTCAGGAGTCTGCTTATCATCTGAGTGACTTCCAATATCCTTTTCAGGAATATCTGGAATCGACTCGTCCACTAAAAACTCCTCAAAAGTCTTCCCTACCCTCTGTGCAAGACCATCTAGAATTTCCTTTGCCACAGACGCAGGTAATTCTCCTTCCTCAAGATCAGGATCTTCATATTCCAATTCATATCGCATATCATCAGTCTGGAATATTTCAGTAAAGCATCCTGTGAACTCAATGGTCCATTCTCTTTTCTCCAACATATCTTTGTACAATTGTTTAGCATCATCAGATAAAGACCTCACCTTCTCATTCCAGAAGATACTTTCATCAACGTTCTCACCTTTCTTCTTCTTAGAACTTGATTCTCCAGTACTCTTCTTTTTGGATGTTCTTTCTTCAAATGTAAACTTTGAAGTATCATCACCTCCATCATCATCATCATTACTCTCACTATCATCCTCTCTCTGTCTCCCAGACCCTTCAGCATCATCATCATCATCATCATTATCATCCTCATCATCATTTTTATCTGACTCATCATCATCTTCATCATCATCTTTTTCTTCATCCGATTCAGAATCTTCATAATCAACTTTCTCTTCTTCTTCTTCTTTATCTTCTTCACCCTCCTTCAACTTAGGTGCAGTATTATACAAATCATCAATCAAATCACTAAGGCGTTTGTTCTCAGCCCTTAGTTCTTTGTTATCTGCTTTAATCAACTTAATTCTGCTCTTGTTTCTTGCACACTTTCCCTCAAGCTTCTCATTCTTTGCTTCAAGCTTCTTAACCTTTTCATTAATCTCATCCTGATTAGATTTAGAAGCAACCACAATCTGAAGCATTTTCTCTTCATTTTGCTTAAACTTGGCTATCTCAGCTTGTTGAGCTACAATCATTTTCATCATATCATCCATTTTCCTGTTCACCTGCTTCATCACATCATCATCCACAGTGACTTTCTTGGATTTGGATCTGGATGGCTCAACTTCCTTTTCTTTCTGAGGCTTTCTGAACATGTCAAGTACATTGTCCAGTGCAACATTAAGTTGATCAGCTGATATTGGTTCTGCCTCTTTGGATTTCTTTTGCTTCTTGGTGACAGGTGAAGATAGCTTAGATGATGTACCAGCATCGGGCACTCTTTTCCCTTTCAACAGTTGTGCTAACTCTTTCTCTCTCAACTGTTTAGTGCTAGTCTTCTTGGACATAGTCTTGTGCTTGGCTTTGGGCAGGTTTACAACCACAGTCTCTCCAACATTCAACTCTTCCAAGTCAACACCTAGACTTTCATCTTCAACATTCACAGACTTCTTTCTTTTCTCAGCTTCTTCAATGGATTTGTTCAAAGATTCAGACTCACCAACCATAGTGGCCTTACGTTTGGTGGCCCTAACGTTTTCAGCATCAGAATCCCACTGCTCGTCTACCTCAGTCTCCTCTGAATCAACTGACTCTTCATCCACCAAACCTGAACCTTTCTTTGCCGTTGATTTTTGTCTAACCGCCTGTTGCTTTGAGCTTCCCTGATCAATCTTTCCTTTGCCCTTCCCTTTGGCTCCAGGATTGACTACTTGTCTCTTCCTCTTAGTGCTTGCATCAACATACACTAAAGGATCATCATTATCCGAATTACTATCATCATGTCTCGCTCTGTTCTTGCCAGGATCAGTGTAATCCTGACTAGCCAAAGCTCCAAATAATCTCCTGTGAGGTGGCTTTTCATTGTCTGGCACACCTTTGTATCCTTTCATTCTCACCAAAGTACGAATATTCATGTGATCTTGACCTAGGATCATAGTCGGATCCTTCTTCAACTCTGGATACTTGTGGTCAAAGATCATCATCAGAAATCTCGGATATAGCATGAACTTCTTGTTCTTCATACCTTTCAGCATCTCCAGCATATGGTCTAGAATCATACCAGATACGTTAAATGGTTTGTTGAGAGTCAACGCAACCATTAACGAACTCAAACTTCTTCTCATAACGTCATATCCACCGCTCACACATCCAAATACGTGGATAATAACATGTGCAAAGTACTTGAACTGCACGCTCAGCTTCCCTTTATACATAGATCCATCAGTAATTGGACCTTTGTACTTCATCCGTAAGAAACAAGCTTTCTGCTCAGTCCATGATAACTCTCTGGGATCTTCACTGACTTCAAACTTGATCTGCAGTGCTTCCCGTATATCAGACTCCGTCAAAAACATCTCCATATCTTGAATCTTGCTCTTAATAATCGTCTGATTATCCCAGAAATCATACTTCGCATTTCGGTAGAAATCTTCAATAATGTCTCTGTATATAATCGTCGGTGTGGCTAATGCATGTACAATTCTGCTCCTCTTCAAGAACTCTATGATCCTGGTGAATTCTGTATTCTTCTCCACGTCACCAAGATACGCGCAGCAGTTGTGAGATCGCTCGAATGGCCAACTGCTCGGAACAGATGCTTCAGCCCCTTGCACTGGATCTGGAACAACATTCTCTGCTGGAACTTCAACATTTTCCCCTGGTGCCTCAACATTTTCGGATTGATCAGCCATCTGCACATCAAAGACAGAAAAACACGTCAAAATGCAAAACGACAAAAATATCAAACTTTTAAGGCTCAAACCTCTGCACATTCGCCGTTTTTAACTGGTCGAATGTGAGAATTTATGGTCGAATGTGTACTCTGCTGGTCGAATGTGTAATGATTTTGAGTAAAAATCACATTCGCCCGTATTATACTTACATTCGCCCATCCTTTTCCACTTTCGCCCGTTTTTGGAACCGAAAGTGAAAACAGATTCACCCCAAAATTTAAAAATTTGCCAAAGTTGTTTTTAACATATCATTTTGATCCAAATGTGTCCTACAATGACCGATCAACACTCGTGTACCATCAATTGTAATGATTATTCAATTTTCATTAGTTTTAAAGTGGAATTAGGGTTTATAAGCTTCAATCAATCAATCAATCATCTAAACATTGTTATTATACTAATTCCTCATATTATCTCCCCCTAAAACTGATGAAGATTGAATGTGAATCAAAATCAAGCATCAAAACAGACTCTAAGACCCTTAATGTTGAAACCCTATGTCCGGTTAAAGAACCATCGATTCTGATCTGTATAGGGCACCATTACCTGTAATTTTAATCTCAAAATGGTCAGTATTAATCAGGGAACAAATCTCACAATCACAAGAAATCAAAGCAACAAGGTCTGGTGTTGAGGAAATTTTGAAAAAATTTGTGAATGAAGGCTCGAACCTGGAATGGCTTATAAGTAGAGTCCACCTTCGTCCGTTTTTGTGGTCGAATGTGGGGAAATTCCACATTCGCCCCAATTTAATGACCCGAATGTGAAACTTGTCACCCGAAGGTGGAATTTATACCCGGAAGTGAAAATGACCCACATTCGTCCAAACTGAAACGGTCGAGAGTGAAGATTTTTCCACATTTGACCCAATTAAGGGGCGAATGTGAAATGAAAAAATCTGAAAATTTCGCCAAATCACGAATTCGAATCCCGTTCAACATTTTTCAATCTGTTAAACTTCCAAAACTCAAATTTTCACATTTTGAATGAAACAAAGCCCAGATGGTGTTATCAAATCTCAGAAATTGACTATCAAGCATCCCCGGTTATCAAAAATAAAGCAGAAATACAAATATTTTGGGTTTTCTGAAATTTTATCAAAACACACCTAAAATCTTTTTGGATTTTGTATCTTTTTGACAATAAAAATAAAATGCAACAAAGTAAAATGAAAGCAGTAAACATTTTGTGATATCCGGTAAGAGGATCATATCAGTTTTCTGAGAAATCTGCGCACAGCGTTGATCTGTTTTAATATTATCATTAGAAACAATATGTGACACGGCAATTGCTGATATTGTGGTCCACATAAGCTCACATGCAGACAATTACGCAATGCTTTAAAATGATACGAGTTAGGTGTTTTAGACTAACACATTGTGGTTCCCACACACACGACATACTCCCGTATCAAGTAATTGCACAAAGCTTCATCGTAACGCGTGATTATGCCAGAGTTATCCGTAAAGTTTACAAAGTATATAGCACAGAGGTGTACAGGTCAGCAAATGAATGCAGCAAAGTAACATGTGCGTATACACTAGGTTGAGGCTGATATTAACCACTGATTTGCATCAGAAAGTCAATACGATGTAATAATGATCTTTGATCAATAAAACATAAAGTTCCTCAATTCGGTAACTTTCGGTTTTGGCAATAAGCTCTTTTTGCAAATATTCTGATGAAACTAGGTCCGTAAATCAATACGACAGAAGTTTAATCAGAATATCCCGGATAACAATAACATAACGACCCGAAACCTCAGATTTTGGCAATCCTATCAAACGAAATTACGGTACTAAGACCATATGCCCATGAGGTGTTCAGCCACGAACGCGTAGTTTGTTATGTTTGTATCACTAATGCACGCAATATTTAGTCTACGAAGCCTATCAGCATATCACACGTAATCAACATACGTCTCATTATACTATATAATTCTTTAGCCTGTGTCAGATCCCCACTGATGTACTATCATTTCCTCTTTTTATCCAGGAAATCATTTTGGGTTTTCTAATTTTTAGGTCTTTTGAAAATTTTTCAATGTTTTTGGTTTTTCTGATAAAATGACTCCCCCTAAAATAAAGAACATATTTTTTGGGTTTTTAATTTTTCTGAAAAACAAAACAAAAATTTGAAAGAAACAATCCACTTGAAAGCATCAACTTCTTTGAGGATTAAATAATCCCCTCGAAAGCATCAACTTCTTTGAGGATTATGATAGTAAAGAGAAATTCCCAATTAGCAAAGAAATAAAAAAAACTAAAACTAAAACTAAAAAATGATAAACCGAGGTGCCGATTAGTCTTGTTTTTCCTTTATATTGTTTACTTTTAAAAGATATTCAAAGCGGGATCTGTCAAAAGCTTTTGTAAACAAATCTGCACGTTGGTAGTCAGTATGGATTTTGACCATATCTATCAATTCCTTAGCGTAACAATCACGGATAAAATGATATTTAATCCGGATATGTTTCGCTTTAGAATGATTTTCAGTATTTTTAGTTAATGCAATTGCGGCTTCGTTGTCACAGTGTATAGGGGTTTTAAGAAACTGCAAACCATAATCCACCATCTGTTGTTGGATCCAGAGTACTTGCGAACAACAACTTGAGGCTGCAATGTACTCAGCTTCACAGGTAGACAGCGCCACGGAAGTCTGTTTCTTGCATTGCCAGGTAATTAACCTGCTCCCTAAAAACTGGCAACCAGCTGTAGTTGATTTGCTATCTTTGTCACAGCCGCCCCAATCTGCATCACTAAAAGCAATAAAATCAAAATCATCATCATTAGGGTACCAAAGTCCTTTTGATGGACAACCCTTCAGATATCGAAGGATACGCTTGACCGCCGTCAGATGACTTTGTTTCGGCTTTGATTAATAGCGAGCACAGAGACACGTTGCATACATAATATCTGGTCGAGACGCTGTCAAATACATCAGAGATCCGATGATTGCTCTGTATGTAAATGGGTCTGTCAGCTCCCCCTTAGCGTCCACTCCAATCCCGTGATTGGGTTGAATCGGGGTATCCATCGGCTTAGAGTCCTCCATCTGGAATCGGCTCAAGATGTCGGATACGTATTTCGTCTGGTGAATGAAGATCCCGTCGGGTCTTTGGTCCACCTGTAAGCCGAGGAAAAACTGCATCTCCCCCATTGCGCTCATTTCGAACTTTTCTTGCATGATAGTTTCGAATTCCCTGCATAAAAGTTCGTTAGTTGAACCAAATATAATATCATCAACGTAAATCTGTACAAGAAGCAAATCATCTCCCGTCTTCTTCGTGAAGAGGGTGCAATCGACGAGGCCGCGCTTGAAACCTTTGGAGATGAGGTATGTACTTAGCTCCTCGTACCACTGTCTTGGAGCCTGGTGCAAACCATATAGAGCTTTGTTCAGCACATAAACCTTATCCCGGTGGATTGGGTCCTCAAAGCCTGGTGGCTGCCCTACATAAACCTCCTCCTTGACTTTTCCGTACAAAAATGCGCTCTTGACGTCCATTTGATAAACTTTGAATTTCTTGTATGAAGCAAACGCGAGGAACATCCGAATAGCTTCAATCCGTGCTACTGGTGCATAGATTTCGTTGTAATCAATTCCTTCGATTTGATGGAAACCCTGCACGACCAATCTGGCTTTGTTATGAACAATAACCCCACGATCATCCTTTTTGAACTTAAACACCCATTTAGTGCCTATTTTCTTCCTTCCCGGCGGAAAATCCGTGAGCGTCCAAACTCCCAATTTCTGGAATTGCAATAACTCCTCCTGCATTGCCTCAACCCAGGCATCTTCATTCAAAGCGTCCTTGTATGTCCTTGGCTCTACCTGCGACACATAACATGCAAACGACCAATCATTTTGACTACCAGATTTTTGAATTTTGGCATATAATGCTAAAGCACCAAAACTCTCTGGCGAGTTAACGCTTTTCAGCTGCCCTCTGGTCATAACACCACTTCCAGGATCACCGATAACTTGCTCCAGCGGGTGAATACGATGAATCCGAGATTCCGGATTAACAGGTACAATAACTCCCGTCTGAGCAGTCAAGTTTTCTACAGCATCCAGATCATGACCCGTGTTAGATGATGAAGCAACATCTGGATTTGGAGTTGGGTTCACTGGTTGCGCCTCTAATTCTTCTGCATGTTCAAGAACTGCTTCTTCAAATTGTTCATCTTCAGATTCTGAAGTGTCTAATGAAGTTGAAGCCTCTTGAAACACCTCTTCCTCTTGTATAGGAGCACTGGTATCATTAGAAGCTGGTAGGGGGTTCACGGTGATTGGACGCACCAACGGTGAAGTCGTCACGTTTTCACACTCGTAAAGTAATCTGATAACAGCTTCTTCAACCAAGCTATCTAGGTTGAATGATTCAAAGAAATCTTTGTAATCAAACATCCAATCAGGACCCGTGCCTTGCAAATTTTGAGTGTATCGTTGAACTTCCACGTTAGCCCAATCCTCCACTTGACGAGTTCGCTTGTTGAATACCCGTTTGAGCGGGGTTGCATATCCAACAAAATATCCCTCCTCAGCTTTAGGACTAAACTTCTCACCTGGATTCAACATCGTGCATGGCGCCCCGAAAGGTTCTAGATACTCTAAGTTGGGCTTTCGTCGGTGTAACAGTTCATAAGATGTTTTTTCCAAACTTCTTCACTGTTAGAACCCGATTTAATGTATAATTTGCTGCATAAATCGCCTCATTCCAGAACATTACCGGAAGATTTGAATCAGCGAGCATTGTTCTAGCCGCTTCAATTAGAGTCCTATTCTTTCGTTCAGCAACACCGTTCTGCTGTGGGGTATACGGAGCCGAATATTCATGATGTATCCCTTTGCTTTCACAAAGTTCATCCATCTTGGCGTTTTTGAACTCCGTCCCGTTGTCACTCCTAATTCTTTTTATCTTCAAATTGTAGATATTCTCCAATCGAGTGAACAGAACTTGTAGGTTGGTAAAGGTGTCACTTTTGTTCTGCAAACACATCACCCATGAAAATCTTGAATAGTCATCAGTGACAACTAAACAATAAAGCTCTCCAAGATGACTTTTGCGCTTGACCGGTCCGAATAGGTCCATGTGCAATCGCTCAAGCGGCGTCTCTACAGAGTTAACTTTCTTCACTTTATGGGACTGTTTGTGTTGCTTCCCCTTCATACAACTTACACACTTGTCGTTCAGATGGAAATGTTTCACATTTACTCCATCGACAAGCCCATTTCTCACAAGTTGATTCATTTTTCTCAGATGAATGTGCCCCATTCTGCGGTGCCACATTATCGATTCTTTCTCAGTCGCTTTGGATAGAAAACAAGTTATTTGCCCCTGTGACGTCATCGCCTTGGACATATCAAGAATATAGAGATTATTGACGCGAGGTGCCATCAACATTATCCACTCCTTTGGAATTTTGAAGCCCGGTTTGAGAATATAGCAGGATTTGTCATCAAAATGCACAGAAAATTGTTTATCACATATTTGACTGACACTCAACAGATTATAATCTATCTGTTTCACATAAGATATCCGCTCGAAAGTCACTATCCCATTACTCACGCTTCCCTCCATTGTGATATATCCCCCTTTATTACCCGCGAAAGCGACATACCCTCCATTGATGTTTTTCACGTCGAACAGCAATGCGAGATCCCCTGTCATGTGGCCTGAAGATCCACTATCAACAATCCATAGACTGCTAATAGGGCCAGCTGAAGCTCCCTGCACACAAAAAGTAAATCATTTAGTTCTTTCGGGGGACCCAAGCCTGAGTCTTGGGCCTTTGAACATCAGCTTTCAAAGAAACATTTTCATTCACATTTTCAACAACCTTTTGTTTTGGATCAATCTTTTTCTGATTGTTCAAAACATTTTCCTTTTTCTCATTGACTTTAGAAGTAGAAGCTCCTGAAGTACCACTGGGTGACCAAGATTGTTCAGACCTTTTAAGAATACGAATTTGAGATTTTGGTTTCTCAATTGGTTTCTGAACATTGTTAACAAAAGTAACTTTCTTGGCTACCTTATCTGAGTTAACAGACTTAGGTCCAACATTTGATTTGACAATTGGTTTTTGTGGAACCTTTTGCCTATCAATTGTTGCGTTCACCACAGGCTTCCTCCATGATTGTTCCATAGCAATCCGATTTCTTTGATCATATTGAATTGGACGATTGTTCCTCATTTGATGAAAATTGTTTTGATTATAAAACTGTTGTTGTTGAGGAACAACTCGTCTATGTGGTGGAACATAATGATCAATCGGTTTTCTCATGGAATTTCTAACTTCAACCTCATGTCTTTTATGCCTTACATATGGACACTGAGCAAGTAAATGCCCACGTTCCCCACATTTAAAGCATTTTCGATACTCTTCAAAAACATAATGAGCATTTGGTGGAGCAAATGATCTAACAGGATATTGATCATTATACTGTTGATTCCTCAAACTCTCAGGAAGTGGTCCTTTTGAGTAAGTGGGCTCATGAAAACCATTTGCTTTGTCATTTGGTCGAATGAACTCTGTGACATGGACCTTTGGTTCTTGAGGAACATCCAAAAACAATTTCTTTAAAATTTCTGGTGGAATTTCGTTTGTTCTCTCATGTTTTGGGAACCAAATAGTGCTTTCTTGCCAAATCTTTTCTATTTTAGCATAGTTAGCATTTTTGATTGGAAATTCCTCATCAGAGATGATTTTATTGGATCCTTCCATCCGATAAAACACCTTGACAGGTTTGTCACATGGTTCATTCTCAAGGTCCTTTATAATCTCATTCTTTTCAGACTTTTTCTCACGATGAGCAGTTGCCATCAGATGCACATGTTGAGATGGTGACACTGGTTCAGTAGTAATGATGTGATTTTCTTTTGGAATTTCACATGCATTAACAGTTTGGTCATTACCAGTATCATCATTCTCTGAGTCTGAATTCACACTTTCAGCATAAACACCCTCATCATTCAAGCCTAAAATCGGTCTCACATCGGAATGAGGATCACCAATACTCGAGGTATTAGATTCCATTTCCGATGATGAGTCTGATTTTACTGAGCTCTCCGGTATAACTTGATGATAGTTATGATTTTCAAAAAGAACCGGAGATGGTACAGACTTGTAATTAGTGGTGTTATCATCAATGATATGGTCTACCACATAAGCAATGTGCTTATAACTTTCCAATTTTTTTGTTTACTTTCTCAGCAAAGCATTTTATGGCTGCCATTTCCAACTTGGTATTTTCAATTTCATTGATATAGTTGTTAATTGCTAATTGTTTCAATGATAAGGTGTTTTTCAAGTCGGAAATGTCCTTTTTGTAGCCATCTAATACTTTGTTGAAAGCATTCAACTCTTTGCGAGTAGATTGACTGTTCATGATAGCACTATCACGTTCAACACGGAGTTGTTTAATCTCCTCAGTCAATCTATCACATTTATCACAATGTTTATCAATTTTAATATCAGTGCTAGATTCAGAACTTACAGGTTTTGGCGGTTCAGTCATGGCCATCAATGCGAAATGAGCTTCCTTTCCAGTGAAAAACTTGGAATAGTCAATCTTGGTGAAAGCATCATCAGCAATGCACGACTTCCTCGTCATCAGAAAATCAGCTTCTGCTAACAACTGATCAATGTCATCATCTAAAGAATCAACACTTGCCTCTGTGTCCGATTCACTGTCTGAATCTGAATAAACCGATCTACACTCCTCAGGAACATCAGTAACAGAATCAATCACCATTCCAGAATTTGTTTCCTCAGCCTTAACCTCAACAGGTTCATTCTCCACATCCATTTCAGTCTCAGAATCATCACTATCACACTCCTCAGTTTCTTTCTTTTCTTCCTCCATTACCGACTCTTCAATATCAACATGATAAGCAACACATGCCACATTTCCACCAGTAGTAATTTCTTCCACTCCTATTTGCATACCCGACCAGTCAAACCTTTCATCTTGTTGAGTCACCAATGCTTGATTCTGACTCGTGTTCTGTTGTGTCTCATTTGGTGTAGTGATTGGTATAACTGTTCGGTTAGTGTTGTTAGGAGATTGGTTTTGAATCTGGTTTGATGTGTTTGGTTGTCTGTTTTGGTTGTTAAAGTTGTTCTGTCGGTTTTGGTAGTTGTTGTTATTTTGGTAAGAAACTTGGTTTTGTTGTTGACGGTTCTGGTAGTTTGCATTGAATGGGTTTCTATTACCTTGTTTTGGTGGCTGGGTGCATTCTCTTTTAAAGTGACCTTTCTCTCCACAATTAAAACAAGTAACTTTCTCCTTGTTGAACCCGTAGGTTGTGTTTGGAGAAGTTGCCAAATCTGTTCTACCTGTTTTCTCAATAAACTCTGTTGCTCTTCTCATGATGCTTGCAAAAGCCCATTGAATATCAATGAGTTCCATCTCTTCCTTGTCGATCTGTGCATAGTCCTCATTGGTTAAGTTGTTATTCCCAATTTGACTAGCAACGAGTCCATTGTAGGATGAAACCATTGCTGAGACTAGTGCAATATGTTGTTGAGCAATTTCCACTGTCACATTACCTAAGTTAGAAGTCTCCAAAACCACCGGATGTTGATTAGGTTGAGTAACTTGGTTCATTGGTTGTTGTGATTGGCTAGCAGTGTAGAAACCTGCTTGTTGCATTGGGGAGAGTGGTGAAATGTAGGAATTGTTGTATTGTGGTGGTGTGTATGATGGTTGTGAGTAGGATGATGTTTGTGTCATGTAGTTGGTGGTTGGTTTTGGTGATTCCATAACATTGGAAATGCAAGCAACATGTGGTGCAACACCTCCTGAACTTGAGTTACTGACTGGAACTGAAGTGCCTCCAAAATATAAGCTAGGATTCTGAGGAATCTGTGATCTTCTAGCTTTCCTCCTATCCTCCATCTCTTTGTTTTCCAGCTTCTCGATGAACTCTGAAATAGTCCAGAACTGGTAAGCATCCTTCTCTCTGAGAACTTCCACATGCTGATCCCATTGTGGTGGTAGAGCATCTGCAAACTTATCCACCTGCTTAGTCATAGGAATCTGTACACCATAACTAGACAATTCAGATAGCAAATGCATATATCTAGGAGTTAATTCTTTTAAAGTTTCATTGTTAATGTAAGAAAAATTCTCAAACTCCTTTATCAATTCTTCCATCCTCAAGCTTCGAGTCTTCTCATTACCATCATGCTTCCTTTTAAGCTTGTCCCATAGTTGCTTAGATGTGGTGCATGTCCCAAACTGATGCAACAGGTCGCTTGTGATTGCCTGTGTCAATTGGGAAAAAGCTTTCTTCTCCACCGCAAACTTCTTTTTCTCCTCCTCAGACATACTCTCCAATGGAACTGGTTCACCGGTATTCTCCAACACTGGTGGTGTATAACCTGTAGCAATCATTCTCCATGCCTCTGCTCCTTCTACTCCCATGCCTTCCAAGTGGATTTTGAACATGATATTCCACTGATTATATTCTTGCATCTCCATGAGCTTCGGTGGCCGATTCCCGCTACCTGAAGACAAATCTTTAATCAAAGTAGAAATAGCATTAGTAGTTTGAGTATTTACCACCGCTGCTGCTACTCCCCAGTAGTCAGATTGTGGTGCTGGATGTACTACGCTTTGAGGCATCGAGCTCGTCGTTGCCATGTAGTTAATCGGTTGCGAAGACTGTGTGTTCATCTTTTGTGCTGCCACTGTCCATGGGTCCATCGTTTGCTGTTGTGGTTGTGTCGTTGCTGGTTTCGGAGTAGTTTGAAAATGCCACATGATCACGAACTTAGAAAACTTCAACACTTAGAAAATTTTCCAAAGTAAATCCTAGGTTCGCCCAAAATGATCTATGTTCGCCCGAAAACTATCACTTTCGTCCCTTTTGATTCTAGGTTCGTCCAGACAGTAACACCCGAATGTAGAATTCACCAGAAAGTAAAAACAATCTAACACACTTCCACTTTCGCCCAAATTGAACCGGTCGAATGTGGAAAAGTTTACCCGAAAGTGAAAACTTCAATAACAATTTTCAGGTTCAACCAAAATACTACTCAGGTTCGTCCAAAACAACTACTTTCGACCACTCAGGTTCCAGGTTCGCCCATTTTGCCCAGATCACACTTTTGAAAAACGGTTACACTTTGAAAAACGGTTATTTTGATCTCAGATTTTCAAAAGTTTATGGATTTGAATGATCTTAATCAGGTTATGCTTCGGAATTGATTTGGAGCAACTTTAATTCTTGGAAAACTTGATTTTAACCACTAATTCAACTCAAAATCAATCAAAAACACTCAAAAACCATGTTTATGCAAAAACAGATGTATTTTGATCAAAAACATGTCCAAATCAGCTCTGGGTTTATCAAATTTGTTGTTGTATGATCCGTATGGCTCTGATACCACTTTGTAAGCGAAAGATTTTAGCTAAAACAGGATTATATGATCATACAAGTCACAAAACCAGGTGCGGAAACCCTAGTTCTGAACAAATTGATGAAACTCTAATCAAAACACAATCAAGATCATTTTCAACATCTTTTCATAGATTAACTTTTGTCAAATAAGCTTTTACAACGACTTACACGTTAATCTAGATCAAACATACACTTTCACACCTGACCTGAACACATACACAACTGACAACTCTATTACATTCACAAAAACACAAATTCTATATATAGACTCTGCACGTTCGCCCACAAGCACTGGTCGAATGTGGAACTTTTCCACATTCGCCCACTACCATGGTACGAATGTGTTTCTTCTGATCAATAACCTTGTACCTTCGCCCAGTCTTCTTCTACCTTCGCCCCTTTTATCTACCTTCGTCCACAAAAACATACCTTCGACCAGTCTTTAACATATGTTAATTATGCCTATCCAATCATTAGTCGCAAAATGCATCTACAAACTATTTTTTAGCAATGTTTCATTTTAATAGATTCATTATTTGAAAAATAAACTTTTCGTCTAAAATATATATTCTAATAGCATTATTATTTATATTTATACGGTATGAAATATATAAATAGTTTCAAAATTCATACTATAATATATATTTACATATTAAATGTTTTAAAGATTATTATGGTGATGATAATATTGTTGGTGGTGAAAATCCTCAGGATGATTTTACCTAATATCCTCAGTATAGCATCTTCAGGATGCTGAAGGACATGATAGACTTCAGGATATAACTATATTTCAGCATGTGCACATCCTGAGGATGGACTAACGAACTATCTTTCTATGACATGATTGCAGGTACAACTAAGTTATAATATAGACTTGAAACTATTTTCCAACGTCTATATTATACTCAGTCAAAGGGATTTAAAATGGAAGAGTTACACTCGAGAGCTAAAGGTCCAAGCATGAAGAAGGAGTCAAAGTTGTAACCGACTAACATTAAAAGTAGGCGAAGAACCAGGAAACAGTTGCTGCTGTAACATTACGCATTTATACTTGTACGTTACACGTTCGTCTTTAATAAAAACGTCAAGTTTCATCTTATATGTTCGCATTTATTATTTTTGTCGCATTTGTGGAACCCTAATACTATATATATATATATTATATATGTTATAACATTGATAATATCATCAAAAAAATAGTTGTCTTGGTCGGGATTCGAACCCGCGCCAAGACCGGCCCAAACCAAACACCACCATCCAACCAACTGGGCTAGCCATTCATTTGTTATAAACCCGGATGCATTATAATTATAAACGCGTTTTAAAATCTTCACAGTTGACAAGGAAAGTCAACTGTGGGTTAGCTTGTGAATCAATCCAAGGAATTAACTCGTGATTGTTTTATAATTGGCAAATTCAATTGATTATCGGCCCAGTGTGACTCAATTACACGTCAATTACAACGCATCATTGACCTAATTTGAAAACCCTACGCGTCTACAATTAATCGAGGTCAAACTTTCCAATTAACCTAAACCTTTGATCCTCAGTATAAATAGATGACCTACGATCATTCACAACTCGCTCACAACTCTCTCTCAACCTCCAATTATTCTCTAACACTGATAATTTAAGCTTCTTCGATCAACGTTTGACTTTTTGCTTTGACCCGACAATTATCTACGAAACAACACTGTGAGTTTAATTATTTGTGTGGGTTATGTTCATCGGCCATCACACATCAATAGCCCTATGGTTAATTAGGCTATTGATGTGTGATTTGTCCAATTGCAATTTCTAGGGTTCGTCGTGTATAATTGGGGATAAACTCAGAATCACGTATTGTATTTATTTAATTTTAAACAGAAAATATCACAACCACTGGCCTAGGCCAAGTGGTTGTGACCTTGGCTAAATACAGAAGGTACCCGGGTTCGAGTCCCGGCTACTGCCCCTTTTTGCTTCTTTTTATTCTTTTAAACAAAACTAATATATATATATATATATATATATATATATATATATATTAAACCTTTTAATCTTATAAATTCATTTTAAAATATTAAAACTATTTTATAAATTCCAAAAAAATTATATTTGTTTAATCTGAGATAAAAGTGTTATTCACAATTTTTATTTTTCAAAAATTCATTTATTTAGTATTTATAATAATTAAATCATTTTTATACCATTATATTTATAAAAATCCATTTATATATCAAAACAATTTTATTAAATTCTCCAAAAATTATCCTGACTTTTTATAAAGTTAAACTTTACTGAAATAATTTTTAATTCAGTAAAATCATTTATTTTATATTTTTAATCAATTTTTGTTAGATTTAATCATAATTAAATCATAATAAATCCAATTTTCATCATTTTTGCACCACAATTTTATACAAATTATTTTTAATTATTTAGAACAGAAATATGATTTTTAAAATAGAAATTCTTTAATTTTAGTATTTTTGAATATTAAAGTTAAATATTGGCTATTTATAATAAATAGATTTAAAAATCTATTTTTAAATGAAATAATTTTATAAAAATTATTTTTATACTCCAAACACTTTAATGTGTACTTTTAAAATTCAAATTTTATAAAAAGACTTTCTTTTATTAATTATCAAATTTTCCTTTATTAATTAACATTTTAATTTAAATTCAACAATTGGATATCCCCAAATCGAAACCCTAGGATACACTTATAAGTTAATTAGACTTAGACTTATTATATATTACCTTATTATAGGGTGATACTTGGAATCATTTTGGGCAACACTATTATTTCATCTTTTCAACGAGTTTAACATTTGCTAAGGTGAGTTTTACATAGCCCCTTTTATCATTCACCATTTTTGGGGTGAAACATGTTATAACATTATCATTGCAATTCAATCATCAATGTGTCTATGTGTTTTCTATGTTGCATTATGTCTTGAGCATGATTAGAGTAAGCACCATTCTAGCATAATCATTAACTCCGTACAAGCCGACGGTATACATTGATAGATCTATTGGACTGACAATCCCACCCGGATACGTGCCTCCTACAAAGGTTACGTGGGTGTTTGTTATCGCATAACATATTCAATTGGACCATAAGTGTATGGTATGTATCATTTTATAACAGTCAACAGGGTTGATTATGCACTCGATTTATTTCTAGTATGTTCTCACATATGGGCTAGATTAACATGACACATGAATTGCACAACATTTTATTCATTTTATTATCAAAAACCTATGTAATTCTCACCAACTTATGTTGACCCAAAATACTTTCAAAATTAACATGTTTCAGGTAACAATGAAGCTGAGGCTTGAGTTAGCATGAGGATTTTACTTGAAGTTTTATTTGAAGTTATTGAAGTTGTTATTTGATATCATGTATTTGAATTCTTAGACATCATTTCATATTTTTGGATATTATGTTTGAATAAATTATTTAAAATTTATATTATACCATGTGCTACTGAAAACAATCATCAATACGTGGCACCCCGATGTTTCCGCCATCGGTTGGGGTGTTACAGCTGCAACGTCTACCTGAGCCAAAACAGCTACAACGGTCACTAAAGGCCTTCAAGGAACTTAACAAACGAACGGATTACACAAGATCTTTTGTTTACTTTCATGTACTATAAATATGGGAATGATCGACGAGTATAGGACACATTATTCACACCTGAAACACACGAACATTGTGCTGATTATAGAAAAACTCACACACACTTAGCACAAGTCATTGTAATCTTAGTTTACTCGTCCATCATTCATCCAAAGTTGTAACATTTTTGCCCATTTTTAATATTAATAAACAAGGCAGGGGCCTAGACTCCTCTCGAGGTTTTATGCCGACGATCTACAACTGATCAAGGGCTTTTTACATCGAGTGTTGTTCTTTGTGTGTTAGCATTTACTTTACTTGTTCTTAGAAATCACAAATAGTTGCATCCTTAGGATACAACTGTCCATCCTCAACTTTATCATCACCATCCCGAGCATAGTTGTCAATTCAGTGTTTATTTACATTTACAAATCACCATCCTGAGAATAACACTAAGTTTTTGCCAAACTAGCACTCTACCTCACTTTTACTAATTTGGAAAACAAGATTATTTCTAGCAGATAATTTTTGACCAAAACAATTTGGCGCCCACCGTGGGGCAAGTGGTGCTATTTTAACAAAAAACTTTGTTAAAACGTGTTTTGGTCAAAAATTATCTAGTAAAAATAATCTTGTATTCCAAATTAGAAATTGTGAGGTAGTGTGCTAAGAATGTGAATTTGCTATTAAAAGCAGTTATATTATGAAAAAGTTCAATCAGGATGCAAAAAAGAGTAAATTAGTGGCAACTATGCTCGGGATGGCTTAGGTTTACTTCGGGATGGACAGTTATATCCTCGGGATGGAACTGTTTGTAATGAACGAATGAGTAAGTAAAATACAAAGAACAACACTCGATATACGGGGAAAGCCCTTGATCAATAGTAGATCGCCGGAATAAAACCTCGGGAGGAGACTAGGCCCCTGCCTTGTTTGTTAATATTAAGAGAGAACTACACGGATAGTCCTTATGGTTTATAGGAAGTAACATGTTATGGTACTAACTTTATTTTTTAACCTGTTAAGGGTTTATGGTTTCAGTTTTGTAACATGTTGGGGTACTAAGGCTAACTCTGTTAGTTTTTCTAGTTAAGTTTTGATAAAATGACTAAAACGCCCTATTATAACTAGATATTCTTGTAAGTAATTCTATTTGATTACAATGATATTTTTTTGCAATTTATTAAAACTTGAATTATCTATTAATATTATCAAAACATAAAAATTTGTAGTTACAAAAATATATTAAATTAAATAATTATAGTTTTTGCGTTTTAGTACTTATCTTTTATAAAATAATAATTTTCTCCATATAAACCAACGTCGATAAACGTAACTCGTATTTGTCATCAAGCATCACGTCACCTCTCATCTCCACCGTCATTCCTGCCATGCGCTATCTATATTTAAAACACATAGAGTTGATGTGTTGCTTGATGTAGAATTAGCTATTAATTTTATTAATGTACAAAGAGTATAATTATTTAATTTAATATATTTATATAATTTAAAGTTTTAAAATAATATTAATCGATAATTCTATGTATTAAAAACATAGATGACCTTGTCAAATATAAATAACGCGTGACAACAAAGGCAATGGATATGAAAGTATACGTGGTGCTTAATGGCAACTACGAATTAGGCTTAGGGGTGATGGTTTACATGGATAGAAGTACTGTTTTATAAAAATATATATACAAAAACGAATATGTTATAATTATTTAATTTTGTATATTTTTACACTTTAAATTTTCAAAGTTTTAATAACATTTATAGATAATTCTATATATTAAAAAGTATAGACGACCTTGTCAAATATAGATTACGCATGGCGACAATGGCGATGGAGATGAGAGTTTACGTGATGCTTGATGGTAGATATGAATTATGCTTATCGACGGTGATTTATATAGATAAAAGTATTGTTTTATAAAAAAATATATTAAAATGTGTAGAGACATATTATTAAAAATTTAAAATTTAAAATTTAATAATATTAATAGATAATTCTAATTTTAATAAATTGCAAAAAATATCCTTGTATATCAAATAGAGTTACTTACAAGAATGTCTCATCTAGTTATTCTTGGGCATTTTAGTCATTTGATCAAAACATAACTGGAAAAACTAACGGAGGTAGCCTTTGTACCCCAACTTGTTACAAAACTGAAACCATAAACCCTTAGCATGTTAAAAAATAAAGTTAGTACCATTAGATGTTACTTCCTATAAACCATAGGGACTATCCGTGTAATTCTCTCTAATATTAATTTGGTAAAAAAAAGTACAAGTTTGGATGAGTATGTGGACGAGTGTACTAAGGTTACAATGATTGTGTATGTGTCTAAGTGTTTGTGTGCAGCTATAGAGTAAGCAAAGTGTATGTAAGTGTCCTATACTCATCCTATACTTCCATATATATAATACATTAGAATAACTAAAGGATCCCACGAAATCCGCTAAGTAGTTAAAGTCTTCAATGTTGTGTAACAGCTTCTTCAGGTGAACGTTGGAGGTCTTTCAACGGAAACTAGTCGTTGGTTGACTGTTTCTTCTTGGTCAGTCAATGATTCAGCCGTTTCCTTGTTTATCGTCGATATTAAATATGTATCGGTTACAAGTTTGACTCTATCTTCAATCATAGACCATGAGTTACACTTCTATCACTGATTTCTTCACTTGAGAGTTATAATATAGACGTTGCTTTATCATAAAGTTCCATATCATAACTTAGTTGTACCTGCAATCATATAAGAAAAGCTAATTCGTTAGTTCATTCTCAGGATGTGCACATGCTCAATTACAGTTACATCCTGAAGTCAGCAGAGTCCTTCAGCATCCCGAGGATGGTATATTAGGGATGTATGGTAAAATCATCCTGAGGATTTTCACCCACAACAAAACGTTTTCCCAATTTATCCATTTTACAAATCTTGACAACTATGTCTTCCTCACAAAAATCTGTTTCCACATCCATGCCGTCTACAACATCTGCTAGAAATGCAACACTGCCACCCCACCTGCATTACCAAGAAGTTATGCTTCTCAAATCCCACCTAGACCATCGATGGGGGCATCTGGATCTACTCCACCTATTTTTGTGTCAAATGATGAACTTCTCTCTATGTTTGCATTAATGAAGGATCAAATAGAGCAACAACAAGACACAAACCGGATGCTGATAAGAGAGATACAATCTCTCAAGTCATCCTCAAGGAGGCCAACCGAAGACATGGGGACACCATTGTAGCCTAGGGTGTTAGATTTTAATTCTGGCATCTCTGGGGGCGTGCATCAAGGAGATTTTATCCCCATGAGCACTGGATTCTCTGCTCCTGAAATAACTACTACACCCAGGATGACAACCACTAGGGTTCCAGGATATACACCTGTGCCATCCCAAGGATACAACAATAACGGTAACAATTTAAGTTCCAGTACTTTTACTGCTAATGATGTTGCTTCTTTGCAGGATATAGGTATAAGCCCACAGCTAGCAAGGGAGCTACAGAAAATTAAGGATATGGTGTCAAGTGTACCAGGGATAGTACAACCTATCCCCGAAGTATCCTCAGCATGTCATACGGTGTCTCGATTTGCACCTCCTATATGTGATGCAGAGATCCCAAAGCGGTTTCAAACTCCAAGCATGAAGTATATGATGGATCTACAGATCCTGAGGAGCATGTGGCTCAGTATAGAGAAAGGATGGAGATAAATCCAATTCCTGCCAACCTTAAGGAAGTGTGTCTATGCTAGGGATTTGGTTCAACTCTCACTAGTCCAGCCTTGAAATGGCTCCCAAGTGTTCCTCCATACTCAATTACTTCTTTTGCACACTTGATTAACATGTTTAATAATCAGTTTTCTTGTAGTCGAACATTCGAACGTTTGACAAGTGACTTATACAGGGTAACTCAACCACAGGGGGAATCACTAAGAGAATACATTACAAGGTTTGGAAAAGAAGCACTCGACATCCCAAACTTGGATGTCACTACGGTAGTACAAGCATTTAAGATGGGGCTGCAAAGAGATTCACCATTCTACCAATTGGTGATGAATCCTTGTAGAAACTTGGATGAAGTCAAAAACATGGCTCTAAGGTTCATTCGACTTGAGGATGACAAGAAAATTCAAGAGAGGATAGAATCATCCTCAAGATATAACCATCCTAATCGAAAATCCACTCCCACATACGAACCATACAAGCATAAACCATATGCTAGGCCTGACAATAAAAAGGTCAAAGTGGTAGAGGATGACAATGATGATGAATGCCCTAAATTATCAGATTACTGTTTTTCTGTGGATATTACAAGATTAATGTATGCCATGAAGGACCTCGGGGATAAAGCAAGATGGCCTAAGAAGGATAACAAGGCAGGATGGAAAGATAAATCAAAGTGGTGTGCCTTCCACGAAGATTTCGGTCACATCACTGAAGATTGTATTGCCTTGAGGAAAGAGATTGCATATCTTCTAAGCAAGGGTCATCTTAAGGATCTTCTACGCAAGAAGAAATCAAGGGTTCAGGATGGCACCAACATCCCGAAAAGAGCAGCATCCCCACCTAAGGATGCTGGTATAATCAACTTTATTTCAGGAGGATCAGACATTTGTGGAACCTCATATTCAGCTGCTAAAAGGCATGCAAGAGAAACAAAATCAGAAAAAAGTAGAGAGACCCAAAAGAACTACCATCCTGATGACCTCTAAAGTAATCAGCTTTGAGGAAGAAGACAGTGAAAATATCCTTGACCCTCATCATGATGGTTTAGTTATAACTTTATATATTGCTAATCACTTTGTTCGCAGGATCCTTATAGATGGTTGAAGCTCAGTAAATATAATCCAACTAGAAGCCTTAAAAAGAATGAATATCTCAGAGTCTGAAATAGTTTCCAGATCTTCAGTCCTGGTGGGCTTCAGTGGAGAAACTAAGAGTATAGTAGGTGACATCAAGCTGCTAGTGTATGTAGAGGGAGTGAATTCTATCCAGAGATTCTGTGTGATAGATTCCTTATCCTGCTATAATGTCATCTTGGGGAGACCCTGGATACATGACATGAAGGCAGTTCCTTCAACATATCACCAGTGTATAAAGTTACCTACACCATGGGGAGTTGTCAAAGTCAATAGCGACCAACAGGAAGCAAGGATTGCTATACTACATCGATGAAGGCTTCATCACGCCAAGCATAGCAATTACAGACGGATGTACAGTGCCATTCTCAGGATGTCAAGGCACATCCTGACAAGGATATCACTATGCTGATTGGTAAGAATATTCCTCATGACATTGAACAATCACTAATTTCATTTCTTAAATGCAGGATGTCTACCTTTGCATGGAAGCATGAAGATATGTCTGGCATCTCTAAGGATGTCATTACCCATAAACTTGGGATTGATTAGAGCTTCAAACCCATCCAACAGAAACGGAGAAAATTTGCACCAGAAAGGAATGTCATTATACAAGAGGAGGTGGACAGGTTACTTAAATCCAAGATGATAAGGGAAGTGAAATTCCCAAGATGGTTGGCAAACGTGGTAGTGGTACAGAAGAAAAATGGGAAATGGAGAGTATGTGTAGACTATACAGACCTAACAAAGCCTATCCTAAAGACCCATTTCCACTACCACATATAGATTCAATGGTGGATGCTACAACAGGCCACGAAATGCTGACATTCATGGAAGCATCCTCAAGATTCCAACAAATCCAAATGGAACCAGATGACCAAGAGGATACAACATTCATGACCCCATCAGGTATATATTGTTATATAGCTATGCCATTTGGACTAAAAAATGCAGGTGCAACCTATCATAGGCTAGTGAATATGATGTTCAAGGAAAATATTGGGGACACAATGGAAGTATACATTGATGACATGGTGGTTAAATCTAAGAAGGAAGAAAACCATCTTCAAGATCTTAAAGAGGCATTTGTTGGGTTATTTTGAGACCACAGTTACCAGAATAGAGACTTTTGAGTGTTTATTGTAAAGACTTATAGTTGAAGGGCTTAGAATGTAATTAACACATGTTTTTGTACACAAACCCTAGGGCTGCGCACTTATATACACGGGCCCTGCGCACTTATGCTAAGTGCGCAGGCCCAGGGTTCTCCTATATATAGAAAGTGTGTGTGCAGCTCTAGGTTTGGGGTTTTGGAGTTTTATCTTTGTAGCACACTTTGCATACGTGCGTACTTAATCATATTCCAAGGTTATTCATCTTCAAATCTGCTATGGAATCATTATGTTATTCATTGTGTGTGTCGGGTCTTTCAATGTTCATCTAGTTTTATTTGTTTCTTGGATTAATCACTTGAAACACCTAACTAATAGGTGTTTCTAAGTGATAACAATCTATTGCATTCAACAAGATCTAGTATTTCGGGACTACAATTTGGTATCAGAGCCATTGTGCTCTAGATTGTATCTACTTTAAGATACCAAAACCCTCATCTTGTTAAGCTTTTATTATCAAGATTATTTTTTTGTAAACTTTAAATTTAGGTGTTTTTCTCATATTTTGGTTTCAAATCTTGTGAAAATCGTGTTTCTAAATGTTTAGAGTATATTATTTTGATCAGAAAATGGTTTGGAAAGGATTCAGCTGAATTTCATGTTTGCTACAGCTCGTATCTGCGCACTTATTTCATATATACTGCGCACATATCTCATAAGCTGAGCACTTATTTCTTAGTTTGAGTACTTGTCATTTTGTACGCATCTAGGGTTTCTGCGCACTTGTTGCTTTTGAATTTGGTTTCTGCGCACTTATTCCTTTGAATTGATCCCTGCGCACTTGCTGTTTTTGAATTTGGTCTCTGCGCACTTGTTTACATAAGTTAATCTCTGCGCACTTGTTTACATAAGTTAATCTCTGCGCACTTATAGCATTTCATTGTCTTGAGTACTTATCTAGGGTTTCTGCATACTTAAACAGAAATCTTGGATTTGTGCGCACTTACTGAAGGTGTAGTGTTGAGTACTTGGCTAGGGTTTCTGCGAACTTAAAATCTTAAACGAGAGTTTAAGTGAGTCTGCGCACTTAATTTAGTGCGCAGGCTGATCAGTAAACACTGAGCACTTATAATGCCCAAATGTTGACTGATCTGCGAACTTATAGCCACACGTATACTTCCAAGCTGCATACTTAACTAAGACTACAACTTGACAAGGCTGTTTATATTCTTACAGGTTGCTGCATACTGATCCAGACTGCTGTGAACTTAAGTGTGAACTTAATTGCGCACTTAACTGCGAACTTGCTGTGTACTTACGGACTTGGACAATCTTTTGGACTGATAATTAAAATCTGTTGAACCACGTTTCTAAAATTCATCTAAAACATGGCTGGTAACAATAATCAATCAACTGTTAACCCTATCACACAACAAGATCTTGAAACCGGAACTACTACAAGAGTACCTAAGTTAAAAGGTGCTGAAGATTACGGGACATGGAAAAACCGAATGAGGTCATTCTTTTACGTGACTGACTTTACCCAATGGAACTCCATCTAGTTGGGCCCACACATTCCCATGAGAACCACTGCCACTGGAGAAGAATTCAACCCTGATCCAACAACCTATACCGATGTTGACAAACAATTACTTCAAAGAGATCATAAGGCTTATGGTGCTCTAACCATGGCCCTATCTAATGATGTTTACAACATGTTTGAAGAGTATGGAACGGCACATGATCTGTGGTTTGCACTGAATGAATACTACGAAGGCAATGAAGAGATGCGCCAATACAAGCAAGACATGGTGCAAAAAGAATATGATATGTTCGGTAGCATTCGTGGGGAGAGTCTGAGCTCGCACATTGATAGGTTTATGAGTATGTTAACAAAAATGAAAAAGGCTGGAATTCCTGTGAACAACAGAAATTCTATCAAGAAGCTGCTGGATTCATTACCAAAAGAATGGAGCATCCAATGCATGCTAATCAGAAAAGAATATCTTGATGCCCAGTCTACATTGGCTGATCTCATCAACACATTGAAGTCCTTTGAGATGGACATTACAAAAAGGGAGATGAATCAGACCAATCCAAAGGCAGTTCCTATCACTGCAATGAAGAACTTAGCGCTAATGACTCCAGTGGGGAACATGGGTTCAAGCTCATCTCACGTGTATGCTGATGGAACAATTGGTGGTAGTTCAAGTTCAGGAAAAGCTGTCCCATACTCTCAATCCAGTGTCACTAACTCTCAGCCGTCAACTCTCAATCCTCAACAGACGAAGCTGGCAACTGAACACGTTGAACTTTTCAACGCTTTCATGACGAGCTTTGAAGCTTTAAAGACTGGTGATCTAAAAAGTGATATGATGAGTCCTGAGGACATGTATCAAGTTGATCCAGACGATATGGAGGAAATGGATCTGAAATGGCAGATGGCCATGATCACTTTGAGGGTGAAGAGGTTTCAAGATAGAACCGGTAGAAGAGTCGGCATGGGGAAAGCTGGGTTTGACAAATCTAAGATCAGGTGTTATAACTGCAAAATTCTCGGACATTTCAAGTATGAATGTCCAACTCTGAATCAAGTTGAAGCCAAACCAGCAAAGAGAGTGGTGGCAATTACAGAAGGAGGAGAAGGTAACCAGCAGAAGGCGCTTGTGGTTCAGGATTTCGATTGGGGAGAGGAAGTCACTGTGGCAGAAGCTGAAGTTAATAAAGCACTGATGGCAAAGATCTGCACAAAGTCACCTCTTGGTGTGAGCTCTCTGGAGGGGTCCTCAGCTGAAATGCCAAAAAGAGAAGAAATAGAGAAGGCTGGTTTAAAAGGCGTGTTGAGTGTGGAGAAAGGGAAGGAGACTGCTGCTGAGGAAGCCTTTGTTGCTGAAAAGACCTCCACAAGCAAGGACAATCAGCAATCACAGAGCATGAAGAAGGAAGCTGAAGAGAGAGACCTGGTAAGTATTCCTCTCGAAATAAAATCAAAGCTGTGCTCACCAAGGTGTGTTACAGCCGTTGCTTACTGTTTGTCCCACAATAGGAGAATTTTAAGAGAAATGGATGACATACGGAAAATCAATACTGAAATGAAAGAAAACGAGTTAGCCTATCAGCGAAAGTTAAATGCAACAATTGCTGAAATGCACACTCTAAAAGAATTTGTTCTCAGAAAAGATTTTTTAATAAATGACTTAACTGAAAAACTAGAAAAATCCAGAAATGAAACCAATCATCTCAAAATTGTTGTGGACAAATGGAACGTAAGCAAGCATGCTCATACTGATATCCTTGATTGTTCAAGGAAATCTTTTGTCAAAGATGGAATCGGGTATAAGGATAAAAAGGGAATTGTAAAATCCCTGTTTTTACCCTTGAGCAAAAGTGAATATATACCCATTCCAAAACCACATCCAAAAAATGATCTTTTTGAAAAAGAATGTGTCACATCTGAGTCACACTCTAATATAAGTAAAAGTAGTGCAGATATGACCCAACAGGATCAGGTGGACGATGATGACAGTTGTGGTGGTCAAACAATGGGGTTAGGTCACCCAGGTGCCAATTACTCCACAGTGAATTGGTTCATCTGGAACCATGATAAGTCAAACATTTCTTTAAATTTGGATGACTGTAATAACTTAACTAATTTGGATGACTGTAATAGTTTATCTAGGATGGATAACTGTAATAGTTTATCTAGGCCGGATGACTGTATTACTCTAACCTCTAAACTTGATTTAAAGGGTGTTGTGGACCCAAATGATAGGATGAATCCTATCAAACGATCGGATGTTTGTGTTGAAAATGTTGTGCCTGTTTGTGTTGATCTTAATGATGCATTCTGTGATAATGAAAATGTATATAGACCATCTCCATTTGTTCCAGAACTAAAAAGAAACAGGTTCGGGAAATTTCTTACTGAAGAAATTCCAGAATTTACACCATCATCAACAGATGTGTCATGTTCTGAAGAGTCGCAAAGTGAAACAGATAACACAATTTCTGAAGAATCACAAAGTGATACAGAAAGTGATATCAGCGAGCCAGAATGCAACACAAACGAAGAATCAAGCAACAACAACAGTGATGAAGCATGTTCAACAGACAGCCTCAATTCAAGCAACAACAAAAGAAGAACATCACAACCATCATCATCCAGATCTTCTTCAAAGATCAAACCTAAACACTCTAAATGTTTTAGATGTGGAAATGAAGGACATGTGGTTAAAAAGTGTCATTTGCAACCCAAACCACAAACTGATACCAATAACCAAAAATCTTTTGCAGTTCAAATTAAAGATCTTCAAGAAACCATAAAAAGTTTTGTTAAGGTCACTAAAAATTGGAAAAGGCAAGAGTTTGTGTCGGGGGAAAATCACGACAAATTAAAACTAAAACAGACCTGGATTCCAAAAGTTACTTAACGGGTGGTCTGAGTCGTGTTTGTACATAGTGTCTCATATATTTATCTGTATATTTCTGTTGTCTTATGTATTTTTCAGAATAAACTACAAAAGTGGTTGATTGCCCTGATGAGATATCTATGGCACGTTGATAGCGGGGCATCAAGGCACATGACGGGACTGAAAGAACTCCTTAAAAACTATCGATTCATTGATGGAGAGTTTGTTGCTTTTGCCGGCAATGAGAAGGGTGGAAAGATAGTCGGGATAGGGGACGTGATTTCTGATGCATTGACTTTAGAAGATGTGAACTACGTTCCAGAATTGTGTTACAATCTGCTGAGTGTATCACAAGTCTGCGACAAAGGAATCTCAGTGTTATTTAATGACATGGAGTGCATCTTTCTAAAGCCGGGATTCATTCCTCCTACCAACATGATTATGCTTAAAGCTCCTAGACAAAATAATACTTACGTGATAAATATGAGGGATGCAAAGTCTGAATGTCAAATGACATGCTTACTTTCTAAAGCATCCGAGTCAGAGTCACTGCTTTGGCATAGGCGATTAGGACATGTCAACTTCAAAAACATTAATAAGCTTTCAAAACTAAATCTTGTAAGAGGTCTTCCTTCTAAGGAATTCCCCTTTTCTGAAAAATGTTTAGCATGTGCCAAAGGAAAACAACACAAAAAATCGCATAAGTCCAAAGCTGTGAATTCTATAGACTCACCTCTTCATTTATTACACATGGATCTGTTTGGTCCTATTAGTGTTAAAAGTTTAGCTAAAAAGTCTTATTGCTTGGTGATAACAGATGATTTTTCCCGATTCACATGGGTGTACTTTCTGGAATACAAAAGTGAAGTTGCTGAGATTCTGATGCTGTTTGTTCCTCTTATTGAAAACATTATAAAGACAAAAGTTAGATCAATTCGAAGCGATCACGGAACCGAATTCAAGAATCAAAGTTTCGTGACTTTCTGCAACAATAGAGGAATTCATCTTCAGTACAGTGCTACGAGAACTCCTCAACAGAACGGTGTTGCTGAAAGGAAAAATCGTACACTTATTGAGGCGGCCAGAACCATGCTTATCGACTCCAAACTGCCGATCATTTTCTGGGCTGAAGCTGTAAATACCGCCTGTTATGTTCTTAACAGAGTCTTAATCGTAAAGACGCGCGGGAAAACAGGTTATGAGTTGCTTTTTAAGAGAAAACCTTTGATTGACTACTTCAGGCCTTTTGGATGCTCATGCACGCTGCTTAACAATTTCGAGAACATAATGAAGTTCGATGCAGTTGGTGATGAGTGTTTCTTTGTTGGATACTCCTCGAGTCAAAAAGCTTATAGAGTATACAACAAACGAACCAAAATGGTTCTCGAGTCTTTTTATGTTGATTGGCAGGAATCCAACTCTACTAATACAGGAGCCGGTCCTGACTGGTTCTTTGATGTGGATGTTGTTTTCAACAATTTTAGCATCATAGATGAACAACCAGCTGAAAATCAAGCAGCCGATCCTTCTCCTCTTGAAGATACTCTTTACTCTTCAGAAGACGATGCAGCACCTTTCACCACCCGCTTCTCTCCACTCGTAGCTGATCCAATTGTTCCCCTTCAAACCACAAATGGTGATGCAACTGTTGATACCACTACATCTCCTGAAGTTACTCCAGCTTCAGAAGAAACATCTTCAGCACAACAGTCTGCAAATGATCCATCCAGTTCGTCAACTCCTACAGATCATCTTTCCAATCTGCCTTCCCATATTCAAGAAGAACCGAACATGGGATTTAAATCTTTTAAGGATCACCCTGTGGAGAACATCATTGGACCAATCTCTGAGGGTGTTCTTACTAGAAATCAGGCAGACAAACTGAATATTGCACTTTCAGCCTTCTTATCTCAGACGGTACCTTTCAGTATTGAAGATGCTGTCAGAGATGCAAGTTGGGTTGAAGCCATGCAGGATGAGCTGTATCAGTTTAGGAAGCTAAAGGTTTGGGAGCTTGTGGATTTACCTGAAGGAAAGTATCCTATTGGAACAAGGTGGGTTTTTCGCAACAAAATGGATGAACGAGGCGTGGTAATTAAGAACAAGGCTCGTTTAGTCGTTCAGGGATTTCGTCAACAGGAGGGCATTGATTATGAGGAAGTGTTCGCTCCAGTTGCTAGACTTGAAGCTATTCGTATCTTCCTGGCTTACGCCTCATACAAGAACTTCAAAGTCTTTCAGATGGATGTGAAAAGTGCATTTCTGTACGGGAAGATCAAAGAAGAAGTCTATGTGTGTCAACCCCCAGGTTTTGAAGATCCCCATCATCCCAATAAGTATTACAAACTGGATAAGGCTCTCTATGGACTTCATCAAGCTCCACGAGCTTGGTATGAGACCTTATCGTCATACTTGCTGCAGAATGGGTATACTAGGGGAAAGATCGACATGACCTTATTCACCAAAGAAGTCAATAAACACTCTATCCTTGTTCAGATTTATGTTGATGATATTATCTTTGGTTCCACTGATGAAAATTTGTGCAGGGAATTTGAAAGCATCATGAAGTCTCAGTTTGAAATGAGCATGATGGGAGAATTATCGTTTTTCTTAGGCTTGGAAGTACAGCAAAAAGAAGACGGAATTCTAATTCATCAAGCGAAGTATACAAGAGACATCTTGGCAAAATTCAACATGACCGATTGCAAGCCGTCCAATACTCCTTTTGCGGCCCAAACAACACTTGTACCAGATCTTCAGGGGCCTTCAGTGAATCCTCATACATATCGATCAATGATTGGCTCTCTGATGTATCTTACAGCTAGCAGACCAGATATAATGTGGGCAGTTGGATGCTGTGCGCGTTTTCAGTCTAATCCTAAGCAATCGCATGAGACTGCAGTAAAAAGAGTCTTCCGCTACCTCAAAGGAACACCTAAACTTGGTTTATGGTATCCTAAGAGCGATAACTTTGATCTAATCGCTTACTCTGATAGTGATCATGCAGGTTGTAGGATAGACAGAAAATCTGTCTCTGGTGGCTGTCAATTTCTGGGTAACCGGCTAGTGTCTTGGCAAAGCAAGAAGCAGACCACCGTGTCAATCTCTACTGCTCAGGCCGAATACACAGCTGCTTCCAGTTGTTGCTGTCAGGTGTTATGGATCCAAAATCAGCTTTTGGACTACGGTTTGAATGTCATGCATACACCTATTTTCATTGATAATGATGCATGTCGTGACATCGTGAAGAATCCAATTGACCACTCTAAAACCAAACACATTGAAATTCGGATTCACTCAATTCGCGATGCACACGACAAAGGGTACATACAGGTGTTGCCTATCGATACTGCTGATCAAAAAGCAGATATCTTTACAAAAGCTTTTGATAAAACCCGGTTTCATCAGTTGGTTTCATGGCTTGAGATGATCAACTTTGAATAAAAAAAAAAAAAAAAAAAAAAAAAAATTGTATATTTTATAAAAAGAAAAATCTTATTTTCCTTTAAAACAAGATTTTTGGGGGAGAAAGTGAACCGGTCTATTCTTATTGCAAAATTAATTCAGGAAATGATAGGAACTAATCATATCTCGTCAGCATGTGAATAGGACCCAGAGGATGTTGTGGCCTCAAGCAACGATATGTCGGTAGATTCAGCCTGAAATCAAGTAAACTGCCACTAGGTGATCAACAATGAAGATCTACACGGAAAGCTGGATTCCCACTGTGCTTTAGGTCTGCACAAGCTGAGTCCGGTCATACATAGGTTGAGAAATTAAAAGACACAGAAAATTTTGTGCATAAGCAAATCAAAAGACACCTAAGAGTGCAAGCTACCAATGCGGGGCTAAGAAAAACAAAGTTTTTGAAACTGAGCAGAAAAGACACGCAATGTTAGTGACGTGCAAACATACATAGATAGCTCACCAAACGATCAGATGATCATCTTCTCTGCTTATGGTAACATAGACCTGAAGCTCTCATCATCTGATCAAGATAATGATCATCTTCTCTGCTTATGGTAACATAGACCTGAAGCTCTCATCATTATATTTCAATAAACCTTGAGGATCGGTAGGCCAATACCTAGCACACTGTGGGGTCCATAAAATTTTCGTCAATATTACCGAAAAACATGATAAACAGTATCACCAAACACATGTTGAAAGAGAAAGGCATGGATTTAAGTGGACAAGCATACCGACAATTGTTCTTAGGCTGCAGCTATCCAACGGGAAGTTGAAACGGGTTCCGGCAGGTATGGTTAGTATGATCTTGAATGCAGAAGGTAAGATTTGGTAAAACCCCCTTATCTAAAGGATTTGGGCTTTTAAAACCACTTTTTGGGCCAAAATTTGTGGACTCTGCGTACTTGTTGGGCCCTGCGCACTTAACTCAAGTGCGCAGGCCCATTAGTTGAAGGTATATATATACCAGGTCAATGTTGGTCAAAAGTTTTTATCACCCTTAACAGTTTTTTTTACTAACCCTAATCACCCCTAAATCACCTGTTCATCATCATCTTCACCGTTCATCATCATCAACATCATAATCACACCACAATCACACACACACAAATCACTCATACCATACCTTGTTTCTGTGTTCATTGACTCGTATTTACTGTTTATCAAGGTAGATCTTATGTTTCTAATGATTTATTTGTTGAGATTACAGGTTATAAACGGATCTTATGTTGGTTGTTCTTGTATTATTGGGTTTTTAAAGATTTGAAGATCTGCGTACTTGACATATGAACATGTGCGCACTTGTCTCATAGAGACTGCGTACTTGTTTCATAGTCATATAAGTACACAGAAACCCTAATCATCTGCGTACATAACTGTGAACTTGAAATCTTGAACGAAGGTTCAAGTGTCTGCGTACTTGCTTAGTACGCAGACTTGACTATGTGATCTAAGGGGTTACCATGCCCGGGTGGACTCACCTGCGTACTTGTTTTGGTCTAAGTGCTAACTAAGTGCTCAGTCAAAGTATGTGCGCACTTGACTGAGCACTTGACTTTAAATGGGCCTGCGTATTTAAATGGGCCTGCGTACCTAAATGGGCCTGCGAACTAAAATGGGCCTGAGTACTTGAACTGGACTGAGTACTTGACACTCTTGAACACTTGGACTCTAAACCACACACATCTTTCATTTTGACTATTAAGA
Organism: Ambrosia x helenae; assembly: GCA_030844895.1. Taxonomy (NCBI): domain Eukaryota; kingdom Viridiplantae; phylum Streptophyta; class Magnoliopsida; order Asterales; family Asteraceae; genus Ambrosia; species Ambrosia x helenae. The sequence continues at coordinate 37,903,750 of CM061223.1, read as the reverse complement.
CACTTTAACGGACTGCGAACTCAAAACCGGACCTTAATAATCAAATAACTAAAATTCAAACGTACCATTGACACCGATAACATCAATTCATCAATCCTTAATCCAATGACCGTTAAAATTCAAAATCTAAAAAATATTAATAAGATCTAGGTCTAAGTTCGTTGTCCGTGTAAGTTTAAGTCTAAAATCAATTATCCGAGATCTAATTGGCGTTTCGTGCTCTTGGATTAAACAGATGGAACTTGAATGGGATCGTAGAGGAATGCACAACCAGCCGATGAATCTGGATACCGATGATGTGCAGTTCAAAGACGTTGTGACTTGGATTAGACGCAGCCGAATCGGTTTTGCTGTGGAGAACGTCGAACCAGTGTACGTTTCACACATTGAAGATTTCTGGCGTTCTGCTCGAGTTGAAACAGTTGAAAGAGTCAAGCGTATCAAAGCAACAGTCCGAAACAGGCCTCTATTCATTACTGAAGATACAGTTCGAACAGTGCTGAAACTACGGGATGAACCAGGAACCGTCAGATTTATGGCAAAAGCAGACATTCATGAACAGTTCAGGAGGTTCGGTTGCAAAGGCGAATTTGACAAGAGGGGCGATGTTAAGAAGACACAACTGACGAGAGACTGGAGACTCATTAGTCATGTATTCATTATGTCTCTAGGTCACAGAAAGGGAGGCTACAATGCACTCAGTACTGAATGGTCGACGGCTATGATAAAGATCTGCAAAGATGAAAAGTTCAACCTATCCGGGATGATTTTTGACTACTTGATAAAGAATGCAGAAGCTGGGTCGGGGAAATGGGCGATGTACCCCAGGTTCATTCAGATGATGATCAACACTCAGCACGAGAATCTGCCTCTCGGTGATGAATACATTTTCACCAGAGGGGCTAGATTCTTCACAGAATGCAACACACCGGATTGGGAACCAATGCTTGAGCACATGTATGCGGCTCAGCGATATCCGATTGTCATAGAGATCTACAACAAGATCAATAAGAGAAAGGCAGACGCTGCTCAGGCTCGACAACAACCCACAGCTGCTCCCACACCCGAACCATCTGCACCCACTACATCAGCTCAGCCCACTGCTGAAGAGATCGCCCAAGAAAAGGCCAGAGGCAAAAGAGTGGCATCTGAGCCGGCTCGAGCAAAGCCCAGCATGAAGAAAAGGCCAGCTGGCTTATTGCAAGAATCGAGAGAATCTTTGACACCCGAACAGATTGAAGCTGCAGAAAATTTACGAGCAGTAGCTGAATATGAAAGGGAAGCTAGAAAGAAAAGAAGACAACAGCTTCCTGAATCTGAGATCCCTCGAGTGATAACACCGGATGATGTTGAGGCGCAAGTGTACATGGAACGGATTTTTGGGGAAGAACAACCAAACCAACCAGGGCCTTCTACTGCTGCAACTTCTGCTCCAGGGCCTTCCACTGCCACTGCATCAGCCCCCAAAGCTCCTACCCACCGATCAGCTGAACCTTCTTCATCGGCTCCTGCTGCACCTCGTCGAAAACCGGTGCATCAGGAACTATACGAGAAGCTTGTGAAGGAGATAGGTAAGGTTGCGGCCAGGGAATTCTGCACAATGAAAAGTGATGTGCACAATAACCAGGAGCTAAGAAAGAAGGTGAAAAAGCTCAAGGTCAAGAACAAGAAAATGGAGAAAGTGATCAAGGATCAAAGATACCTGATTAAGTTTCAACATCAGGTTCATGTGCAGATGTTTGACATGTTTCAGGATCTGAGGCAGCAGTTAACAGGTGCTCCCAGAGCTACTTTTGACGAAACCTTTGATTTTGGAAAGTTTCTGGAGGCGGAAAAGGAGAAAGAAAAGGAGGCTGAGGCTAGTGAAGTGGACGAGGTCAGTGAAGATGAGATGCCTGACAGTTTTGTAGAGATGGGAACCGATCAAGAAGTCATCTATGAGACATCTGATGGGCACAAACTAGACCCTGAAAGAGCAGCATGGTTCCCAAGAAAGCCAATTACCATTCCTGCTTTACATCAGAACATTCATCATACCAGGTCTGCTCATCGAGAAAAGATTATCTCGTGGAAGTATGATGCTGAAAAGGGACTGTTTGCTGTGAAAAGGAGAGGGGGGGTAATCCAATACTTCAAGGGTCAGAAGGAGCTGAAATCTCTTCCCCGATGGGATATCAGGGAACTTAGCAGGGCCCCATTCATTAATCCCTCTCTTGACTCACAAGCTGGCATGGTTGAGAACTTTATCAGGAAAGAATGTGAAAGTGACTTCCAGATATTCAAGCCGCAAAAGCCTAGAAGAAGAATATCAAAGACCAGAATCGATCCAGCAACGGGAAGAGGAATGATAACTTATGTGATAGACCCTCCTCAGGTCGTCACACGAGTTCCGATCAGACCCGAGCTTCCAGTGATGCTAAGAAACTTCAAGAAATGGTTCTATGACAGCAACACTGGTGAAGCGGTGATCAAGCTGGAAAATGATTCAGAGGTGTTGAGAATCTTGGATCCGGTTGATGTGTTCGCACTAAACTTGTCAGATCTGAATATGCTTTTTGCGAATCAGATCAATGTTGGTGCTGGAAACACACTGTTTGAAGAAGCCGTACTGTTTAGAAGAGCAGTAGATAGGGCTTTGAAGTTGAAGAGTGAGCTGCTGGATTTAGTTGACAGGATAAACGCAGCAGATAAAGAAAAAGAAGACAGAGAGAAGGCTGCGCATGCTGCTGCTGCTGCTACTGTTACAGAAACTGCTGATGCTGCTGCTACAGAAACTGCAGCATCAGAGGTACTTCCAGAAGAACCTGTATCAGTAGCAAATCCTGAAGGAACCACAACAGAATCTACACAAACTCCTCCAGCAGCTGAGGTAGATCCGGTCACACTGTACTTACAAGACCCCCCTGCTCAGGTTGAGGGGGAGGAAAGCGATGTGGAGGTTGACTGAAGATTGAAGACTGGTAGCTGTGGTCTAGGGGGAGTATTGTTGGGTTATTTTGAGACCACAGTTACCAGAATAGAGACTTTTGAGTGTTTATTGTAAAGACTTATAGTTGAAGGGCTTAGAATGTAATTAACACATGTTTTTGTACACAAACCCTAGGGCTGCGCACTTATATACACGGGCCCTGCGCACTTATGCTAAGTGCGCAGGCCCAGGGTTCTCCTATATATAGAAAGTGTGTGCACAGCTCTAGGTTTGGGGTTTTGGAGTTTTATCTTTGTAGCACACTTTGCATACGTGCGTACTTAATCATATTCCAAGGTTATTCATCTTCAAATCTGCTATGGAATCATTATGTTATTCATTGTGTGTGTCGGGTCTTTCAATGTTCATCTAGTTTTATTTGTTTCTTGGATTAATCACTTGAAACACCTAACTAATAGGTGTTTCTAAGTGATAACAATCTATTGCATTCAACAAGATCTAGTATTTCGGGACTACAGCATTTGACATCCTGGATGCCTACAATATGAAGTTAAATCCATCCAAGTGTCACTTTGGAGTTGGTGCTGGAAAGTTTCTTGGATATTTAGTGACCAAAAGAGGTATAGAAGTTAGTCCTGAATAAATAAAAGCAATCCTTGATCTTAAATCTCCAAAAAAATATCAAGGATGTACAAAGGCTAACAGGCAGGATAACAGCCTTAAACAAATTCATCTCGAAATCCTCAAAGAAGTGTAAGGAATTTTATGACATCCTGAAGAAAAATAGTAAATTCGACTGGGGACAGAGACACGAGGAAGCATTGAAGAAGCTGAATGAATATCTTGCAGCAGCTCCGCTCTTGATGAAACCTGAGGATGGAGAACCTCTAAAGCTATACCTTGCAGTTTCTGGGAATGCAATAAGTGCAGTCTTGGTAAGAGACTTCGAAGGGCAACAACATCCTGTCTACTATATAAGTAAAACTTTACTAGATGCTGAAACCAGGTATTCACATCTTGAAAAACTCGTTTTAGCTTTAATAATGGCATCTAGCAAGTTAAGGCATTATTTTGAAACACATAGGATACATGTACAAACTAACTACCCTATTAAAAATGTACTTAGAAAACCAGAAATGTCAGGAAGAATGGCTAAATGGTCAGTGAAAATAAGTGCCTTTGACTTGGTATATGAGCCTAGAAATGCAATCAAATCACAAGCTCTAGCAGATTTTGTGGCTGATTTCAGTAGTGGCATCCTGAGTGAAGTAGAATCTGAAGTTCAACAATTAAATGAAAATTTAGAAAAATGGACTTTATATACTGATGGTGCTTCAAATGCAAAAGGCACAGGTTTAGGAATACTACTAAAATCGCTACAAAGGGACAAAATACCCCATGCTGTTAGATGTGCATTTCAGACAACCAATAATGAGGCAGAATATGAAGCTCTCATTGCTGGTTTGCAATTTGCTAAAGACATGCATGTTATTAATATTGAAGTATTTGTTGATTCTTTGTTGATTGCTAACCATTTTAATGGATCTTATGCAGTAAAGGTTCAAAAGTTAGCTGTTTATCTCAAAAAAGTTAAAAATTTATCAACCTCTTTTGTAGAATTTTCACTAACACAGGTACCTAGGGAAGAAAATGCTGAAGCTGATGCCTTAGCAAATCTGGGATCCTCCTTAAATCTACCAGAAGGATCTAAGATTCCCATCATCTACATCCTGAAACCAGCAATTGAAGAGTGACATCCTGAGAATAGTAAGGCACATCCTGAGGATATCACTGTTTTAGCCACTCAAATTCAAGGCGATCCATCTTGGATGACTCCTATAATAAAATATTTACAAGAAGATGTCATCCTTGAAGGAAAAAATGCAAAGGCTTTCAGGATGAAGGTATCAAAATTTATTATCATAGACAATATTTTGTATAGAAAATCACTTGCAGGTCCATATTTGAGATGTCTCAATAAAGAAGAAGCAAATGAAGTACTCAAGAATATCCATGAAGGAGATTGTGGAAACCACACAGGAGGAAGGTTTCTTTACTCAAAGACCTTAAGAACATGATATTATTGGCCAACTATGAAGAAGGATGCCATGTTATATTCTCAAAAGTTTGATCCATGTCAAAGACATAGCAACATCCTTCATCAGCCTGCTGAACCACTACATCCTATTATTTCACCATGGCCCTTCATGAAATGGGGAATGGACATAGTAGGAAAATTACCCGTAGCTCCTGGTAGGAAGGTGTTCATATTGGTAATGACTGATTACTTCTCAAAGTGGATCGAAGCTGAAGCATTCGTACAGGTCAGGGATAAAGAAGTGGTATCATTTATCAAGAGGAACATCCTAACAAGATTTGGAGTACCAACTGAAATCATATGCGACAACGGTTCTCAGTTCATCAGCAAAAGGACGACTGACTTTTGTGAAAGCTGGGGAATCAAGATGATAACTTCAACACCAGTCCATCCTTAGGCTAATGGACAGGCATAATCCTCAAATAAAATTATTGTCAACAATTTGAAGAAGAAGCTTGGGGAAAAGAAAGGGAAATGGGCAAAAGAACTTCCATTTGTGCTTTGGGCTGATAGAACTACTTCCAAGAATGCAACTGGTCAAACACCTTTCTCCTTGGTCTTTGGAACGGAAGCAATGCTACCTACAGAGATGGTCATGCCTACAGCAAGGTGACATCTTCAGGATGCAACAACCAACTCAGAAACACTATTGAAAGATTTGGAAGCAGTGGACGAACTCAGGAATGCTGCTAAATTAAGGATGGCATCTCATCAACAAAGGATAGCTAAAGCCTACAACAAAAACTATAAGGATAAGAAGATTTCAAAAAGGAGATTTGGTACTAAGAAAAGCCTTTCAAAATACAACAAAACCAAGTGATGGTAAGCTAGCTCCTAAATGGGAAGGACCATACTTAATAGATTCCGAAGCTGGCAAAGGAGGATATTGGTTATCGACTATGGAAGGAGAAATTCTACCAAGAGCATGGAATGCAATTCATTTGAAATATTATCACGTATAAGATTGCATGTGACTGATATCTCTGGAAGAGAAACCATGGTTCAGATTACTGGTGGGATGAAGGTGAAGGCTGACAGAGATGAATCATCTCCAATATGTAAGTATTCTTAACCTATTTCGATCGTTTATTTTAACTAAAATAGTCCATTTCGAGAATTTTGCAGTACCATCCTGAAGATGGAACATTTTGAAGATTAGAGGGTTGGCCACCCTCTCCTCCGTTAAGGTGTCCGACACATTCCTAAGGTTTAAAGGTTTTCACCTTTCTCATTGGGATAGCAACCCCGCCCGGTGCGCACGTTGTTCATGTATATTTTCAAGATAGTGGGACCAATCCATGTAAAAGTGGCCGACAATTTCATCATTTTTGAGATATATATTGAACTCTTAAGGTTTAGACATTTTCAACGTCTCTTACGTATTTGGCCTAGTCGCCAGGGCCTTGTCGCCAGCTATTCCTAAGATATTACAATAGGCCTTGTCGCCAGATATTCTAAAGATGCTACATGTTGGTTCTTCACCAAGTCATTCTAAATGGGCTTGGCCTCAGTTCACTTAAAGACCTAGTCACTAGTATAATAACAATGTTTGCCTTTATTTAGGTTGTTAAACTTTCTTTGAAAAAGGAAAAAGTCTCAAAGTCTATCTTGAAGATATTATACTGGGGACATCCTCAGAATAATGAAGACCATCCTGAGGATGCTAAAGAAACAAGAACTGGGGACATCCTCAAGGTACTGAGTATCATCTTGAGGATGACAAGGAAGAATGAAAGACATCTTCAAGACATCAATCTAAGAGGATTATTTTCGGAAAATGAAGGTATCATTTAAATCATTTCTTTATATTTAACATTTGCTAATGTTTGCAGAATACCAAAAGGAAAGAACACAAGGATGTAGCGTCAAAAAGTTGTTGTCATATTATTTATGCATCATAATAAAAAAACTGATGTCAACCCCTGGCTTCATCCAAAACCAGGACCCATCCACCAGGGTCAACATCTAAGGTCCGGGTCAGTAATAGATTCGGGGCTTCGTATTGAAACCAAGATCCCTCCAGCCCAAACCTTATAATATCCTAAGTTATTACATAACAAATAGAAATTGTTTGAAATTGTTCAACCTTAGACTTCCATAGTCACTACCATAAAAAGATTTAAAAAGTGGACTCCAGCCTAGTCTTCATATCCCTCATCGCCCACTTGAAGATCTTTCACAACCGCTGCCACCTTAGCTTCTGCTTCCTTTACCCCCAGCATCCTCAGGATCCTTCGGTGCATCTTCAGGATCTGCAACAGGAACAGGCTTGAAATCAACATCCTTTCCACCTAGGCTCTTGACCTTTTCCCTCCAGGCATCAACATCCCAATCCTCTTGCTTGAAACCAGGATTCCTAGACTGGAGAGCCGTTTTCAATCTAGCCTGTAAAACAGAGATGCTAGCAGATTTCATTAGTTTGTTCATGTATTCCTCCATCTCATTCTCCTGGTCCAACATTGTCTAAGCATGTTCCGCCTTCACCCACTTCAGTTCAGTCTCTGTCTCCGTCTCTGCCAACTTGCTCTCAAGATACTTGCCCTTATCGTGAGCAATCTTCTGAACATCCTCAAGTTTAGTTTGAACATCATGAAGATCTTTGGCAATAGCATCCACAGATTTCAACAGATATTCATGACCCTAACATAAGAGAAAAAAGGAGTAAGTATTTCACATTAAAAGTTATTTTTATCATTAACATTTCAATGACATCCTTAGGATAAGACCGTACCTAGAGAGTGAACTGGGAGATCTTGTTCAATACATCATCAAAGCTTAACCCTTCAAAAGGGGTGATCTCCTGAGCAATGGTGGTAGCAACACTAACCTTCCTCTTCTTTGAGGCACCAGCAGCCCTAGACTTAGGAAGGTTGGAATGAGGACTGGCCATCTTAGAACTAGATGGAGATACTGAAGTAACCTTGGTTGCCTTGACATCTAAGCTGTCAATGTCATCCAAATCGAAGGAAGCAGGCTTTTTTGCTGAGAAATGGAAAAAGACAGGGTAAATTTGTGACACCTCACCCAGATAAGGATGAAAAGTACACAATTGATACCAAAACTTACAAGGGAAACTTTATTCATTAACTTCAACTACAAAAGTTGGAGACTTAAACGATACAACATTTCATCAGACTAGTCATATCTGATATACACAACTTTACTAGTCACTACGGGACTAGTATTCAACAGTTCCCTTGGCCACGCAAGCACGGAATCAATGGTAACTAGCTCTCAAGCCTCGTTACCTGTGACACATGCTTAAAAAGGACGTCAGTATACACTGGTGAGTTCATGAATATACACAGTTATCAAAATCACATATTAAAAACAATCATGACTTGCACCCGCCCATGTTATTATAGCCTAGTATCACCACAGGCGCCCTTCCCAATGGGCCGGTGATTAACATCCCAGTATAGTCAAACCCAACTACACCATAGGCGCTCTCAACATGAGCCAGTGTAGTTACCGATAAGCCCGTTCGTGACGGCACGTACAAGGGAACCCAATATACATGTATACGTATGCCCAGGTTATACACATGCGTTACACAGTCATGGGATTTCAAGACACAATCATAAACAATTACAAGTTAGGACAAGCATGCTCACATAGTAAAAGCATTCATAAAACTCACCTTAGATTTAGGCGATACAATAATTAGTTGATCGTAACTCAGACCCTGAACAAGTACCAAGAAAAACTTAAGTGATAGTCTAACAATATGGCACTAGCTAGCCATCACCATGATCGGCAATAGGCAACCCACCTAGTTTAGGCACGGTACACGGTCCATGCCTAGACTAGAGTCAAGTCACCTAACCCCTACCCAATATATGACCCTAAACCATACTCTTAATATTTTACCTACTCCTAATATTACATTAATAAAATTATTTGATAGATAAATTGAAAGTTAAGGAATAAGTATGTACCTCTTATTTAGAAGAAGGTTAGAACTCATAATATAAATGTTACAAGGAACAAACCTTACTTATTTATAGTGAAAGTTAGACCGACTTTGTTTCAGTCGGTTACTCATGTTGCGGAAACATCGGGATGTCACATATTGATGATTGTTTTAGTAGCGCATGGAATATATTGAAATTTTAAATACTTTATTGGTAACATAAATATCCAAATGAAACGATGTCTAAAAATCCCAAAATATCTAATACATAACATCAAATAAAACAAATAACTTCAAATAACTTCATAGAATCCATCAAGCATACTCTAAGCCTCAGCTTCATTGTTACCTGAAACATGTTAATTTTGAAAATATTTTTGGGTCAACAAAAGTTGGTGAGAATTACATAGGGGAATGGGGACGAGAATGGGAGTTGATGAAAGATTTGATTCAAAAATCGAAGGTGGTTTGGTTAGCCAGTGGGGACGAGAATTCTGCCTTCTTTTACGGAGTAATCAATAGTAGGAAAACGAGGAATAAGGTGAGGGGTCTATACATCGATGGGGAGTGGGTCGATAATCCGAGTATCTTTAAAGAGGAAGCAGTTAGAATTTTCAAGGAGAAGTTTGATGAGCGGATGGAAAGCAGGCCGCGAATATCAGGAGAGGGTTTCAAAAAGTTATCGGATTCTGACGCGGAAAGTTTGGTTGCTAACTTCACTAAGGAGGAAATAAAGGAGGCGGTGTGGGAGTGTGGCGACGATAAATCGCCAGGACCAGATGGATTTTCCTTCGCGTTTGTTAAGCATTATTGGAATCTGATTGAGAATCAAGTTTTCGGTATTCTGGAGGAATTTCACACACACGGGTCGGTTCATGAGTCGTGTAATTCTTCTTTCATTACCCTTATCCCGAAAGTTAGCGACCCCTTATCGTTTTCCGATTTTAGGCCAATTTCTTTGATTGGTGTTATCAACAAGATTATTTCAAAGGTGCTTGTGGCGAGGCTGAAAAGGGTTCTTGGCAAAGTTATTTCTTCGGTTCAATCGGCGTTTATTTCGGGTAGAAACATTTTTGATGGTCCTATGATTGCAAACGAAGTGGTCACTTGGGCAAAAAATCAAAGAAGAAGATTTTCCTGTTTAAGGCGGATTTTGAAAAGGCGTATGACTGTGTCTCGTGGAAGTTTTTGTTACGCACTATGCATCACATGGGCTTTCCTACGAGATGGAAAAATTGGATCATGGGACTATTGGTAACGGGGAGATCTACGGTGGTCGTTAATGGTGCTCCGACTTCGGGTTTCCAGCTCAAACGGGGTCTGCGATAAGGCGATCCTTTGTCACCATTCCTCTTTACGATTGTGATGGAAGCTTTACACGTGATGGTATCCAATGCAGTGGAAGTGGGGAGTTACGGGGCTGTGAAGCTACTTAGAGGCGGACCGGTTTTATCCCAGCTGTTTTTACGCGGATGATACCCTATTCCTAGGGTCATGGTCTGAGGATAATATCCTTAGATTAAACAGGGTATTACGCTGTTTTTTCGTTTGCATCTGGGCTTAAAATAAATCTGGTGAAAAGTAATTTATACGGGGTCAATGTGGAGAGCAACGAGGTCGAGGAGATGGCGGCCATTTTAAGATGTAAAAGGGGGTCGATCCCTTTCATTTACCTGGGACTATCGGTAGGTGAAAGTATGCGGAGAATTAAAGGATGGAAGACGATAATCGATAAGTTTCAAAAAAGATTATCCCTTTGGAAGGCAAGGTCCCTTTCTTTTGCAGGGAGGGTCATGCTGATCAAAGCGTTCCTTGGGGCAATACCAAATTACTTCCTGTCGATGTTTAAAGCGCCAACCGGCGTTATTAAAACACTCGAAGGGATTCGCTGCAGATTCTTATGGGCCGGCTCTTCGTCAAGGAACAAGATCCGATGGGTCGTGTGGGATAAGGGATTCGCTACGCGCCGGGACTTTGATATTTGGTAGTAATTTTGTTAATCTCACGACAAAAAAAAATGGCAACACAACATCCACCTATTCCGACAAATAAAACCAGCATAAATATGTTGATTAAAATACGGGGAAAAAGAAATAAAAAAAATCACTCAAATGTGCGATCATTATCGTCATTGTAAAAGAAAGAGATTTTGATGTCACAACGGCTACAACTGAAGTTAGGCCGTCCGTTGTGGACGCGCGAGCGAAGGGGCGCGAGCCATCGACGTGACTATCAAGTAATCCGGTCACTTGACCCCGTTGTGGCCCACATGTCACATTTTCCCATTAACCCACACTGGGGTGAGCAACGGCGCGACCAAATGTCACATTTTCCCGTTAACCCACGCGACCACCGTCGCTTGTCCTCACGTCGGGACTGTTAGCGTGGTGCTGTTGTGGCTGGGGGTGAGCACGGACACTGAAACCTCGTTCGCGTCGTGCTACTCACGCGTCCACAACGGATAGTGTTATAGTAATTACATGCCGGGGACTCATGAAGAAAAGAGGGAATATAACTAAAAAAATCAATACACTGGTCTTTTTTTTTTTGTCCAACTCATTTATCAAGCAAATAAGAGCATGTTTGGCTCTCCTTATTTCCACCTCCTTATAACTTATTACTTTTCCAAAAAGTTGATAAGTTAAAAAAGTGTTTGGAAAAGGTAACTTATGACTTCTACTTATGAGGTTTTATAACATGAAAAAGGAGTTTTTAAAAAGTAAGTGGAGAGTAACTTTTCAAAACTCCTTATAACTTTTTGTAAAAAGTTATAAGGAGGTGGAAATAAGGAGAGCCAAACATGCTCTAAATGAAATCAGAATACCCACCCCTCTCTACAGTACACGTTGTCTTCTCTACATCTCTACATCATCACCACCCCCACCTCCGGTATCTTCCCACCACCGCCAAAGTCACAACTTTATTCCGGCGATGGTTTCCTATCATTTCTCTCTCCATCTAACTGTCAGCGACCGACTGCGAAACATGATTTTGATATGTTGTGGACATCGGACATAGCCCAAAGCACGGCGGATCTTTATCCTGCCGAAGAAGACAAAATAAAAATTAAAAGAATGAATGGCATTACCGTAATTAGAGAAATGGGCAGGGGCTTTTTGTCGGAATGTTTACAATAGTGCTTATTGTGAGTAGTACCACGGGAAAACACAGAAACCACACAAAGCTACGGCAGATGCGGTGGTAACGGAGACGACAGAGACCTACAAACCACCTTGTTGACCAGCTATGTTGATGCAACCGAACACCACAAAGGAGGCGGTGTCAGATGTTGTGGACGGTAGTGGATGTGGAGATTGAGAAGGAGATCTGGAACATCAAAGATGGAAGAAAAAGAATCGAGGCCACCGGCCAAAGAGACGAAGGGCAGACTAACACGTGGACATTACAGCGCCATTAATTGTGCCGTCAAATGTAACGGCAAACACTATTGCAAACATTTGCAAAATGTGTATATATGTATATATACAATTTCACTTCATGCATTATATTATTTACATAGCACACACGTGCATGTATAAATTTTATTATATATATATATATATATATAGGGTTAGGATCAAATACACAAGACACTTTTTCTAGGAAGGGTGAGAAGGATTGTGATCCATTGATCATATATTTGAAGGGTTGAGATTAGTTTGTTTGAAAAAAAATAAATAATGAATTAGAGGAAGGGCATAAAAGGAAAACCACATTTGTTGACTTTCTCTCTCCACATGCAATGCACATGTCAATTCCTCCCATCATTTTAAAACGTCTTTAACTTTTTCATACGACATTTTTTTTTCAAAAAAATTTCACCATATTAACGAGCATTTTTTTATCTTTAATATGAGTACCACATTGCTACATTAAAATTGAAAAAAAAAATCGTGCTAAATGGGTTTTCTTCTCCGTTGTGTCTTCTGCTCGTTCATTGTGTTTAGTATGCATGTGTGCTTTATAAATATGTTATTTATGTTTTTTTAGTCTACACATGATTTAACTTTGTCCATTGTGTTTTTAGTATGCTTTTCATTGTGTTTTACGCAAATGAGTTTTGTATTTAGGTGTACATTGTGTTTTTACTATGTTGTTCATTGTGTTTAAGTCCATTATTCATTGTGTTTTAGTCTTCTGTTCATTGTGTCTTTTATATGTCGTCCATTGTGTTTTATTAGACTGTTTATTGTGTTTTATACCATATTGTTCATTGCATATTTAATTGGTACTCATTGTGTTTTACGTTATCTCCATTGTGTCTTACGCAACTGGGTTTTCAACTTTTTTTTCCAAAAGTATTCATTGTGTTTTAATATTCTGTTCATTGAGTCCTTATTATGTCGTCCATTGTGTTTTACACAATTGAGTTTTTAACTTTTTTTTCAAAAGTATTCATTGTGTTTTAGTCTTCTGTTCATTGTGTCTTTCGTATGTCATCCATTGTGTCTTACGTAACTGGGTTTTCAACTTTTTTTTTCAAAAGTATTCATTGTGTTTTAGTCTTCTATTCATTGTGTCTTTAGTATGTCATCCATTGTGTTTTACTAGACTCTTGATTGTGTTTTATACACTATATTTAATTGGTGTTCATTGTGTTTTACTGTCACACCCTCAAAATCCACTTGCGGAGTTTTTACCGCGAGGGCATGACAAACCAGGATCCAAACCAACGATCACAATAAACAAGTCTAAATGTAATTAATGCAATACCAAAACATAGTTTTAAAATCCCGTTTACAGCGGAAGCTTATTCAAAATAAAGTTCAACATAAATAACCAAAGTTCAATGTTTATGAAATCATGCAACTCTATCTAGACGCCGTGCAGACGCGTGCGCCCTAGTTCCATGTGCTACCTTAGCGACCTGAGAAAACATGTAAAAGTTTACGTCAGCACAAAAATGCTGGTGAGTTTACAGGTTTGCAGTTCAAGTACCAAGTTCACCTGTCCATACTATAACAAATAGAAAGCCAGTATACGCTAGCTAGGCGTACGATTTGTTACTACCACGATTGGAAAACCATTACTAACTCGAATACCAGTTGTTGTGCCCGAATAGTTCCAAATGTTCCTGTTGTTCCTGTTTGAGACAATATGCACTCGCCCGGCCCTCCAAGCCGACGAGCGGGGTTGGTCACTCCCAATAGCGCTATTCACATTTCCCCGTTGTGCAAACCCGCACATTCATGGTTCCCCCCGGGACTTCCAAAGATCGTGTAGTACACAATAGAAACCCATAGTATGACAGTAGTTACCAAATAATCGTTTTTAACACATGTTTTCTCCCCCGAAAGTATAAAACCAGTTTAAAAAGAGGGGCCGTAAACTCACCTTAAGTTGCTTTACTCCTAATCCCGAGTAAACTCAGCTGCTATGTTAGTCCCGTACAGTGGCGACCTAACATACGACAGTTACAAGTACTTAGACTAATAACCCGCAGGTTAATTAGTCCCTAGATGTCCAGACCATAACCAAGTTCGTTTTGAAAATACCGTGACTGTTTAACTGACCCAATTGACAAGACTCGACATCCCATTGGTGACCCGAGACTCCCCGTGTTATGTTTACGCTCCAAAACATACAATAACGCAAGTACACTTAACATACGTTAACACACAACAAGTTATAGCACATAGTTCACGTATCACCGGAATACATCCAATTATATGTTACCAAGTTATTAGACATGTTACGGGGTTCCTAGCATGTTACTACATGTCAAATCAGGTCTCGGTATGCTAATATACACTTACAGCAGCAGTACACGCGATTAGGGAGGCTAATCGCATGAAATGTCACGTGATTAGGGCTAATCGCCCCTTACGGCACGCGATTAGGGGCTAATCGCCCCTGTTGTCAGGCGATTGGGCTAATCGCCCTTGTTGTTATGCGAGTGGGCTACTCGCCTGTATTGTTATGCGAGTGGGGCCTACTCGCCCCTAATGTCATGCGAGTAGGGCCTATTCGCCCCTAGCACAGGTGATTAGCAAGGCTACTCGCCTGTAACCTTGCTGTTCCGGTTTTTCGCGCGTTTAACGCTCCAAATCAGATCCAGAGCGTGTGTAACTACCCAATATCACCCCAAACACTATCCTAAACATGTTTAACCCAAAACCCTTCGTTCATCCTCGTAAAATCAGTCCTGCATGCAACCAAAGCAATCCAAACACATACACGTAGCATGCAATCATCATACCAACATACATAACAATAACCCTAATAATCAATTAATCAGGTTTCTATCATCATACTATCAATATTAATTCTGACCTAGCATGATAACACAACAAAACATCATCAAGATTCATAAAAATCCTATCTTTCTAATCATACCTACCCATAACGCATGTTTATTAATTATAATCCGATTAATAACTCTTATTGACGATTTTCAGAAAGCCTTTTTGTTTATGAACAGGTCTGGACCATTAGGGATTGATTAAAAACGTTTACAAAGTGTTATGGATGAGAATCAAACCTTGGAATTGTAAAAGATTGATGGTTAGACCTTGAAACCTTGTGTTTTTGATCAAAATCGCCTTCCAGAGGTTGTTTCAGTGTTTGGGGCGGTTATGGGACGACTAGGGTTTGTCTAATTGAGTTTAGGAGGTTAAGTGTTGTATTTATAGGCGTTTCTAGTCGTCCAGCCCGTTCCAGGCGATTATGCAGGTTTATACGCGAGTAGGGTGCCTAATCGCATGACTGTTCATGCGATTAGCCCTATTCGCCTGTAGGGATCCTCCTACTCGCCCCAAAGTCATGCGATTAGGCTATCCCCCAAGCCTAATCGCCTATAGCCCCTATGTTGGTGTGTTTTGCGCGTTAAACCCCGTTTTAACATATGTTAATGCATATTCATGTACCGACAAGTCACATAATGATTGTAAACACATAACACAAGTAAATACACATATTTACACTCGTTCACCAATTCCCGGGACTCGAGACTCGTACGTTCCGTATGCCCTGACGATCCTACAAATCGTCACCGTTTGTACACTTGGTTAAGGACCGACACCTAATGAACCTCTAGACCAACATCCAATGATCTTCTAGACTAACTAATAGTTCCCGAACCATAACCCGACTTAACTAACCTAGTTAAGTACAATATACGCGTGACTCGCTAAGGTAGACTTTCATCTAGACAACGTTGTTAACCCGAATTTGCCAGGTGTCACATTTACACTCCATTGTGTCTTACGCAAGTAGGTTTTGAATTTTTTTTTCAAAAGTATAAACAATATGGTACTCATATTAAAGATAAAAATACGCTCAATTTTATGGTGTAATTTTTTTTTAAAAAAGGACGACGTATAAAAAAGTTACGGGCATTTAAAAATGAAGGTGGAAATGGCATGTGACTTGCATGTGCATATGTTTTTGACAAAATTACCCCTCCCACTTATTAATCCTTTGGACACATGTCATTTTCTAGTGGCTTCTCACCCTTCTCATTTTTTGTAGCCTTTGTAGAATAACCCAACCCTATATATATATAATATATATATATATATATATATATATATATATATATATATATATATATATATATATATATGGTAGGGTTTAAATAGGAACCAACCCTTAAGTAGGAACTATAGGAACCAATCTGAGCCATCCATCTTCAATGTCATGATTGTAAATAAGTAAAACTTTAATTAATTGTTATTTTAATAAAGGGGTATTAATGTCTTTTGTTCAATATCATTTATTAGGTAATTAATAAGAAACTCATGTATATTTGGAAACAGCAAATTAGTGTTTATGGTATACCCAAACGTATTTATTGTATATACTATTAAAATTATATCTCGGTATATATACAACAGTGTACATTGGTGTATATTCGTTTTTTCATTCATCATCATCACCAACACAAGATATACATTGGTGTATATTCGTTTTTTCATTCATCATCATTCAACATCATCAACACAGATATACATTGGTGTACATTGTTTTTTTCATTTATCATCATCAACAGTGTCATACTGCACATTCCATTTTTTATAATGAATATACACCTGTGTATATTTAACGTCAAACAAAATACTATCAGTTTATTATAACGTCTTTTACCACCTATAATACACTTGTGTATAATAATTAATAGATTTGTTGTTATACACTGGTGTATAACAACTAAGAAACTAAGAACAAATCTTATTGTATCTGTACAACCCCAATAACTATATATGATACACCAGTGTATAACTCTTTACTCATTCCAATTCTGTGCGTAAAAATATGACTTACAGAATACAAAACAACTATTTTTCAAATCAATAATAAACCACACTATAAGGCTAATCCAAATAGAAATCACAAAAAACGTGATTCTCGCACGAAAAACAATTAAAAAAATAAAAACAATACATAAATACCTTGATTTTAAACACTATTTAGAAACAAAGCTTGTGATTGTGTTTCATGATCTTCTATCACATGAGATTGTGATTCAATGTTGTCATGTATAGAATTATTATCTATAACTTGGAAATCTGAATCGTTGGCCGATTTTAGATTCTTTTAAATCGAAAGTTTTTTCAATTCAATCAATTTAAATCTTCTGAATTCGACTGGAAGTTATTTCGATTCAATCGAATTCAATCGAACGTGTTTTTTTTTATTTGGGATTAGAAATGATAATAGGTTGAGAGATTTAAGGAAAGTAAAAAAAACTTGCATATTAATTGCAGGAAGATAATTAACTGCCATATATAAAACTTTAAATTAGATTAAAACATAATATTTAATTGTCTAATTACATAACTACCCCCTAGATCAAGATCAAAGATGAATGGCTAAGATTGGTTCCTAAGTTCCTAACTAGGCTCTTGGTTCCTATTTGATCTTTTTCCTATATATATATATATATATATATATATATATATATATATATATATAAGTATCATGTACTTATATATTTTTGCCTATAAAACGGGGTGTTACAACTCTCCCCACCTTATAAAAATTTCGTCCGCGAAATTTAAATGAAAAGGTGTGGGTGTTTGCTATTTATCTCATTTACGTTTTCCCATGATTCTTCGAGTCGTCTTGTAGCATCCCACTTAATTCATACTAAAGGAAACTTTCGGTTCCTTAATATCCTTATTCGACGACGTACGATTTAAATATGGCGTTCTACGAAGTTCAACTTACCATGGATCTAAACTTCTTGCCACGACATCTTAAGTGACTCATCTTCTAAGTATTTCCTTAAGTTTGACCCATGAAATGTGTCATAGTTTCGTTGTAACTCCTTTGACAGCTTTAACTTATGAGCTACTAAACCGACACTTTAATATTCTCAGATGGTTTAATATAACATGGACTTAGTTTTCTCTTTTTTATCAAAATAGGTAATATATTTCCAATACGAGACCTCTTAAAGCAACTTATCACCTACTTGGAATTCTAAGGTCTCCTTTGGTCGACATAGCATTTTTCTATCTCTTCTAACTTTTATCCATTCTCAAATTTATATGATCTTAATTTTAGTCTCTTTAGAAATCCCGCGACCTGCGAAGGGTTTTCGACCTATCCATGGCCAACAAACCGGTGATTGAAATATTCTTACCTATAATGTCTCAAAAGGGTCACCTTGATACTTAAATGGTAACTGGTGATAAAAGCAATTTTTATCAAGGGCAAGTGTTCATTCTAACCGCCACTGAATTCTACATCAGATGTTCTAAGCATATTTTCTAGTATTTGTGTACCACTTTCACTCTGGCCATATCTTTTTGGGTGATAAGTCGAACTTGAATGTACGTTGGTTCTAAGTTCCTTCTAGAAATTCTGCCCAAAATCTAGTTGCAAACCAACACATTTTGCAATACTAGAAATGGGTACTCCCTGATGAATAATGATTTCTTTAACCTAAATTTTGCCAATATACCCATCTTATACTCTTCTTGTATTGGTAAGAAATTGCGGGGCTTAGTTAAACGATTTACTATAACCCAAATGGTATCGTGCTTATTCTTAGTTTGTGAGAATTTGGTGGTAAAATCCATAGTTATCCTCTCCCATTCCTACATGGGGATTTCAAGTTGTTGTAGGCAGCTAGATGTTTTTGATGCTCTACCTTGACTATTGAGCAGGTAATGCGTTACTCTACATGCCTTGCTATAGATCTTTCATACCAACCATTGAGAATCTTTTCTTAAATTCCTATACATCTTATCGCTTCTAGGGTAGCCTTTTGGCTCCGTCTAGTCTCATATCTTATAATATCCTAAAACTAGCTATAGGAAGCCATCATTTCGAGGCTTTAATAGTTTTTGTCTGCCAACCATCGTTTCCTTCTTAATGTGGTTTGCTATTGAGGCTTGTTATTCTTCCTTCTACAATTGATCTAAGAAGTTTATCTTAACACCAATTTTAGATGTGTGAATTCTTATTCACTAGGTTCTTTATTTCCTACTGGGTGCATCGACATCCACATTTGCCTTTCAACTTGGTTCATGATCCATGAATGTTATAGGTGCGTTAGTCTATCTTAAAAACATAACTTGATCTTTATAGCTTATCAAAGATTTAATTGGTCCTTAATAATGGATACTTATTCTTTAAAGAGACCATCCGCAAGTCTTTGTAATCGATAGACATCGGTATGATCTTATTTTACTTCCTAACAAAAAGAATGCGTACTCCACAAGGTGACGTGTTAGGACATATCGGTCCCTTGCTCACTAGTTCATAGAGTTGGTTCTTAACTCTTCCATTTCAGTTCGGGTGAGACAATGTGAGGCTTTGCCAATTGGGGTCACTTCCGGGACCAAGTTGATTCTTAACTCAACCTATCTATCAGGTGGTAGTCCGAGAATATCCTTTAGGAATATTTCAAGTAATTCGACTACTACTGGTAGCTCCTCTAATTCTTCTCTTATTGGGTCTCTAGTACATAACTAAATAGGCCAAGTGACGTTTTCTTGTACACTTAGTTTCCTTTATTAGGCTAATGAAACTTACAAGTTTACTAAGTTTTCCCCATGGGTTTTCAAAGTTCTCCCCTTGGGTCCTTAATTCAAATTTGAGCTTGGCGGTTAACTAACTAATCCATCCTTACTACTACAACAACTCTCTAGGTTCCACTGGTAAAGCCTATGAGTATCGAGGTACCACCAATTTAGATGGTACAATCCTTGATAACATTATCAATTTCTTATTACCTTTCATTTAATGGTTCTAATATAATTCATCCATGTAGCTTACATTGAATCTAATTAATCGAGACTTTAAAAGCCTCGGATATCAAACTTTTGTCAATACCATTGTCAACCCGTATTTTAGCATATCAGTTGTTTAGGAGGAATGTACCTGTTATCGTATTACGGTTCCTAAGGAATTCTTTGACATTCAGGACAAAAGCTCATTTTCTTGCTCTATTGGGTTTCTCCTACTATTTCTTTTTGGGTAAATCATTATTAGAATGTCCCGACTCTTTGTATTCTAAACACTTACGAGACTTTCTATAATCACGAGGGTATGTCTTGGTTTGTTATAATTCTACAAACAAACCGGTGACATGGACCACATTTGTAACACCCCAACCGATGGCGGAAACATCGGGATGTCACATATTGATGATTGTTTCAGTAGCACATGGTATATGTTGAAATTTTAAATACTTTATTGGTAACATAAATATCCAAATGAAACGATGTCTAAAAATCCCAAAATATCAAATACATAACATCAAATAAAACAAATAACTTCAAATAACTTCATAGAATCCATCAAGCATACTCTAAGCCTCAGCTTCATTGTTACCTGAAACATGTTAGTTTTGAAAATATTTTTGGATCAACAAAAGTTCGTGAGAATTACATAGGTTTTGATAATTGAATAAAAAAAACTTGTACAATTCGAGTGTCATGGCAAGTCTAGTCCATATGTGAAAACAAAACAATCGGGTAAATCTAGTGCATAATGAAACCTTGTAACTAGAATATTGTGGTCCATCCCATACGCTCATGGTTCACTCGTTTATGTTATAAATTCGATAAGAATCACCCACGCTACCTATGTAGGAGGTACACGTATCCGGGTGGGATTGTCAGTCCAATAGATCTATCATTGTATACCGTCGCCTGATCAATGTTAATTATTATGCTAGAATAATGTGCTTACCCTAGTAATGTTTAAGACATAATGCAACATAGAATAACACATAGACACTTATGATTGAATTGTAAATTGATGTTGTAACATTTTTCACCCCAAAATAGTGAAATGGTAAAAGGGGCTATGTAACCTCACCTTAGTGTTAGAATGGAGACCCTTGTTATATACGTAAATGTGGCTCGTGTGTATCCAAATATCACCCTTTTTCAAGGTAATAAATAAGTGTTGGGGAAAACTTAATAAGTCTAAGTTTCCTAGTCTAAAATGTGCTAGGGTTCCTAATTTGGGGATTAATAATTGATTTATGATTAAATTTGAGTAATTTGTTAATAACTTTAATAAATAAAGAAATAATTAATAAAAATATTTCTGACCAATATTAACTAAAAGTATTTGAATTATAATGTAATAAATGTGAAAATAATTTTTATAAAATTATTTTCTTAATTAATGAATATTTATATATTAATACTTATTTGACAAAATATAGACTTAATATTTAAAAATATTAAAATTTATAAATTTAAAATCAAAAATTTATATTTCTGATCTAAATGATTAATAATAATTTATGTGAAATTTTGATGCAAAAATGATGAAAAATGAATTTATTATGATTTATTTATGATTAAAATAACAAAAATCGAGTAAAAATATTAAATAAATGATTTTTCTGAAACAAATTTTATTTCAAAAACGTTTATTGATTTATAAGTTTAGAATAATTTTTGTGGAATTTTATAAAGTCGTTTTGATATTTTTATAGGATTTTAAAATTATTAAGGAATAAACTTGTAATAAATAAATGATTTTTGAAAAACTAAAATTGTATGATAAACTTTATTATCAGAATATCATAAGATAATTTTATAGAATTTATAAAGTAGATTTAGTATTTAAAAACCATTTTTAAAGTTAATAACAAAAATATAAAAGAAAAGAGGTTTAAAAAAAAATAGTTGCTGTTGGTGGGGATCGAACCCGGGTCTGGGCCGGTCCAAGCTTTATCACAAGTGTGGCTCACCAATTGAGCCACACCCTGAGAACGAATGAATCTGGTTCGTAGTTAGTTATATAGCTTATGTGTTTCACGTCTATAACTGTTCTGAGAAAAAGAAAAGAAAACACACATGAGTGGGACTCGAACCCTGGCCTACGGCCGGTTCGTGTCTTAGCATAAAGGGGGCTATACCAACTGATCTACTGATCAGTTGGTGAAAGATTTCGTTTTGTTTTAAATAAAAACAGTATCTGGTATGCATCATCATCCCCAAATGACATAGGTTGAACCCTAGTTTTTCTAATAATTCGAATCAACAAACAATAACCCTTGAATTCATAGGGTTATTGTTTGGATTATAACAATGATTGAAAACATGTAAAAGATCGTGACTTACAACTCAGAATTGATGACGAATTGTTTGGTCAACCAAATAGTCAAACGCGAACGAAAATGCAGATTATAACGAAGTTTCTAGAAGAAAATGAGAGTAGGGGTTTGGTTTTCGGCGAGTAGAGGTTGAGGATGAGGGTTAAATTTATACTAACACCAATGAATTGGATGATTTAGAAAGTTTGACCCAATTAAATTTTATGCGCGTATAATATCAATAATTGGTATGTTTTGATTGCAATTGGCGTGTCCAGCACACATTATGAACTGTCAATCAAGTTTGTTTACCATATTAAGATCAAAGGACGCGGATTGATGCCTGAATTTGAATGATTTTGTTCGCAGTTGACTTTCCAAGTCAACTGAGATGAAGTGAGGAAGGTTTAAATTTAAATGGGTTAGGATATGTTCAACAAAGAACGTGTAGCTCAGCTGGTTGAGCTGTGTGGTGTTAGGCATTGGGCCGGTTTGGGCGCGGGTTCGAACCCCGGCCCAAACCTTTATTTTTTTTTGTAATTATTTCCAAGTTTTCATGTTATAATATGATTATAGTATGGTTCTAGGAGTCCAAAAGTGTCACAAAATATTTTTTAGAAGGTACGGTGATGATAAAAATGTAACGTTTTATTAATAAATGTCTCAAACGTACATGGAATTAATACGAAATGTTACAGTCTCCCCTACTTTTAGGAACTTCGTCCCGAAGTTGGAGTTGGAGAGTCTGGTGGGAATAGGTGTGGGTATTTAGACTTCATCTGGTCCTTGCGTTCCCAAGTGAACTCTGGACCTCATTTAGTTTCCCAACGAACCTTAACGATCGGGATGCGACTGCGCTTGAGTTTCTTGACTCCAGTGTCGACGATCTCAACAGGTTTCTCGACAATGTGCATAGTTTCATTGATCTGCACATCTTCAAGAGGGATATGGAGGTTCTCATCTGCTAAGCATTTCTTGAGATTCGAAACGTGAAAAGTTGGGTGAACATTGCTTAACTCAGGTGGAAGATCAAGTTTGTAAGCCACTTTTCCAATCCTGTCAAGCACTTTGAATGGGCCTACGTATCGGGGAGCTAGTTTTCCCTTTCTACCGAAGCGAATTACTCCCTTCCAAGGGCTTTCGACGTTTATCAGCATAGCTCTTCTGTCGACTTCTAGCCTTGAGAAGATTATCCTGGATGAGTTGGATTTTATCTGTGGTTTCCTGGATCAGTTCAGGTCCAGTGATCTGGGCTTCACCAACCTCAGTCCAACAAACAGGTGAACGACACTTACGACCATAGAGTGCCTCGAAAGGAGCCATGTTAATGCTGGCATGATAACTATTGTTGTATGAAAACTCAACCAAGGGAAGATGAGAATCCCATGCGCCACCAAAATCAATGACACATGCCCTGAGCATATCCTCAAGTGTCTGGATGGTCCGTTCGGTCTGACCATCTGTTTGAGGGTGATAAGCAGTACTCAGGTTTAGCTTGGTACCCAACGCGTCTTGTAAAGAGTTACAAAAGTGAGAGGTGAAACGACCATCACGATCAGAGATGATGTCCAAAGGTATACCATGGCGACATACGATTTCACTCACGTACATCCTTGCCAACCGTTCCACATAATATTTCTCATGAATTGGTAAGAAATGGGCTGACTTGGTTAAACGGTCAACGATTACCAGATGCTGTCGTAACCTTTGGGTGTACGAGGGAGTTTAGTGATGAAGTCCATTGCTATACTCTCCCATTTCCATACAGGAATTTCTGGTTGTTCAAGCATACCAGATGGTCGTTGATGTTCAGCCTTGACCTTTGAACAAGTAAGGCATTTTGCAACGAAAAGAGCGATATCTTTCTTCATACCAGGCCACCAATATGAATAACGAAGATCTAGGTACATCTTGTCAGCTCCAGGATGAATAGAATAACGAGACTTATGAGCCTCGTTCATAAGGAAAGTACGAAGATCATCACTGTCAGGAATCCAAAGTCGATTGAGAAAATAAAGTAGGCCATCAGGTTTGGTTTCAAGTTGAGTCTCAGCACCACAAGACATTTCCTCGTACATGTTACCTTGGGTGACTGAAGTATGTTGGGCCTGGAGGATACGATCCTGAAGATTAGTACGAACTCTCGCACAATGAAGTTTGATGCGCTCTTTACGACTGAGTGCGTCTGCCACAACATTCGCTTTTCCAGGATGGTAGCGAATCTCGCAATCATAGTCGTTAAGTAACTCAACCCAACGTCGTTGCCTCATGTTAAGATTTTTCTGGTCGAAGACATGTTGGAGACTTTTGTGGTCTGTGAAAACCACACATTTGGTTCCATAAAGATAGTGTCTCCAAATCTTAAGAGCAAAGACGACTGCGCCTAATTCAAGATCATGGGTGGTATAATTCTTTTCGTGGATCTTGAGCTGTCTAGACGCATAAGCAATAACCTTGCCTCGTTGCATGAGAACACAACCAAGACCTTGGTTTGATGCGTCACAATAGACCACAAAATCATCATTACCATCAGGTAGAGACAGAATAGGTGCTTCACAAAGTTTCTGCTTAAAAGTCTCAAATGCTTCCTCTTGTTTTGGTCCCCACTCATAAGGTTTACCCTTGTGAGTTAAGGCAGTGAGAGGAACATCGATCTTGGAAAAGTTAGCAATGAATCGACGATAATAACCAGCCAAACCAAGGAAGGAACGGACTTCAGTTGGAGTTTTAGGAACACTCCAATCTTTGACAGCTTCGATCTTTGCAGGATCAACATGAATCCCGTTCTCATTGATGACGTGTCCTAAAAATTGAACTTCCTTAAGTCAAAATTCACATTTCGAGAACTTGGCATACAATTGTTCTTTCTTTAGGAGGTCCAAGATTGAGTGAAGATGTTGTTCGTGATCGGATTTTGATTTAGAGTAAATCAAAATGTCGTCAATGAAGACGATCACGAATTTGTCAAGATAGGGTCTACAAACCCGATTCATTAGATCCATAAACACTGCGGGAGCGTTGGTCAATCCAAATGGCATGACCATGAATTCGTAATGACCATAACGTGTACGAAAGGCTGTCTTGGGAATGTCTTCTTCGTGAACTCTAAGTTGATGATAACCAGAATGGAGATCTATCTTCGAGAAGTGGGTTGCTCCTTGAAGTTGATCGAAAAGATCGTCAATCCTAGGCAAGGGATAACGATTCTTGATGGTGAGTTTATTGAGCTCACGATAATCGATACACATCCTGAGGGATCCTTCTTTCTTCTTGACGAACAACACATGGGCTCCCAATGGAGAAGAACTGGGGCGAATGAAACCTTTATCAGAGAGTTCCTGCAGTTGACTGGCAAGTTCTTGCATCTCAGAGGGTGCAAGACGATAAGGAGCTTTGGCAACTGGATTTGCACTGGGGACAAGGTCGATTCTAAATTCAACTTGACAACCAATCCATGCCTACTATGACATCAAAGCTCCCAAGATTCATAGGAATGAGGTCGATAGGGAAGGTATGTTCATCAAGGTTCAACACACAGTTACGTATAACAGAATCGATCGAGATAGATTTCCCGTTAGCTACCTCTACAACTAGGGGTTCCTCTAGGTTAGTATGGGGTAAGTTAAGTAAGGGTTCAAACTTAAGTGACACAAACGACTTATCAGCACCCGAATCAAATAGTATAGAAGCATAGTGGTTATTAACAAGAAACGTACCATTAACCACTTCATTGTTGTCGCGGGCCTGATTAGCATTGAGGTTGTATGCGTGACCACGAGCACCTTGGTTTTGATTCTGGTTACGGTTCTGGTTTCGGTTACGATTTTGGTTTTGGTTCTGGTTTCCACGATTGGGGCAGGCATTGATATAGTGGTCTAGGCTGCCACACTCGTAACACTGACCACGAGCAGGCCTATTGTTTTGTTGGTTGGGAGCTGGGGCATTTCTGGCTGGGTTATTTTGGGCAACAGGGCCATTAGCAGGAAGAACTCGACAAATATTCACAAGGTGTCCATACTTTTGACAATTAGTGCAAAAACGACAAGGCACCTGAGCTGGGTGGTGGTACTTGCAGGTGTTGCACAAGGGATGAGGTCCGGTATACGGTTTCTTATTGGGTGCGGGAGTGGCAACCACTGCAAAGTTTCGGGCCTTACGTTTCTTGTTAACAGAGTGCTCAGTCATAATCTCCTTAGCTGGCTCTAGCGTAGCTTTGTTCGCATCTTTCTTAGCACCTTTGCGAAACAGAGTACCATTCTTCACGTGGTTATCAGTCAGTGTAGCCGCTAAACGTTTGGCTTCCTCCAAGGTGGCAGGATTCCTTCCCCATACCGTGTCCTGAATTTGCATAGGTAAACCACCGATATACTTCTCGATGGCTACTGATAGGGGAGTGACTTTATAGGGCAACAACAGACTGAGCTCATGGAAGCGGGTATTATAAGCAAGGTTTTCCCCACTATCCTGAGCAAGGGTGTGGAACTCATCCTCCAATTTCTTGACCTCGTTACGTGGGCAAAACTCAGCTTTCATTATCTCCTTGACTTGATCCCAAGTCATAGCAAGCACGACTTCAGCTCCGCGGGTACGCTTTTCCTCATTCAACCATGTGAGTGCTCGTTTTTTGAAGAACACTCATAGCATAACGAACCTTAAGGTTATCGGGACACTCACTATTTATGAAAGTATTCTCGATACCCTCGAACCATTGAAGGAGGACCAGTAGCTCCTTCGTCCCCGCTAAACTTAGGAGGATTGCAGGTATTAAAGTGTTTGAGGGTGCAGACTGGGTGACCGTTCCCATTGTGATTCCCATTATGATTCCCATTGCCGTTCCCATTCATTTGGATGACTTGAGCCACCAAGTTAGGAACCAGAGTTGCTATTTGTTGCGCCATTTGTTGGGAAATGATCGCAGCCAGTTGGGCATCAACGCCATTGTTGTTGTTGTTATTGTTGTTGTTGTTGTTGTTGTGGTTGTTGTTGTTGTTGCTGCTTCCTTCCTCATTTTCGTTGCCACTGTTAAGGCGAGTGCTGCGACGAGGAGGCATGATCTGTAAGAGATACAATGAAGGTTCAATGAGACATGGAATGAATGAAGGATAATGAGGTAATATAAGGAATGTAATCATTTATCCATTAATTAAAACGAATAAACGAAAACGTTGACTTATCAAAAATTCTAGATTCTAATAACATAGTGAAGACATGCTTTAGCCTATAAGTGAACACTCATCCCGAGAATTCCCAGGTAGGCATCCGGGTCCCTCGTCTGATTGGGATATATGCGCAATGCGAGTCCTAGACAGAAAACTCAGAATACAGGCGTTCACCCTTCCAGATTGCACGTGTTCGTTATTAAAATCTAGAACTTCGACGAGATCTCAAGGTGGTTCAGGCTAAACCTGAGGATTTTGTCCTATTAATCTAAAGGTGGATCAGGATTGCAGCAGACGAATAAGAGTAGTCAACTTGTAAAGGCTTAGGATTATATAGGGTGTAGGATAGGGGTAAGAATAAGGAAGTAATTAGGGTTTTTCAAGTAAGAGAGGCAAGTACTGTTTTAAATCCCTATGGTTATAGTCTAGATTATTTTTCTAATAACCTAATTTCCTATAACCAAGGCTCTGATACCAATCTGTAACACCCCAACCGATGGCGGAAACATCGGGATGTCACATATTGAGGATTGTTTTAGTAGCACATGGTATATATTGAAATTTTAAATACTTTATTGGTAACATAAATATCCAAATGAAACGATGTCTAAAAATCCCAAAATATCTAATACATAACATCAAATAAAACAAATAACTTCAAATAACTTCATAGAATCCATCAAGCATACTCTAAGCCTTAGCTTCATTGTTACTTGAAACATATTAATTTGAAAATATTTTTGGGTCAACAAAAGTTGGTGAGAATTACATAGGGGAATGGGGATGAGAATGGGAGTTGATGAAAGATTTGATTAAAAAATCGAAGGTGGTTTGGTTAGCCAGTGGGGACGAGAATTCTGCCTTCTTTCACGGAGTACTCAATAGTAGGAAAACGAGGAATAAGGTGGTAGGTCTATACATCGATGGGGAGTGGGTGGATAATCCGAGTATCTTTAAAGAGGAAGCAGTTAGAATTTTCAAGGAGAAGTTTGATGAGCCGATGGAAAGCAGGCCGCGAATGTCAGGAGAGGGTTTCAAAAAGTTATCGGATTCTGACGCGGAAAGTTTGGTTGCTAACTTCACTAAGGAGGAAATAAAGGAGGCGGTGTGGTAGTGTGGCGACGATAAATCGCCAGGACCAGATGGGTTTTCCTTCGCGTTTGTTAAGCATTATTGGAATCTGATTGAGAATCAAGTTTTCGGTATTCTGGTGGAATTTCACACACACAGGTCGGTTCATGAGTCGTGTAATTTTTCTTTCATTACCCTTATCCCGAAAGTTAGCGACCCCTTATCGTTTTCCGATTTTAGGCCAATTTCTTTGATTGGTGTTATCAACAAGATTATTTCAAAGGTGCTTGTGGCGAGGCTGAAAAGGGTTCTTGGCAAAGTTATTTCTTCGGTTCAATCGGCGTTTATTTCGGGTAGAAACATTTTTGATGGTCCTATGATTGCAAACGAAGTGGTCACTTGGGCAAAAAAATCAAAGAAGAAGATTTTCCTGTTTAAGGCGGATTTTGAAAAGGCGTATGACTGTGTCTCGTGGAAGTTTTTTGTTACGCACTATGCATCACATGGGCTTTCCTACGAGATGGAAAAATTGGATCATGGGACTATTGGTAACGGGGAGATCTACGGTGGTAGTTAATGGTGCTCCGACTTCGGGTTTCCAGCTTCATTGTTACCTGAAACATGTTAATTTTGAAAATATTTTTGGGTCAACAAAAGTTGGTGAGAATTACATAGGGGAATGGGGACGAGAATGGGAGTTGATGAAAGATTTGATTCAAAAATCGAAGGTGGTTTGGTTAGCCAGTGGGGACGAGAATTCTGCCTTCTTTCACGGAGTAATCAATAGTAGGAAAACGAGGAATAAGGTGGTGAGTCTATACATCGATGGGGAATGGGTGGATAATCCGAGTATCTTTAAAGAGGAAGCAGTTAGAATTTTCAAGGAGAAGTTTGATGAGCCGATGGAAAGCAGGCCGTGAATGT
Source organism: Ambrosia x helenae (assembly GCA_030844895.1). Taxonomy (NCBI): domain Eukaryota; kingdom Viridiplantae; phylum Streptophyta; class Magnoliopsida; order Asterales; family Asteraceae; genus Ambrosia; species Ambrosia x helenae. Next base: position 37,874,149 of record CM061223.1, on the reverse strand, counting down.
CAGGAGAGGGTTTCAAAAAGTTGGTGAGAATTACATAGGATTTGATAATGAATAAAAAAAACTTGTATAATTCGAGTGTCATGGCAAGTCTAGTCCATATGTGAAAACAAAAACAATCGGGTAAATCTAGTGCATAATCAAACCTTGTGACTAGAATATTGTGGTCCATCCCATACGCTCATGGTTCACTCGTTTATGTTATAAATTCGATAACAATCACCCACGCTACCTATGTAGGAGGTACACGTATCCGGGTGGGATTGTCAGTCCAATAGATCTATCATTGTATACCGTCGGCTGATCAATGTTAATGATTATGCTAGAATAATGTGCTTACCCTAGTAATGTTTAAGACATAATGCAACATAGAATAATACATAGACACTTATGATTGAATTGTAAATTGATGTTGTAACATGTTTCACCTCAAAATAGTGAAAGGGTAAAAGGGGCTATGTAAACTCACCTTAGTGTTAGAATGGAGACCCTTGTTATATACGTAAATGTGGCTCGTGTGTATCCAAATATCACCCTATTTCAAGGTAATAAATAAGTGTTGGGGAAAACTTAAGAAGTCTAAGTTTTCTAGTCTAAAATGTGCTAGGGTTCCTAATTTGGGGATTAATAATTGATTTATGATTAAATTTGAGTAATTTGTTAATAACTTTAATAAATAAAGAAATAATTAATAAAAATATTTCTGACCAATATTAACTAGAAGTATTTGAATTATAATGTAATAAATGTGAAAATAATTTTTATAAAATTTATTTTCTTAATTAATGAATATTTATATATTAATACTTATTTGACAAAAATATAGACTTAATATTTAAAAAATATTAAAATTTATAAATTTCAAATCAAAAATTTTTATTTCTGATCTAAATGATTAATAATATTTATGTGAAATTTTGATGCAAAAATGATGAAAAATGAATTTATTATGATTTATTTATGATTAAAATAACAAAAATCGATTAAAAATATTAAATAAATGATTTTTCTGAAACAAAATTTATTTCAGAAATGTTTATTGATTTATAAGTTTAGAATAATTTTTGTGGAATTTTATAAAGTCGTTTTGATATTTTTATAAGATTTTAAAATTATTAAGGAATAAACTTGTAATAAATAAATGATTTTTTGAAAAACTAAAAATTGTATGATAAACTTTATTATCAGAATATCATAAGATAATTTTTATAGAATTTATAAAGTAGATTTAGTATTTAAAAAACCATTTTTAAAGTTATTAACAAAAATATAAAAGAAAAGAGGTTTTAAAAAAAATAGTTGCTGTTGGTGGGGATCGAACCGGGTCTGGGCCGGTCCAAGCTTTATCACAAGTGTGGCTCACCAACTGAGCCACACCCTGAGAACGAATGAATCTGGTTCGTAATTAGTTATATAGCTTATGTGTTTCACGTTTATAACTGTTTTGAGAAAAAAGAAAAGAAAACACACATGAGTGGAATCGAACCCTGGCCTACGGCCGGTTCGTGTCTTAACATAAAGGGGGCTATACCAACTGATCTACTGATCAGTTGGTGAAAGATTTCGTTTTGTTTTAAATAAAAAACAGTATCTATTATGCATCATCATCCCCAAATGACATAGGTCGAACTCTAGTTTTTCTAATAATTCGAATCAACAAACAATAACCCCTGAATTCATAGGGTTATTGTTTGGATTATAACAATGATTGAAAACATGTAAAAGATCGTGACTTACAACTTATAATTGATGACGAATTGTTTGGTCAACCAAATAGTCAAACGCGAACGAAAATGCAAATTATAACGAAGTTTTTAGAAGAAAATGAGAGTAGGGGTTTGGTTTTCGGCGTGTAGAGGTTGAGGATGAGGGTTAAATTTATACTAACACCAATGAATTGAATGATTTAGAAAGTTTGACCCACATTAAATTTTATGCGCGTATAATATCAATAATTGGTATGTCTTGATTGCAATTGGCATGTCCAACACACATTATGAACTGTCAATCAAGTTTGTTTACCATATTAAGATCAAAGGACGCGGATTGATGCCTGAATTTGAATGATTTTGTTCGCAGTTGACTTTCCAAGTCAACTGAGATGAAGTGAGGAAGGTTTAAATTTAAATGGGTTAGGATATGTTCAACAAAGAACGTGTAGCTCAGCTGGTTGAGCTGTGTGGTGTTAAGCATTGGGCCGGTTTGGGCGCGGGTTCGAACCCCGGCCCAAACCTTTATTTTTTTTGTAATTATTTCCAAGTTTTCATGTTATAATATGATTATAGTATGGTTCTAGGAGTCTAAAAGTGTCACAAAATATTTTTAGAAGGTACGGTGATGATAAAAATGCAACGTTTTATTAATAAATGTCTCAAACGTACATGGAATTAATACGAAATGTTACAACATTGTCTCTCTCTTCCTCTCTTGTTTTTTATTGAATCTATGTGGCAATGGTTTTCCCCAGATGCTACCAAGTCAAGATAGGTTGTTGGTTTGATTGCTTTGATGAACGTGTACTATTCTAAAGACAGTTCCTAGATAAATCTCCGAATACATTTTTCTTCGAATATTACCAAATATGGTACCAGCATATATAACTCAATAAACTTTGGCTACATACTCGTATGTCCTAACGACCATATCTAGTTGCATAAAATCTTTATCAGTTCTATTGATTCACTTAGGGGGCCAAAATTATTAATTAAACACTATGAGAAACTTTTTTTTTTTTTTTTTTTTTTTTTTTTTTGAGATTCAAATGCTATCCTATCGATTGTCTTGGCACCTAGATTTACTAGTTCGGTATGACGAATAGCCCCATTTGATGAGTGGGGCTAACTCGTGAGTCAGGATGACACTTATTGTTAGCAGATGGTTTAGCTAACATTTTCTTAATTTCCAGGAAAGCACTACTTCGACATATTATTCATTAACGAGCCGTTACTATAACCATTTCACATAGTACGCATTACATAACACATTTTCAAATACTAGTTGGAAACCCGCGCGATGCAGCGGCGGCGACGATTTACATGGTACTCGTTTCATGTTTGTTTATGAATTCTTTCGTGTTATATTGTATGGTACGTGTGCGTTTTTATTAGTCATAGTATTAGTGTGGTCTGTTTTTGTAACCATGGATTACCCATTTTCCTACAGCTTCAAGGTTATGATTGAAATCAAGTGCTTGTAATTTAAAATTAAAAAACATCATAAGGTTAAAATAAAAACATAATATATCTAGACATAGATAGGGCAAGGGAAAATTGCCACAACATGATATCTCGAAAGCGTAGTTACTTTTCATAGGGCAAGGGGAAATTGCCACAACATGATGTCTCAAAACTCGAAAGTGTAGTTACTTTTGATGAGTGCAAGTTGATTAACCAGATTGTTCTCCGTGTTGTTCTAAAAAGTATAGACTTAAATTGTTACTTAAATTCTATAAGAAACCAAATTTAAATAAAAAAGGCGGCAACAACATTTGGTTATCAAACGTAAAAAAACATTTATTCAATAAATTATGAATTGTTAGTGTATTAATAAGACCATGTGTAATGGAAAGGAGATTTGGGCGTTATTGGGCAAAAAAACGCCCTGGGGTTGTTTGAACACCTCCCCTAGAGGTGGTTTGAGACGTTTTTTGGGGGACGCCAAATATTTCACCGCGTTGTTTCAATTGTCTTGGCCAATCACATTCCATTCCTTTTGTCTTGGCATTCACATGCCACGTGTCGATTGATGCCTCATACAATATGAAAATTTTAACCTCCCATTACACATAGTCTAAAAATGACACAAGGTATGGATTCTCTAACTTTAAAAGTCAAAGGCATCAAGAGTTAAAAGAATAGTGAGGGATTTGAAACATTTAAATTATGAAATAAAAAGAGGGTTGACTTTTTAACCAGCATACTTGTTGACCGTCGAATTTAACCGATTTAAATGTTAAATAAATTCGAATTTGGAAATGACACAAGTTGAACTCTAAAGTCAAAATGAATGTTAACACTTATCTGATATCTCTTGGGTTAAGGTCAAAACCAAACATTTGGGAAATATTTGGCGATGACTTTCAAAAATAAAAGGGGAGTACAATAATTAAAAAATAAGAGTATAGATCCCCCAAAAGCAGAGTACATAATAACATTTGGACAACCTCTACTCACATGCTTCAAGTAAGCCAACACAAACAACACTATACCACCATCACTACATATGAAGCACACAGAAGAATTTGACTTAGGAATAGACTTATCCTGCCACACACCTAACTCACACAACAGCCCCCGCCCTTTGCGGTACTCGTACCCCACCAAAGCTCAATCACAACAAAATTAATGTGTTACATAAGTCATTCCTTCTGCATGTTGTATACAAATTGAAATGAATTGTGTATCCACAAGTTCCAGATACTACACCACTTCATACTTAAACTATTGCTACTCACATCACTGTTTGAAATCCAAGATCCAATAACTACATGAAGAAAACACATTTGAAAAATAAAGTAGACTTTGTATTTTTTTTTTTATTATAGTAAAAACAGTTCCAGATACTACACCACTCAAAGAAAAGGTTTGATACATTTGTTGCCACAAATGTAAAATTGCATAGTATAAGCATGGGTCGGACGGATAACCTATTGGGTTTATGTCCAACCGGGCCTGTTTTGTGAGTAGGCCGAATAGGGCCAAGTAGTGATAAGCCCGCCCACTAATACAGTTTTTTGTAGCTCTTGTATCAGTCTGCTAATGAACCATGCTAACATCAATAACACAATAATTATTAATGATACAAATAAACCTAATGCTTATACTCACTAAAAAGGCAAATACCCAAAAAGCAATAAAAAAAACATATGAATTAGACACCAATAATGAAGATAAAACTAAAATGAAGCAACCGAAACAAACCACATACCTTTTACAAGGACCAAATCTGCCTTGTTGAGCTGCCATTTTGTCTACCTAGACCACCTCAAATCAGTAAAATTAAATTATTTACCAATCTTAAAATAAGCATCAAATTTGGATACTTACACTGTCAACGACAAAGCAAAATGGCGAATGAAGCAACCTGTCTTGCAGCATCATTTGATCCTATTTTGTTCCTTAACATGTGTTTACAACTGTATATAAGCTTTTTCAATATTGAATTATTTTCAAATATGACCAAAAAAAACTTGTGTCAGCTGCAACAACCCTTAGAACTGCTGCTAGCCTATGTATCAACATAAAAATTAGAGAAAACTCTGCAAGCATAATCTAATTTGGTAAAACTTCTTTCAATTCATCAATCATTAGTTTATGCACCAAAAGACCATATCCAGTCCACTGTTTGCATCCTTTTGAATATTTAAAAGTTGCTAAATGATTGCCTGTTATTTAAGTTACCGGTGCTGATGGAAAATTGTAAATACATAGAGATATCATTAACTCGTAAGTTTACAAACCTTGAACTTGCTCTTTTTCTACTGATTTCACTTGGAAAACTATTCCAACATGTACTTCATGCTAATCACCAAAACTCGGATCCCCTGAATTAAAGTTGTTGGAAGTTAATTTAAATATAAGAACATTTGCTCCAATAAAAACGACTCAACTTTAGGAAATTACTTACCATCCTTTAGGTTAGGCTTCAAGATTAGAGCCCTTGAACACATCTATTAAACTGATATTGGAAAAAAATACAAACATAATTTAAAAAATAAAAAACCCTAACCACTGTTGATATGATCAGGCTAGTTCTGCAAATCTGCTAGCGGGTAAAGCAATTAAGAAATGAAACAACAAGAACCTTCTAAACGTAATAGAGATACGAAGACCTAACCGAGATGTTGTAATCGAAACCTCACCATCTTCTTCTATACTGATATGTTCCAACATCACCGTCGTTCGTCGGTAGTATATTCACCATCGTTCGTGGGTAGTATGAGTGGAACACAGAAATGAAAATACACATACTGAGGTGGATTGTGTCCTATGGGCGGGGTTTGAAGAGGGAAGAAAGGGACAGAAAGAGGCGGTGAGTGTTCAAATTAATTCAAAGGGTGATTTAAATTTTGAAACTCAAATAAGCAGGGGAAAGGGCCGCCAAAAATTCCGAGGACTCACATTGTCACAAAACTTGTTGATAAGGGTTGTGCTTTAATGGTTTGTACAAAAGCTTTAAATATTTGTACATGTTGAAAAATACGTAAAATGACTGTAATGCCCATCCTATATGCATTATAATATAGTATAGATAATATAAACAAATAGAATTTTACTGCCTTCATGAAGATCGAGTCTTATTCGATTCTTGATATGGTACCCTAATATGGGCTTCTACATTAGCCAAGACCCGGTTTCCAGCCTCTAGCTCTACAATTCTAACTAGCATGACTTTTATTTACTGTGTCTCTCTAGGTAAATTTACCATCTTACGAGGAGTACAACTAGTTATAGGCCCATGAGGGTTCGTCTTTGTTGTCCGAAACAATTTAAATTCTAGTGGGGGTGCAATTCTCTATATAGAAGGGATATAAATCAAAGGTTTAGATCATCCGTTTTTTTTTTTGGATGTGGTATATGCCTTAAGAATATTGCTTACTAAGTCTCCTGAGTATGGTATGTGAAATACAGGCACATGTAGTTTAGGGCGTTAGGGTGGTAAATAAATGAGGGTTCATAAGTTGTAATTACCACCACAAGTATCACTTAATGACTTTTCATCCTTAGTAGGTTCACACTCATACTCATCTATTACTTGCGTATTAAAGTTTACTAGAGCATGCTTGTATAAAGTCAGGTCCTTTTTCTTTCCCTAGCATCCTTATCTGTAAACTACTTATATAAGTATATAACTTACTTGTTAGGCAGGCCTTTCTCAAAGGTTGAAGCCTAGATATCCCTACCGAATATCTAATTCGCTAAAACCTTTGGCTCTGATACCAACTATGACACCTCACCCAGATAAGGATGAAAAGTACACAATTGATACCAAGACTTACAAGGGAAACTTTATTCATTAACTTCAACTACAAAAGTTGGAGACTTAAACGATACAACATTTCATCAGACTAGTCATATCTGATATACACAACTTTACTAGTCAGTACGGGACTAGTATTCAACAGTTCCCTTGGCCACGCAAGCACGGAATCAATGGTAACTAGCTCTCAAGCCTCGTTACCTGTGACACATGCTTAAAAAGGACGTCAGTATACACTGGTGAGTTCATGAATATACACAGTTATCAAAATCACATATTAAAAACAATCATGACTTGCACCCGCCCATGTTATTATAGCCCAGTATCACCACAGGCGCCCTTCCCAATGGGCCGGTGATTAACATCCCAGTATAGTCAAACCCAACTACACCACAGGCGCTCTCAACATGAGCCAGCGTAGTTACCGATAAGCGCGTTCGTGACGGCACGTACAAGGGTACCCAATATACATGTATACGTATGCCCAGGTTATACACATGCGTTACACAGTCATGGGATTTCAAGACACAATCATAAACAATTACAAGTTAGGACAAGCATGCTCACATAGTAAAAGCATTCATAAAACTCACCTTAGATTTAGGCGATACAATAATTAGTTGATCATAACTCAAACCCTGAACAAGTGCCAAGATAAACTTAAGTGATAGTCTAACAATATGGCACTAGCTAGCCGTCACCATGATCGGCTATAGGCAACCCACCTAGTTTAGGCACGGTACACGGTCCATGCCTAGACTAGAGTCAAGTCACCTAACCCCTACCCAATATATGACCCTAAACCATACTCTTAATATTTTACCTACTCCTAATATTACATTAATAAAAATTATTTGATAGATAAATTGAAAGTTAAGGAATAAGTATGTACCTCTTATTTAGAAAAAGGTTAGAACTCAGAATATAAATGTTACAAGGAACAAACCTTAATTACTTATTTATAGTGAATGTTAGACCGACTTTGTTTCAGTCGGTTACTCATGTTGCCGTAATGTGAAATTAATTAAATTTCACTTCATACATTATATTATTTACATAGCACACACGTGCATGTATAAATTTTAGGTTTATATTATTATTATTATTATTATTATTATTATTATTATTATTATTATTTTATAATACTAAACTCTTGTTAAGATCTCCTATTGTAAATTGTTATTCTATCGGTTATTTGCTCGTTGAACCGTATTTGATATATATGTGTGTATATATATATATATATCATGTATTTATATATTTTTGCCTACAAAACGGGGTGTTACAAAATTGTTAGAAGAAATAAAAAATATCCTTAGGATGCAATATAAAGATATTTACCAGACATCTCAGAAGTTTGGCTAGTGGTATTACTTCCTTCTACTGCAAAAGTTTTTGCTGAAACAGGTAAGTCGTAGATAGCCTTACACCTCATAAAAGCTTCGTTCAAGGGAGAAGCAAACTTGGCAAACGAAGTACCTGTTAAACAAGAAAAAATTTCAGAATGTGAACATCCTCAGGATATAACTAATTTTTTTTTAAAAAAAAAAATCCTTGAAACAACTTTACCACTTTTTAACCAAGTAAGAGGAATCTCATCCCCATGAGGAATGGAGCTTCTCTTTATAAAGAAAAACTTCATTTTCCAATTTTTCTCAGACTTAACAACATTATATAGGAAGGGAGGATCATTTTCTATAAGTTGAAGGACATAACGTTGAGAACCATGTGTCCTTAACTTATATACATGAGACAGGTCACCTACTTGAAGATGGACACCATGACTTTAGATGATCCTGCTACAAACCATCAATATCTTCCAGATTTCAGGCATGGCTTGAGCATAAGCCATCCCTGTCACATCAAAGAAATCTTTGATGAACGAGGGAAAGGGATACCCCAAACCTAGAGAAAAAGGTAAGTACAAGAAACAGACCCAAATAGGAGATGCGAAATCAGATTTTGCGAGAGGGTCATAAGGACGAAACTCAACAGAACTCGGAAAGATTTTCGAGTTCTTTAGGGCTTGAATGTCTTTATCATCGAAAGAACAGATCTCTTGTTCAGGATGACTCAAGAGGTTTTGGGGAATGAAATCGTTTAGAACTCCTACACTCCCCGTAGCCCTAGTAGGTCTCTTGCCCATCTTCAGAATGATACTAATATTTTTTTTTTTGCAGGTATAAGAAAAAATATGAACAAAGATGAAGAAAAGAGATTACCTTCTTTGAAAAGATCAAGTATGGTTATAAAGAAAGAGGGGAACTCTAGATATAGAGGGCAGGAGATGACCATGTGTAACGGTCATCACTTGATTATCGCCGAAAAAGTAGCCGTTAACCTAACAGGACCTCCATCAGGCTAAGAGATAAGATCTAGTGGTTAAAAATATTATTACCTTGAAAGATATTAACGGTAACATATTTTTTAGGGACAATTATTGGTGGTGAAAATCCTCAGGATGATTTTACCTAATATCCTTAGTATAGCATCTTTAGGATGCTGAAGGACATGACTGATGTGCTATGTATGGTCTAAAAATAACTACCTAACCTAGACACCTAGTAATATAAAACAGACTCAACTAAACTAGGCTACACGACAGGCAAGTGTACCTATCAATGCAGTACAGACTAAGTAAGTCCGAGTATCGAACCCACAGGACACAACTAGAAAAGAAAACTAGACTCGACTAAGACTTAAAATAATGGTTTAAAAGTTGATTTTTTGGTTTTTTTTATAATAAAATAAATAAATAAATAAATAAATAAGATAGATAGCAAAGATAACTTAGGAAAATATCAGGATAGGAAGGCAACTAACTAGGCCAAGAATCCTACATGCAAACTCACAACTCTCGGTAATGGAAAACTGAATGGCTACCAGATTCTAAAGATAGCTTAAGAAGCCCTAGGACGTGCTAGATCTCCTCCCGGTCTCACCAACACACCCTAAAGAATCCTAAAGAATAAAACACTGGCTATCTAGCTCGGATCACCTCCCGGTCTCACCTCAATAAGAATGTAAAGGTACTCTAATGACTCGATCACCTCCCGGTCTCTCTAATCACAATACACCCGAAGATGTAAAGGAGTAATTTAATTGGGTTAACTATGACTTGGAATTGTAAGAAACTAAAGACAACTAGGATAGGATCACCTCCCGGTCTCACCTAAAACCTAAAACCTAAAGCTCTAGACAACCCAACATTCCATCACCTCCCGATCTCAAGAATGGAAGAATACCTAAGTCCTCTAAATTCTCTAATCAAGTTCCTATGGCTTTTGGATCCAAAACCACAAACTAAGCTACAAACACTAAGCAGGTAACCTAATAAACATCCAAACATGAAAGACATTCACTAAGACGTTTATGGAACTATCAAAGATAATAAATTAGACCTAGACACGCACACACATCATAATAAACACCAACCAAATCGTTACCAAAACATTAACCATTCAAAATAATCCATAAACCGAAAGTTATAAAATTAACATGCAGTCATCATACAACCTAGGTAGTGACTAAAGTTTAGCCAATAATAGTCATGACAAAACGAGAAAACATAGTCTTGGTACCAAAGTAACACATAGTCACAAAGTTTAGAACACAAAGTAGTAAACGTAAATAACCAATATTGTGAAAACCTCGATCCCGAGCCTCCTCTCCTTCAAAATAATCCTCTCCCAATTCGACTTAGAGCTGCTGTTGTCGATTGGCTTCTTCTCTTCTTTGGCGGCTGTTAGATAATCTTCCACTCGATAATATAATGATTGCCCTTTATATTCCTCCCCATATAATGTGTCGCCTCAAGAATAATATATCTTTAGATAATAACTAGGTTAGAGCCCCGCGTTAACACGCGGCAAATACCCGAGTAAAATGAAAATTAATATAAGATGATATTAAGTGAAAATTTATAAAATACATACATTGATGTGTTGTATAATAGTACTTAGATCTCTAACATGACAAACAAACATATAAGATTCAGTAGCTTTAATGTGTAAAGTATCTGTTTATATATTGTTTTGCAAACACTATAAATTATGATAATATAATCACATACGAACGTTTGTTATAACTGTTTAAAATATGAATATACTCAATAATTGTATGGACCATGTATTAAAGTTCAACATTTACTAATCCACTACGCAATTATGCTAAAATTCATTAGGTAATTAAAAAATTTATTTTAATTTTAGATCAAATTACACGGTGATTGAAAACTACCTTCGATAAAGATTTAAAAAAAGATAGAAAGGATTTGTTGAGTTAAAGTATTTTACAAAATATGGAAAATACCTTGATCGTAAAATAATAGAGAAGATTAAGGAGGAGAATCAACCGAATGTTGTCATTAATGTTGATGATTTGAAGGATTATAAAGTAAACTAAGGTATTTCCATTATGCAATTTGATATATTTGGTAAATTTTTTACCGACATTAAAAAAGGATTAATAATAGGAGTTGATTTGTACAATATATTTTACTAAAATACAACTATACATTTAAGTAATAGTATAAAATCATTAAATTTGATGACTTTATACAAACTTAATTAACGAATATGTATTAACCTCCAATAAAAGATAAATGACAATTGTAATGAACATAAACATATTTCACAAACTACATTACACTAAAAAAGAAAATATATTTCTTGAATACATAATACTCATTCATAAATTTGCAAATACTTCTTGGTATACAACATTTGAAGTTTCGTTCTTAACATTACCTTCTTTATCAAGTATTATTATCTTCAGACCATCTCTACTCGTTACCCTTGACAGTGCAACATACAGCTGTCCATGTGAAAAAATGGGATCTTTCAAGTACAAACCAACTTTGGATAGAGACTGTCCTTGGCTCTTGTTTATTGTCATTGCAAAACACAAAGAAATGGGAAATTGTCTCCTGTTAAATTTAAAGGGAATCTTCTTATCGGATGGGGACAAACTTATTCTGGGGATAAACGTCCGCATACCAATATTAGTACCTGAAATTATTTTTGCTTCTATAACTCGTTTGCCCATCTTTAAAACCTGCAACCTTGTACCGTTACACAAACCGCTTTTTGGTCAATGTTTCTAAGTAACATTATAGGGACACCAACTTTCAACACCAGTCGGTGGTTTGGTATACCTGATAACTTTAGACCATTCAAAACATCAGGTGAGACCAATCTTTCATCAAAATGCTCTTTAACATTTTCAGTTTAACAAACGCTATCTGAACTTAGGTATTCAATCTCCTGACCTGGAAACAATGAGAGCAATCGATCATTTATTTCGTGGACCACTTCATTCTTTGGTGCCAAAATTGCTCTTTCTTGAAAGTAATCCGGAGTATTAATATTATCTAGTATAGACGGATATACAAATTCTATCAGATCAGAAACTGGATCCAAAGATTCTTTGATGAGTAAGTCAGGAGGTATCTGAATAACATCTTGAAATTCATTTACAGTCACAACCTTCCCTTCCCCTATATCTAAAAGCCAGTTTGCAAACTTTCGTGTTTCCTCAACATCGGATTCACAATTTCCAGAAAGTAACCTCATATTTTTTGATAACTTCATAACAACACATTTATGCCAAATATATGAGGAGCTTAAAGAGGCATTAACAATATCGTGTCTGCTTCCATTTTGGACAACAGGTAGAATCTGCCTAAAATCACCACCAAACACAATAACCTTGCCCCCACATAAGTTTTCAGTATCACGAAGATCAGGGATACTAAAAACATCCTTTAAGGTTCGATCCAATGCTTCAATTGCATGTTTGTGCATCATTGGTGCTTCATCCCAAATAATCAGATCTGTTTTTTTAAGTAACTGAGCTTTATCACTATTTGACGGTATGAAGCACATAGAATCTTGATTAAGGTTTATAGGAATCTAAAACCTAGAATGTGTTGTTCTACCCCCTGTCAATAGAAGCGATGCAATACCACTTGAAGCAACATTCAGAACAATCTTACCTTTTGATCTTATTGATGCTGATAGCGTCTTCCACAAGAATGTCTTACCTGTTCCCCCATAACCATAAACAAAAAATACACCTCCATTCTTTTCATCAACAGCCTTCATGATACGTTGATAAACATCCTTTTGTTCGTCTGTTAATGAGCAAAACTGGTTTTGAAATTGTTGGTGTAACAGGTTTGTATCGTATCCCAATTCTTCATAGATCAGACGATTATGTAAAGTCTGTGCTAACTCATTGTCGGGATACGACATACCTGCGAAATGTCAAAGACTGGAGCTATTACGGAGTAAGAAATTTTCAATATCTAGTAAAGCAATATTCTGAATCTGATCTTCAGATAGCACCAAGTTTGAAAATTTTATAATGATAATGATAATTAATACAAAAACAAAACATAAGTATATATAATGACATAAAAGATATTAAAGTTTTAACGTATTAATCACCTGGAATATTTGAATCTATCCTTTTCTGTCTTAGAATGTCATCAGACAAATCCTTCCACGTTTCTTCCCAAACCAAGTTCGGTCTAGACAAACTATTAGACGCTAGCAAAGTGGCAAATAACTTGCGTAAATATGGTCCGGAGCCGACAAAAGATGCTTCTTTTATTGCTGCAATATATTCTGAATCATCATCCAGAAGACCCATAGCATAACATGCATCTCTAAACGAACTTTGGAGCTTTCCATCAACTGTTAGAATATCCTCAAACGACTTCGGGCCTCTAACCTTGTTCAACAAAATCCTCAGAAAATAAGCTTCACCAACTGAAGCGGGAACCGCGTGAATACGACCAATTGACTTTACCCTTTGTCTTGGTTCCCACACTCTTTCTTTCCTTTTCCAAACATACTGTGATGGAAACTCAATATAAGTAAGCTTTCTGGCATTATCATCTTTCTTATTTTTTTCCATCCAACCAAGAAACATTGATGAAGCGACTGATGGTTTCAAAAGCACATCGTCAATATCTTCGGTTGCATCGAACAAAACTTTCTGTTCTCCTGGAAGATGAAATGGCAATCGCATCACAGGCAGTGTCCTGTAATGTATATCATATTGAAATATTCGCCAGGATGCTTCACATGCGGATAGATAACGACAATCACAATGGTGTTTTATTTCATCAATTACTACTTGTTCACCTGCAATCTTTTTGCTTTGAATAACATTAAGAGTTACTTTATCTGAACCCTTGTTGATGTATTTAAATAAATACTTAATAGATCTAGCTTGGTTACACCACTCAACATTTATGTGTGCTTGATATCGTTTAAGAAGAACCTCGTTGTATGGAACAACATGTCTGTTATCTAGATGTTCACCAGATTTTTCAACAGATACACCATTGTCCCTTCTTCTATATACTGGAAAACCATCAGTATCTATAGATGTCTCATCCTTAAACTGCTTTGGGAAATGCTTTGAACATTTATCATCAATCATGCAGGGACAACTTGGTTTATTGTTGGGTTATATTGAGACCACAGTTACCAGATCATAGACTTTTGGTGGCTTGTTGTATAGTTTGATAGTTAAAGGGCTAATTATGTAATTAACACAACGTATTGTGGTGAAAACCCTAGGCTGCGCACTTAGAGGACGGGCCCTGCGCACTTGTGTTAAGTGCGCAGGCCCATCTGCCTGCCTATATAAGAAATGTGTGTGTGCAGCTCTAGGGTTAGGGTTTTTGGTTAATCTTTGTAGCACAAGATTGAACGGTGCGTACTTGTATGTATTTCATGGTGTTTCAATGACAAATCAGTAATGAAATCGTGTTCTTATTCATCTTGTGTGTCGGTGTTTATCATATTCATCTAGTTTCTTTGTTGTAGAAGATTAATCACTTAAAACACCTAATCCATAGGTGTTTCTAAGTGATAACAATCTCTTGCACTTAACAAGATCTAGCATTTGGGACTTACAATTTGGTATCAGAGCCTCTGTGCTCTAGATTGTATCTATTTTAAGATACCAAAACCCTCATCTTGTTAGTTTTTATTATCAAGATTATTCTCTTTATGAACTTTTAAATTTAGGTTTTTCTTATATTTTTGCTTCAAATTTCGTGGAAATTGTGTTTCTGAAAGTTAAAAGTGTTTCATTTTAAGTAGAAATTTAATCCAAGCACTTCAGAATGAAATGAAAGAGGTTTGGAAAGAATTCAGCTGAGTTTTTGTGTTTTTCACAGCCTGTTTTGCGCACTTATTTCATACTTTCTGCGCACTTATTTCATAAGTTGAGCACTTGTTTCTTGGTTTGAGTACTTAGCTCATATACTGCATACTTGTGATTATCTGAGTACTTAGATCTCTTGTTTTAGTACGCAACCAATTGTGTGCGTACTTGTTGCTTTTAATCGTCTTGAGTACTTAACTAGGGTTTCTGCGCACTTAAACAGAAATACTTGGTTTTGTGCGCACTTATTGAGAAGTGTAGTTTTGAGTACTTGGCTAGGGTTTCTGCGCACTTAAATCTTAAACGAGAGTTTAAGTGTCTGCGTACTTCATTTAGTACGCAGACTGATCAGTCAAGACTGAGCACTTACCATGCCCAAGTGTTGACTTATCTGCGCACTTATCAAGAAAACACAGCTACACGTGTACTTGCAGGACTGCGTACTAATCAAAAGACTACATCTTGACAAGGCTGTTTACATTCTTACAGGGTGCTGCGTACTTGACCTAGACTGCTACGTACTTTGCTGCGTACTTAAGGACTGGACAAATTTTTCTGGACTGTTAACTAAAATCTGATAAACATAACTCTTAAAATTTACTTAAATCATGGCCGGTAATGATAACCACTCAACTGTAAATCCTATCACTCAACAAGAACTTGAAACCGGAACAACTAGAGTTCCTAAGTTAAAAGGTGTA
This sequence comes from Ambrosia x helenae, assembly GCA_030844895.1. Classification (NCBI taxonomy): domain Eukaryota; kingdom Viridiplantae; phylum Streptophyta; class Magnoliopsida; order Asterales; family Asteraceae; genus Ambrosia; species Ambrosia x helenae. The sequence continues at coordinate 37,858,289 of CM061223.1, read as the reverse complement.
GAAGACTATGGAACTTGGAAGAACATAATGAGGTCATTCTTCTATGTCACGGACTTCACCTAATGGAATTCTATCCAGTTGGGCCCACACATTCCAATGAAAACCACTGCCACAGGAGAAGAGTTTAACCCTGATCCAACCACTTATACTGATGTTGATAAACAGCTACTTCAGAGAGATCATAAGGCTTATGCCGCCCTTACCATGGCCTTATCAAACGATGTTTATAACATGTTTGAGGAGTATGGCACTGCGCACGATCTGTGGTTTGCGTTAAATGAATACTATGAAGGGAATGAAGAGATGCGCCAATATAAGCAAGATATGGTGCAGAAAGAATATGACATCTTCGGTAGCATTCGTGGTGAAAGCTTAAGCTCACATATCGAAAGATTCATGAGTATGTTGACCAAGATGAAGAAGGCAGGAATTCCCGTCAACAACCGAAATTCCATCAAGAAACTGCTCGACTCCCTGCCTAAAGAATGGAGCATACAGTGCATGTTGATCAGAAAAGAGTATCTAGATGCTCAATCTACATTGGCTGATCTCATCAACACTCTAAAGTCTTTCGAAATGGACATCACAAAAAGAGAGATGTACCAGACTGCTCCAAAAGCTGTGCCCACCACGGCTATGAAGAATCTGGCATTAATGACTCCCGTTGGAAATATGGGTTCAAGCTCGTTACATGCATATGTGGATGCAATGGGTGGTGGTAGTTCATGTTCGGGAAAGACAGTCTCTTACTCTGACACAGTTGCTAAGACACTTAACCCACAGCTTACAAAGCTTGCAAACGAGCATGTTGAACTCTTCAACACTTTCATGTCTAGCTTTGAAGCCTTGAAGACATGTGAAATGAAGAGTGAGATGATGAATCCTGAAGACATGTATCAAGTTGACCCAGATGATATGGAGGAAATGGACTTGAAATGGCAGATGGCCATGATTACTCTGAGGGTGAAGAGGTTTCAAGATAGAACTGGTCGAAGAGTTGGTATGGGAAAAGCGGGCTTTGATAAGTCTAAGATCAGATGCTACAACTACAAGACTCTTGGGCACTTCAAGTATGAGTGCCCCACTCTAAGTCAAGCAGAAATCAAGCCGGCAAAAAGGATGGTGGCCATAACTGATGGAAGGGAAGCAAATCAGCAGAAGGCGTTGGTGGTTGAGGACTTTGACTGGGGAGAAGAGGCTGCTGCGGTTGAAGCTGATGTAAACAAGGCTTTGATGGCCAAAATCTGCACCAAATCCACACACGGCGTGAACTCTCTGGAAGGGCCATCGGCGGAGATGCCAAAGAGTGGAACACTGGAGAATGCAGGTCTGAGAGGAGTGCTAGTGGCTGATAAAGGAAAAGAAGCCGTGTCTGAGGAAGCACTCGTAGCTGAGAAGACCTCCACCAGCAAAGCAAATGAGAAGCTGCAGAACGTGCCCAAGACAGTTGAGGAGAGAGATCTGGTAAGTATTCCTCTTGAAATAAAATCAAAGCTGTGCTCACCAAGGTGTGTTACAGCTGTTGCTTACTGTTTGTCCCACAATAGGAAAATTTTAAGAGAAATGGATGACATCCGAAAAATCAACACTGAAATGAAAGAAAATGAGTTAGCATATCAGCGAAAGTTAAATGCAACTATAGATGAAATGCAAACTCTAAAAGAATTTGTTTTGAGAAAAGATTTTTTAATAAATGACTTAACAGAAAAACTAGAAAAATCTAGAAATGAAACAAATCATCTTCAAATTGTTGTGGACAAATGGAATGTAAGCAAGCATGCTCATACAGATATCCTTGATTGTTCAAGGAAATCTTTCGTCAAAGATGGAATTGGGTATAAGGATAAAAAGGGAATTGTAAAATCTCTATTTTTACCTTTGAGCAAAAGTGAATATATACCCATTCCAAAACTACATCCAAAAAATGATCTTTTTGAAAAGGAATGTGTCAAATCTGAGTCAAACTCTAATATAAGTAAAAGCAGTGCAGATGTGACCCAACAGGATCAGGTGGACGATGATGAGAGTTTTGGTGGACAAACGATGGGGTTAGGTCACCCAGGTGCCAATTACTCTACAGTGAATTGGTTCATCTGGAGTAATGACAAGTCTAAAACTATTTTGAATTCGGATGAATGTAATAACTTAACTAAACTGGATGATTGTAATAGTTTATCTAGGATGGATAACTGTAATAGTTTATCTAGGCCGAATGACTGTTCTACATTAACTTCTAAACTTGATTTAAAGGGTGTTGTGGACCCTGATGATAGGAAGAATCCTATCAAACGCTTAGATATTTGTGTTGACAATGTTATGCCAGTTTGTGTTGATCTTAATGATGCATTCTCTGATAATGAAAATGTGTATAGACCATCCCCGTTTGTACCAGAATTAAAAAGAAACAGGTTCGGGAAATTTCTTACTGAAGAAATCCAGAGTTTACTCCATCATCAACAGATATGTCATGTTCTGAAGAATCACAAAGTGAAACAGATAACTCAATTTCTGAAGAATCACAAAGTGATACAGAGAGCGACATCAGCGAGCCAAACTGCACCACAAATGAAGAATTAAGCAACAACAACATTGATGAACCATGTTCCAGTGAAAGCTCATGCTCAAGCAAGATCAAGAAAAGAGCATCACAACCATCATCATCCAGACCCTCTCCAAAGATCAAGCCAAAGCACTCAAAATGCTTTAGATGTGGAAATGAGGGTCATGTGGTTAAAACATGTCATTTAAAATCTAGTGACGTCAAAGCACTAAACTGTCTTTCAGATCAGATTAAAAACCTTCAAGAAACAGTAAATTTTTTTGATAAAACCACAAAAATTTTGAAAAGACAAGAGTCAGTTTTGGGTAAAAATCACGACAGATCAAAACTAAACCAGACCTGGATTCCCAAAGTCAATTAAGTAAAGGTTTCAGTCATGATTGTACATAGAGTTTCTTGTATTTATATGTGTATCTTTTGTGTTTTTCTTTTGTATTTCAGAATAAGTTACAGAAATGGTTGATCGCACTGATAAGATATCTATGGCATGTTGATAGCGGGGCTTCTAGACACATGACTGGTCTAAAGGAACTCCTCAAGAACTATAGATTTATTGATGGAGAGTTCGTTGCCTTCGCCGGAAATGAAAAGGGCGGGAAGATTGTAGGAATAGGAGATGTGGTCTTTGACGCACTGACGTTAGAAGACGTAAATTATGTTCCAGAATTGTGCTACAACCTGTTGAGCGTATCACAAGTCTGCGACAAAGGAATATCTGTGTTATTCAATGACATGGAGTGCATCTTTCTGAAGCCTGGATTCATTCCGCCCACCAATATGACCATGCTAAAAGCTCCTAGACAGAATAACACATATGTGATAAATATGAGAGATGCTAAATCAGAATGTCAAATGACATGCTTACTTTCTAAAGCATCCGAGTCATAGTCACTGTTATGGCACAAGCGATTAGGACATGTTAACTTTAAAAACATTAACAAACTCTCAAAGTTAAATCTTGTCAGAGGTCTTCCTTCCAAGGAATTCCCTTTTTCTGAAAAATGTTTAGCATGTGCAAAAGGAAAACAACACAAGAAATCGCACAAGTCCAAAACAGTGAACTCTATAGACTCACCTCTTCAACTATTGCATATGGATCTTTTCGGTCCTATTAGTGTTAAAAGTTTAGCTAAAAAGTCTTATTGTTTGGTGATAACAGATGATTTTTCTCGTTTTACATGGGTGTACTTCTTAGAATACAAAAGTGAAGCTGCCGAGATATTGATGCTGTTTGTTCCTCTCATTGAGAACATAGTGAAGACAAAAGTTAGATCAATTAGAAGCGATCACGGAACTGAATTCAAAAATCAAAGCTTCGTGACTTTCTGCAACAACAAAGGAATTCATCTTCAGTACAGTGCTACGAGAACTCCTCAACAGAATGGAGTTGCTGAAAGGAAGAATCGTACACTTATTGAAGCGGCCAGAACCATGCTAATCGACTCCAAATTGCCGATCATCTTCTGGGCTGAAGCCGTGAATACCGCCTGTTATGTTCTTAACAGAGTCTTAATTGTGAAGACGCGCGGGAAAACAGGTTATGAATTGCTTTTTAAAAGAAAACCTCTGATTGACTACTTCAGGCTGTTTGGATGCTCATGTACGCTGCTTAACAACTACGAGAACATAATGAAGTTTGATGCAGTTGGAGATGAGTGCTTCTTTGTTGGATACTCTTCAAGTCAAAAGGCTTATAGAGTATACAACAAACAAACCAAAATGGTTCTCGAATCTTTCTATGTTGATTGGCAGGAATCCAACTCTACTAACACAGGAGCCGGTCCTGACTGGTTCTTTGACGTGGATGTTGTTTTTAACAATTTCAGTATCATTGAAGAACAATCATCTGTCAATCAAGAAGCCGATCCTTTTCCTCTCAAAGATACTCTTTACTCTTCTGAAGACGATGCTGCACCTTTCACCACCCGATTTTCTCCACTCGTAGCTGATCCAATCGTTCCTTTTCAGTCCACAAGTGGTGATGCAACTGTTGAAACTACACCATCTCCTGAAAGTACTCCAGTTTCAGAAGAACCATCTTCAGCACAACAGTCTGCAAATGATCCATCCAGCTCATCAATCTCTGTCGATCACCTTTCTAATCTGCCTTCCCAAATTCAAGAAGAACCAAACATGGGATTTAAGTCATCTAAGAATCATCCTGTGGAGAACATCATTGGACCAATCTCTGAGGGTGTTCTCACTAGAAATCAGGCAGATAAGCTTAATATTGCACTATCAGCCTTCTTATCTCAGACGGTACCCTTCAGCGTTGAAGATGCTGTCAGAGACGCAAGCTGGGTTGAAGCCATGCAGGATGAGCTGTCTCAGTTTAGAAAGCTCAAGGTTTGGGAACTTGTGGATCTACCTGAAGGGAAGTATCCTATCGGAACAAGATGGGTGTTTCGCAACAAAATGGATGAACGTGGTGTGGTGATCAAGAACAAGGCTCGTCTGGTAGTTCAGGGCTTTCGTCAGCAGGAAGGTATTGATTATGAGGAAGTGTTCGCTCCAGTTGCTCGACTTGAAGCTGTTGGGTCTGTTGACCTGGAGAAGAACAGATGATTGAAAAGCCAAAATATGCTAACAGTTGATTCCACAAATAAACAGTCTTTACAACATGCTCTTCCCAAAAGACTGCTGACCCTAACAACTGTTCCATCCAAACAACTGCTGTGACAACTACTGATACAAAGGACTGATAGAGAACAACTGCTGACCAAAGGTCTGTTGAAGAAACAACTGCTAATCAAGTACTGAAGACTAAAGGTCTGTTGGAGTCAACAGCACTTAGACTCCAACAGACGTTGCAAGACCATCAGAGTTTTCCCTTAGCAGTAGTTTACTTTACAGTGTTTTGTAATGTAACAGTAGATTGTATAGGGCAGATGTTTTATGTTGTTATTCTGTTAGAGGTCACTATCTTAGGTGACGTCAGCACATGTCACCAGTGGTTTAGGTTTGTCTATAAATAGAACAGTGCTTGTACTGTTCTGTCACATCACACACAAACATTCTCTCAGACAAACAATCACTGTGTGATCAGGCTGAGGGGGAGTATTTGTACTGATTGTAATCTTTCAATTAATGAAAACATTTGATCATTGATAACAATTATTCCTGTTGTTTTGATTATAGTTTATCTTTCCGCTGCACTTTCATATATATTTACATCATTCATTTCTCATCTTATTCTAAATATATCAAAACAATCAAACTCAGATCCTAACAATTGGTATCAGAGCTTGGTCAATTAAATTTGATCTAACCAATCAATTTTATATAAACAGATCAGCTCACAATTATTGATATCGTTTGTCTGTTGGATTGAAAACAGAGTAATAGTTTAATTTCGATTCAACCGTTTTTAAACAGACTTTGTTTTTTGAAAAATCAGAGAATGGCTTCAATCAATCACGATCCACATAACACTGGCACGAACAACAAGCCCCCGATGCTTGTCAGATCTGAATACAATATCTGGCAACGTCGGATGAGCCATGTTCTAGCTCAACAGAACACTGAGTGTTGGAAGTCGGTTATCTTCGGACCACATGTTCCGATGGTGCCGAGTACTGAAGATCCCAAGGTTCAGGAGCCAAAGAAACTTGAAAACTACTCCGACCAGGATTTTCAGAAAATTGAGTTAGATGCTAAGGCCTTCCGTATTGTGGCCATGGCTCTACCCAATGATATATATGCTGGGCTGTTACACTGTAACAGTGCAAAGGAGTTGTGGGATGCACTGAAAGAACAATTTGGTGGGACTGAAGAGGTTATTGAAAACAATCGTGAAATACTTAACCAACAATATGAAACATTCAGTCATGTCAAGGGAGAGTCATTAACTCAACAGTTTGAGAGGTTTAACTGTCTCATTAGTGAACTAAAACTGGTTGGTCTTACTTACCCCATTCAACCTTGAACCATAGGTTTTTAAGATCATTACCAGACAAATGGGACACTATTGCTATTGTTATGAGAAACTCAATTGGATTTAAGGACCTATCACTGACCCAGCTTCATGGTAAGCTCTTGACCTATGAGAGAGAGCTTAACCAGAAAGAGAAGCTCCAGGATTCTGGAAAAGTGTCTGATGATTATGTATTTGGGAATACAGCACTTTTGGGTCATGATGAGGTGCCTAGAAACACTAAGGATTTGAGTTATGATCACTTCATTGACATAACTTCAGGTTTTAACTCAGGTTTTAACTCTGACTCTTATTCACCAAACTATGCTTTCACAGCAAGTGGTGGTGATATCCAGGCATCTGATAACATATCCTTTGAGTATGATGACCTGAAATACTTTGACCCTGATGATTTGGAGGAAATGGACATTATGCACCAATTGGCCCTTCTCAGTGTAAGAACTAACAATTTTTACAAGAAAACTGGGAGAAGGTTTCCAGGGTTAACTAGCAGATCAAAGGTTGGGTTGGATAAATCAAAGATAAAGTGTTATAAATGTCATAGACTTGGTCATTTTGCTAGGGAATGTAGGAGTCAACATGGTACACCTATAATCACCTATCCAAATCAAAGACCTCAGACCAACACTTATCAAAATTCCTATAATACCCCTGGACCAAATGTGCAAAACACTGCTCATTTTGCACAGTCCTCAAACAATGTTCCTGTCCAGTATGTCCAAACCACTGTTCCTCAGATCCACTATGTGCAAACACCTGTTGCTCAGGCACCTGTGCAAACGACTGTTGCTCCATCCTCTGCTCCTGCAGAGACAAGTCAACAAAGCTTCTTCACACAAGGCTTTATTGATTGGAGTAGTCTACCAGATGAGTTAACAGATGAAAATTTTGCACTAGTTGCCAAAGCTGAAAATGAACCAGAAAACTTTTGTTTCATGGCTATGGTAGAAGAAGTTGAATCTGAGGAGGTGGTGACTGAATCTAAAGTTGTGACTGATGATGTTGTTGATGAAGTTGTTGCAGGTGAAAAACCTGAAGAAGAGGTTGTGAGTCTCTCAGATCCCTGGGGTGCATCTGATGATTGTGAGTGCAAGTGTGATTGTGCATTGATGGCTGCTGCTAAGGTATCTCCTCAAATTCTTAAGGATTTATGTTCTGACAGATGTGTGATAGCATTTGCTAACATCAAAGAGGTGAATGAAAACCTTAGAAAGAAAATTTTAGATGATGAAGTTAAATTTGAGAAACTTTCAAAAGAATTAAAAACAAGTTTAACTGAAAAAGAATTTGAAATAAGCAGCTTAAAACATGAAGCAACCATTACCAAAGACCAGCTCCAAACTATGATAACAAAATATCAGAGTTGTAAAAGTGAGCTTGAGTCCACCCAAGTTGAATGTCAGAAATGGGTGGAATCATGTAGAGGATTTGAAATGCTACTCAACAAACAAACCAAAAGTCATGTGAAGTTTGGTTTTGGTTTTGAAACCACTGCTCCAGCTTTTGAAAACACTGACAAAAGGGTTCAAAAGTCTGTTGAGATAGTACCAACACACTTGCATGGTCAAGAGATTAAAATCACTGAACCAAATGGTAAGAAAATTGTTCTAGAAAAACCAGAAGGTTCCTCATCATTCACTGAACCTGAAAAGTATAAATTTAAACCAACTTGGTCTGATGAGTGTGGTACTCTTGAGAATTTTAAACCTGTTAATTTTAAAACACATGAAGGAAAGATAGCTCCTCAGGCAAAAATCATTCCCTTGAAAAACCTTCCAGCAGATGCTCAAACATCTGCTGAAAAGAAGGCTGAAAAAGGGAAGAAGAAAGAAAAGACTGTCCACTTGTTCTGTGATTTCTGTGAAAAGAAGAATCATGTCACTAAAAACTGTTTTCTTCTAAAAGCATATGACATTAACAAAGGAACAAGTGTATGTGATTCCAAAGCCACATGTTCAATATGTGGGAAAAAGAATCACAAAACCAAAGAGTGCTTGTATCTCAAAAATTTTGATGTGAAAATACAAGAGTACAAAGCTAAAACTCTTGCAAATCCTAGGGTAAGTACTTCAAAAGGAAAGCCCAAACAGACCTTCACTCCTGTCCAAACACCTGTTACTAAAAGTCTTGAAACATCTGCTCCTAGGGATGTCCAAGTAATAGATGCTCCACCCACAAGCAAGTACCCAAGAGGATATGGACAACCACCATGTCATAGTCTGTCACATGTTTATGAGGAGCCAAAAAGACCCTCTAAACCAAGAGTGAACAGAAATCCCTATGGGTATTATCATTTGTCTGGAAGTGATCAAACAACTGTTGCCCCAAGTGTTGACATTCAAGCACTGGCAAATGGTCAACAGCAGTTGTTGAACTTGATTCAAAAATTAGTTCAAACCACTAATCATCTTCCAAAGCTTGAGTCTGAAAAGTCTGAGGACCCATCCAAAGCCAACTTGGCTTTGGAAACTCACCAAAACTAATCCATTACTATTGTGCAGGGAGCTTCTGCTTGTTTAGATAGTCTTTGGTATGTAGATAGTGGAGGCTCCAGGCACATGACAGGATGTAGAGCCCTTCTTCTGGACTTCTTAGCTCATGGAGGGGGTGATATATCCTTTGGTAATGATTCAAAAGGTAAGGTGTTGGGGTCAGGGACTATACAAGCTGGGAAACTCAAGTTTGAAAATGTCAATCTTATTGATAATCTCAAGTTTAATCTTCTGAGTGTTTCACAAATGAGTGACAAAGGTTATGGCTCATTCTTCACAAAGAAAACTTGCAAGATTATTGGGCCAGAAGTGGTGAAAAAGATTGATACCATCATTGCTGAGAGCAAAGCCCAACTTGTTGCTCATAGAAGTGGCAATGTGTATGTTGTTGATATGTTAAAGGACAATCCTATGGCAAATGTCTGTTTGTTTTCTGTTGCCTCCACAAAGGAGACAGAATTGTGGCATAGGAGACTGGGTCATACCAACCTTAATACTATCAACACACTCTCTAAACAAAGTCTTGTTAGAGGCTTACCATCAAAAGAATTCAAATGTGATGAGCATTGTGTTTCCTGTCTAAAAGGGAAACAACATAAAAGCTCTTACAAGTCCATTGATGAGTCCAAAACCAGTCAATGTCTACAATTGTTGCACATGGACTTGTTTGGCCCTGTTAAAATCATGAGTCTAAGAAGAAAGAGATTTTTTCTTGTCATAGTTGATGATTTTTCTAGGTTTACATGGACTTACTTTTTACATTCCAAGGATGAGACTGCAGGTATTTTGAAGGACTTTGTCACCAAAGTTGAAAAACAATATGACTTGCCAGTAAAAGTCTTCAGGAGTGACAATGGAACAGAGTTTAAAAATAAGGAGTTGGATGATTTCTGTGTGTCAAAAGGGATTGTGAGGCAGTACAGCATCCCAAGAACACCAGAACAAAATGGGTTGGTTGAGAGGAAAAATAGAACTCTTACAGAAGCTGCAAGAACCATGCTAGCAGATTCTGGTTTGCCATTGTCCTTCTGGGCAGAAGCTGTAAACACTGCTTGTTATGTTCAAAACAGAGTTTTGATCAACCCAAGACATCAAAAAACTGCTTATGAAATTCTGTTCAAAATCAAACCATTAATTTCATTTTTCAAAATCTTTGGCTGCCCATGTTTCATCTTAAATCTCAAAGATTCCATTTCAAAATATGCAGCCAAAGTAGATTGTGGTTATTTTCAGGGATATTCTTCTATTGCCAAGGCTTATAAAGTGTTTAACACAAAGACCAAGACAATAGAAGAAACTCTGAATGTAAAGTTCAATGAACTTTCATCCCTAAAAATCCCAGCAAATCCTGCTTAACTATTTGATTTAGATAAATTCAAATTTGAAGATATCACCGTTAAAACTAACAATGCAGGTATTCCACAGTCTCCACAACAAGATTACAGAACAGATGTTGTGATCCCCAGTCACTATAAAATCTATTCTGCATAAGAGGATGCAGCTGTTCAAAACAATTGTCAAAACTCTGTCACAGCTGACTCAACCACTGTTGGCCAGTCTTACCCTCAAACCACTGCTTCACCTCTCACAACCACTGAACAATCATCTGTTGACAAAAGTCAAACATCTGTTGACAAAAGTCAGTCCAGTTTTACACCACTTGGACCCATTCCCCCACCTCCATTCCAAACATCTGATGGCACTACAGAAGTGCAAACAGATGTTACATCAACAGAGTCACCAAACCTCTGTCCCTCACCTCAAAATGCCATCATACCATATCAGGGAGATCTTATCTACCTAAGAGCTCATCCACCAGACCAGATCATTGGCAACATCAGAGAGGGTGTGCTCATTAGAAGCCAATCCTCCAATATCTGTCTTTTTGCAGGGTTCCTATCTCTCACACAACCTGTCAAGTACCAAGAGGCACTGAAAGACAACAGTTGGGTAGAAGCTATGCAAGAAGAGCTCCTTCAGTTCAAAAGACAACAAGTATGGGAACTTGTACCACTACCTAAGGATGTTTGTCCAATAGGTACAAAGTGGGTATTCAAAAACAAAACTGATGAAAGGGGTATTATTGTCAAGAATAAAGCCAGGCTTGTGGTTCAAGGCTTCAGACAAGAAGAAGGAATAGACTATGATGAAACCTTTACTCATGTAGCAAGGTTAGAAGCCATAATACTCTTTCTAGCCTTTGCTGTCAACCACAACATCAAGGTGTATCAGATGGATATCAAATGTGCCTTCCTTTATGGAAAAATTCAGGAGGAAGTCTATGTATGTCAACCACCTGGTTTTGAAGACACATTCCATCCTGATCATGTCTACAAGCTTAATAAAGCTTTGTATGGACTCAAACAAGCACCAAGGGCCTGGTATGAAACTCTTTCCACTTTTCTCCTATCCATTGGCTTCACAAGAGGTAAAATTGATAAAACCTTATTTTTGAAATGGAAAGAGAAAGACTTAATGATTGTTCAAATATATGTGGATGACATCATCTTTGGATCCACATGTAACAAAATGTGTTAAGAGTTCAGGAAACTCATGACAGCAGAGTTTGAAATGAGTGCCATGGGTGAACTTCAGTGTTTCCTTGGTCTCCAAGTGAAACAACTGCAAAATGGCACATTCATTCATCAAAATAAATATGTAAAGAATTTGCTAACTAGATTTGAGATGAATGACTGTAAGCCATGTAGTACACCCATGAGTACAGTCAAGCTACTCACTATTGATGACAAGGATGAACTGGTTGATCAAACACACTATAAATGCATGATTGGGTCTTTATTGTACTTAACTGCATCTAGGCCAGAGATTATGTTTGCCACTTGTGTCTGTGCAAGATCCCAGGCTTCACCTAGAAAGTCAAACCTTATTGCTGTGTAAAGGATATTCAGATACCTAAAAGGTGCTCCCACACTTGGTATCTGGTACCCTGCTAATGGAAACATTGAGCTTTCAGGTTATTCAGATAGTGATTTTGCTGGCTGTCACACCACAAGAAAATCCACATCAGGAGGGTGCCAATTTCTAGGGAATGCCTTAGTTTCTTGGCAAAGCAAAAAGCAGGCTGCCATTTCCACCTCAACAGCTGAGGCTGAATACATTGCAGCTGCAAGCTGTACAGCCCAACTCATGTGGCTTCAAAATCAATTGCCGGATTTTGGGATAACTGCATTACAGACTCCACTCATGTTGGATAGTCAAGCTGCTGAAAATATCATCAAAAATCCGGTCTCTCACTCCACTACCAAACACATTGATGTCAGACATCATTTTGTCAGGGATAGCTATGAAAAAGGTTTGATTTCTTTGCACCATGTTCCAACAGAGGATCAGTTGGCAGATGTGTTGACAAAAGCTTTAGACACATCTACCTTTACAAATCTGATTTCTAGAATTGGTATGCTAAACATGGATTAAACAACAAAATGTTTTTAATAAAAACATTAAAATGTTTTCAGAAAATCAAAATTCATCCTTAAAAATAGCTTTTTGGTTGAAAAATCTGTTTCAAACCTCTGATCAGATAAAACAACCACTGTTCATTCATTTTATCCACTGTTGGCTGAAAAATCTGTCTCAAACCTCTGATCAGATAAAACAACTACTCTATTATCCATATCTATATACATATATATATATATATATAACTGCTGTTTGCATCAGTTGTTTGCATCAGCTGTTTGCCAAAACAGCTGTCCTCCACCAGATGTTTTACCCATAAGATGTTTGCCACGTCTGCTCCTACAAGCAGAGTTTTGGCCACATCAGCGGTTTCACCAGAGCCTATAAAAACCTGTTTTATCACAACAGTCGTTATACTGTCTCATTGTATTCAAAATACTGAAACCGCCTTCTTCATTCTCAAACCCTCAATCAAATTCCACTCATTCTCAACTTCGAAATCCAATACAATGGATCTTCAAGCTAAAGCCACCCACAATTACCTTCCATATCTGGTTAAAACAGATGAAAATACTCCATTTCATTCCACCATCGATATCATCCTAAAATCCAAATACCTGACAATCCTAACTGCTGACGCCCCTATCTATCTTGATACTCTCCAAGAATTCTGGTTGAATGCTGAGTTCTTGCTTCAAGACAAAAAGCCTACTTCCACCATCTCAAAAATTGGTGAAACAAGTATCGTCATTACCCCTCAACTGATATCCACAACCTTCTCACTTAATGACCTGTCAGGTAATGACTCTTTCCCTAAAACAGAGCTTCACACAGAGTTTCAGGAAGGGGGGGGGGGTATGATGCTCAGATGACTGGGTCAACACTTTTCAAAAAGTTTTTCCCACCAGTCATGAAAATTTTCTTCCATACCCTTCTTCTCTGTGTCTCCGCTAAGTCTACATCCTTTAATGAAATCCCATTGAGGATTCAGTACTTGGGTTATGTTATGTTGTCAGATTCTGATTTCAATCTATCCCAGGGACTGTTTATGGATTTAGTGTCAAATGTGAAAGCCATAAAGTCTGGGTCAAACAATGCTTTTCTAATTTACCCAAGAATCTTAAGTGTAATCCTTCAAAAGGTTTTACCAGAAAAAGTTTTCAAAAAGGGTGAGTCTATGCAAATGAAGAGTCTAACTGATGAAACTTTCACAAGAATGCTGGGTGCAAACACCCAAGAAAAAGTATCAAAAGTGTCAAAGGTTTCAAAAACACAAACAAAGAGGACTAAGACAACAACTGTTGTCCAAACCTCTGTTGTTGAGCCCACTGCTCCTGGTGATCATGGCACTACATCCAGTGCTGTGAAACCCACACCAGCCATCTCCAAAAGAAAACGCCCATCCACAAAACCACCACTCCACACAAAAGAGAGTTCTGGAAGATGAGATACCAGAAGATAACTCTGTTGCAACACAAAAGCAACAAGAAACCACTGTTGTTACTTCCTCACAACAGTTGGAAATATCTTAACCTGACCAAACTCCTCATGCATCCTCCCAAAAGGATCATGTTGTAAGCCAAGGGGAACCACATCATGATACATATGAGTCACTTGGCCATATGTTCACAAGCCCCTCTCCCAGGGCTAATTCTCCTTTTTACTCATCCACCTTCACCATCACATGTTCCACAAACCATGCAACCTCTGTTTGAGGCTATTGAAAAAACTCAGGAAAATCCCAGTTCCTCTCTTTCACCTGTCAATGAGAGTATACCTCCACAAGTGACTGGGGACTGAGGATATTCAATCAGCCATCCCATAAACAGATGAGGAGGTTACACCCCTAGAGTTCAATGCAACTCTAGGTGAGTTTTCAAGAGGAGCAGCCACTACTGATGTAGAGACCATTGTCTCACACCAGGACAGTGGTTACATAACTAAGACTCCCTTGAAGGCAACAACTGATGAGGCCACTATAGTGTCCCCAAAATCAGTTGGAAGTCCCCAGAACCAAGAAAAAGGGGCATCTGGTTCTCATCCTTTGGATTCATCTCCTAGGACTGAATCAGTTAAAACTACCACTGGTAGGAATTCAGATGATCCTATTAACTTAGATGATGGATTAAAATACCAAGAATTGACGGCTAGAGTTCAAACCATTGAAAACTCTGTTGCTGACATCAAATCTGATGTCAAGTTAATATTGGAATCCTTGGCTACTCTTTCCAAGAGTCAACCATCCACAACTGATATTGCTAGTGAGCTATGGAAATCTGTTTCCCCCATCATCATAGCTCACAGAAAACTAGCAGATCAGAATCATGAAACCTACATGGCTGAAATCAGAAACATGGTAGATGCAAGGTACAAAGATACCCATGCAGACATTCAAGCCATCAAAGACCATTTGCTGAAGACCACTGGCTCTGCCCCTACCACCATTCTCAGGGATGAAGATGATGATGCATTCACAGCTGATGATGCCAAAAAGGGGGAGAGTGGCAGAGATAGGTTGCCAAAGCTAGATCCCTTTGGTTGTCCACCTTCACAAAAAGGTAAATCAAAGTCTGCCAACATACCAGGGTCTACTCAAACATCATCACAACAACAACAACAAACCAGCAAAGATAAAGCAGTAGACAACTCGGCAAATGAAGAAGCTGAAAAAGCTGCTGAAGACAAACAAAAGAGGGCTGACACCTTGGAAGCCAAAGCAGAGTTGTTGGTACAACTAAAAAGGGAACAACAGCAGGAAGTTGAAGATGTGGGATCCTCAAAAAGGAAGAAGATGCCTGCTAAACATGTCAGGCAACCACCATCTAAACTAAAAACCACTGCTGTCAAAACCTCTGTTGATAAAGCCACTGCTGACAAAACCACTGCTGCCACCCAAACCACTGATAAAACCACAACACCTGAACCTACAACCACCAAACCTACATCTGAGCCTACAATCACATCACCACCCGAATCCCAAACATCTGCTGGCCCTACTAAGGAACCAACAGATGTTAACACAACCACTGCTTCCACACCACCATCACCAAAAATCTTGTACAAAAGGAAGAGGAAATCAACCTTTGTTGTACAGGATGAAAACATACAAACATCACCACACACCACCTCAACCACACAATCTACACCTATATCAGCCATTCCACTCTCATCATTTTCACCACACACATCACAATTCAGATCCCATAGACCACCACCAACCATTACACCATTGGCTGTTCAGTATCCCCTTGAACTTGATCTACTCAAGGGGAAATGCAATCCTTCTACAATACTGAACAACCATCTGATAGATCTTTCCCTTCTCTTCCACATTTCCCGTTCCCTTAAACATTGACACATATCTTAAATACAAGGCTGAACAGGCAGATGCCATCACAAAAGAGAAATGCAAAGGGAAGGATGACAGGGCTGCTCAGGGCATCCATTTAGCAGAACTTAGCAAATTGAGAAGGATTGAAGATTTTGCTAAGACCCTAAGAAATTCCATGTCTACCATGCCTCTCAGTAGTGACATGGAAAAGGAGGTTAGGGAATCTCTTCTTGAACAGATCTTGGCAACCATGCCTTACAAAGCAAACAAGAAACAGTTTGCAGGCTGGACCACTCATACACTCAGAGAAGAACTCTTAAGAATAGAAGAGTTGGCCAAGAATCCCCAAGCTAAAGTCTCTGCTCCTGATTTTGGGAAAGGCAAAGATCCAGCCAGAGCCCTGAAGTTTAAAAGGATGAGACAAGAAATTGTGGCTGCTGATTATGGGGAAATGAGGTCAGTTGCAAGATGGTCTGAGCTGAGGCTGGTTGAAACATACAAGAGACTAGAAGAGAACAGGAAGAAAGATCCCAGCCTACCTAGAAAACCTGTCTACACTGATAAACCACTGATGAAGAGACCTCAACAGGCTTTTACTCTAGACAGCTTACTGGACACTTCTGATCTATCAGCTGCTGCTAGAAGACAGTTCAAGAAACAGAAAGAAATGTCTAAAGAAGATCAGAAGAAGTTTGCTGATACTTTCATAAAAGAGGGCCTCTTCAACCAAGTGCATTTTTTCTCAGATCCCACTACTGACAAGCTCAGAGAACTCATTGGGAGACCTCCATCACCAAACTCATCTAGAATAAAAGTGCATCTCAGCAAATCCACTGACTCAAAAATTCTAAAATGGAAAGTCAATAAAGACAACCATGAATTGACTCTGCTCAGGTCAGATGGAAAAGTTCAAAAACTAAGCATGGATGAAGCATATAGCCTGTGTGCAAATGATCTCCAAACACTGCTGAACCTTGAGCTTGAAAGAGATGTAGAAGACCTATTTGCCTTGGACTTTGAACTTCAATTCAAAGGACAAATCAGAGAAAGTCTGATGAGAAATAAAGATCAATAATAAAGCTTAGTTTTGGCATCATCTGTTCTAGGGGGAGATTGTTGGGTCTGCTGACCTGGAGAAGAACAGATGATTGAAAAGCCAAAATATGCTAACAGTTGATTCCACAAAAACAGTCTTTACAACATGCTCTTCCCAAAAGACTGCTGACCCTAACAACTGTTCCATCCAAACAACTGCTGTGACAACTATGATACAAAGGACTGATAGAGAATAACTGATAGAGAACAACTACTGACCAAAGGTCTGTTGAAGAAACAACTGCTGATTGATGTGCTAAAAGTAGTTTAATAAAAATAACTAAATTAAACCTAAAACTAGACACCTAGTAATACTCTAGACTCTCTAAAACTAAACTACTGACAGGCAAGTGAACCTATCGACTCTAGTATAGCTAAAGTAAGTCCGGATATCGAACCCACGAGACTCTAATGGAAAACGAAAACTAGACTCGATTACTTATCCTAAATATCTATTAAATTAATTTATTATTTTAAAGGGGGGGTTTTACTGAAAAATAAATTGCAATAAAATAAAGGTTAACTAAAATTACTAAACTGAACTAGAGACACGAACTTAGTTGAGCTGAATTCAGATGATGACAAGACACTACCTAGACCAGACTCCTAACTATGCCTGATAAGCTTCTATGGTTATGGAACTGAATTGGAACCGGGATCTTAAAATACTAAACATCAAGAATAAACTAGACACCCTCGACCCTTCTCAAGAGGAAACCCTAGAATATTTTTGTGGTGTTAAACTACCGGTTGGAGTACAAACTCTCACAGGTTATCTAACTCTTATGATCGAGTACCCGCTAGACAATCTACCTCACAGCGCGAAAGCCTCACTACACTAGGTGCAAGGGGTAATTATTGAAGCCTAGATCTAACTTGGTATGCAGGAGTTGAAAGGGAAACTAGGCAGATCTTCTCACAAAGCCTCTAACCTAGCAATTTAACAACCTAGACATACCAACAAGTCCTCACCTCACAGCTATTGAACTTGGAAGAATACCTAAAATCTTCTAACCACCAAATACCACTCCTATGGTAAACTCGCGACTATTGACCATAAACTAGTTGCTACACAAAGTCTGCAACCTAACTAGCACTCATACATGAAAGACATTCACAAAAGTGCAAGTGGAGTGAATAAGTGACAATAAGAAAATAATAAATACGCATATACACCAGATCTAGAGAAATCAAAATCTTTACTGAATCATAAATCCAAAACACGTTCCAAAAACCATAGAAAATAAAAAACAAATCAAAACATAGTTATTTGTCTTGGCCTAGGTAGCTATTAAAAGTTTTAGCCACAAATCATCTTGAAAAGAAAAACAAAGTCAAATAAAAATTTAGCAATCATGGTCTAGAACAAAGATAATAAAAGAACGAAGAAACCGAATGGTTGACACCCGAATACTCGCTCCCTGGCTTAGAACCTTTGATCCCTGGCCTGCCTCCTCTAATAATATTTGATTCTTTATGCTGTCTCCCCTAATAATAATGTGCGGCTCCAATCCCTTCGAATATTATATGCTGTGTTCCTCCATGCATACGGCTCTCCACAAATATATATATATCGATGCCTTCCTTTAATAATATTCGCGCCACCCCTTTCAATACTTGTTCCCCACGAAAATAATGATATGCATCATTTTGTTTGGGCCTTGGGAAAACAAAATCACGTTTTGTGATTTTCATTTAGAGTCTTTAGTTTATTTATTTATTTATTAATTATTATTATTATTATTATTATTATTATTATTATTATTATATAATAGTATTATAACTCTGTGTACTTGACTGGGTGTTCTTAACTCGATCAAGGTTGCTCGTTTACGCTCCAACGTCCATACGAACACCTGTCAAAATATAAAATAAAATACATAAGTACTAAAAACGACGCAAAACTAATAAAAATCTATAAAAACCTATACTAAATAAATTAGGCCGGTACAAGCCTAAAACTAATAAAAGTACATTTAAACGACTCGAAAACTATACAAATTTTACATTGGAAATAGATGTATTTTACAATACATAATATCCCCACACTTATCTTTTTTTCGTCCCTGAAAAAGAATTATGCTATGGAATCACAGTTAGGTTTACATCCGGTTTCAAAACATAGGTTACTTAATTAATAATCTACTAATGTGTTGATTGCGATTGCAGGTATACTGATCCTCTTAAACCCAAACCGGTTTCCAAGCCCCTTTTTTGTTTATGTTACGTTCATGTTGATTAGTCTATCTAGGGTCTCACTCGAAGGAAGCCACAGTTCCTCCTAATCCCGCCTCAAGTTTATGAAGCTAAGGGAACGACCAATTGACCATTTCCCAACCGTCTTATGTAAAAAACCAAGATAATTTAAAATCACTTATTTCTTTTTTTTTTCATACTTAACTCAGAGGGTGTGACCAATCCAAGTCGCTATCCCAGTGGCCAGGCACCTTAAGCTTCAGCATTTTTTTTTTAATCTCAGCATACTTAACTCAGAGGGTGTGACCAATCCAAGTCGCTATCCCAGTGGCCAGGCACCTTAAGCTTCAGCATTTTTGCTTTGATTTCTAATTTTTTTTAAACGCAATTAGAAATTCTAACGGTTTTCTACTTATAACGGTGCTTCTTATACTATTTTTGGCGGTTTCGGTCTCCCCGTTTCTCCTAGATGAGAACCCACAAAATAGCCTAACATAATTAATTTATTATTTTTCAAAGGAAACCTTTCTACCGGCCGAGCCTACCCACATATCCCAAATCAGACACGTTTTCAATCAATTTTAATCTCTTATTATACATACTATTTGAAAACCGGACACCTAACTTTACCTATCATTTTCCATATTTTATATAATGCAAACTTCAAAATCAGGGACCTTTTTTTTTAATTTTTTTCTTTTTGGACTCAAATTTTGGACTCAAAACGACTCTGTATATAGACTAAACGACACAGACTAAACGATAGTTTCCCATCCCCACACTTAAACTCTACATTGCCATCAATGTAGGAATAGAAAACGACTTAAAACAAAAAATAAATTCCGAATACAAAAATAAAAAGAAAAGGGCAAATTGGAAAGGACTTAGCTGGTTTATTAACGCGTAAGCTCCAAAAACTCTAGTCCAATCCAGCTCGATCGTATAGCATTTCATTCGCGATCGGCTCTGACACAATAATAAACTCTCGGGTTTGCCTTGATAAATGTTAAACAGCTCCGGAATCACCCGAATGGAGATTGAGTACGGGCGGTGCAATCCAAACCTGCGCAAAATGAAACAAACAAAACCCGAGCATAATACCGAACCACAAATAAAATAAAATAAAATAAATGAAAAGCTAAAATTAAAAATAAATTTACAAACTCTACACTTGGGATTGTACCCAAGAACTCAACCATTTCTCATTCTAAGGAGTCTCGAGAGGAGTTTCCTCCTTCTCCGTCGGCTCTAACGGTCCTCCGATATAAAGCTTAAGCCTATAACCGTTAACCTTCCAAGTGCTTCCATCTGCATCATTTAGTAATTCGACTGTGCCATATGGGAAAACCTCATTAATGGCGTATGGACCCGCCCATTTGGACTTAAGCTTACCTGCGAACAACTTCAATCGTGAATTATATAAACGCACTCTATCTCCCTTTCTAAACTCCTTCACCTTCTTGATCCTCTTATCATGCAACTCCTTAGTTTTCTCTTTAATGCTCAACGACCGTGCATATGCTGCATCCCGAAGCTCTTCCAACTCATGAAGCTGGAAAAATCGTCTCCTAGCAGCCTCGGTAAGATCAAGATTAACCGCCTTGAGGGCCCAAAGAGCTCAATGTTCTAGCTCAACGGGTAGATGACACGCTTTACCATAAACAATCATAAAAGGTGTAGTACCTAATGGCGTTTTATAAGCCGTCCTAAACGCCCAAAGCGCATCATCTAACTTGTCGGACCAATCCTTCCGACTTTTCCCAACGGTTTTCTCAAGAATTCTCTTCACTCCTCGGTTTGCATTCTCCACTTGACCGCTTGTTTGGGGATGGTAAGCGGTCGATAAACGGTGAGTGACCCCGTAGCGCGCTAACACCTTTTCCATCATGGTGTTACAGAAATGCGTACCACGGTCACTAATAAGTGCCTTGGGAGTACCAAACCGAGTGAACAACTTCTTCAAAAATTTCACCACCACTCGGGTATCATTAGTAGGTAAAGCTTGCGCTTCCACCCACTTTGAAACATAATCAATGGCCACGAGGATGTACCGGTTCCCTCTAGAAATGGGGAACGGTCCCATGAAATCAATGCCCCAGACATCAAAAACTTCAAGAACCTGAATGGGGTTCTGAGGCATCTCATCTTTGGATGAAATGTTACCGGTGCGTTGACAGGCATCGCACCGCTTCACGAAATCGAGGGCATCCTTCACCACAGTAGGCCAATAAAAACCACTATCAAAGACCTTTTGCGCAGTGGTGTGATGAGCATGGTGCCCTCCATAGAGACTCTCATGGCAACGCCTAATAATCTCTAGTCCCTCCTCTCTACTAACACATCTCCTCAAAATCCTATCACCTCCTATCCTAAACAGAAAAGGATCATCCCACACATACCTAGTAGCATCTCTCAGGAATTTCTTACGCTATTGGGTAATTTGCCAAATCAGTGAACCATGGCATACCCTGCTTCTCAGCTTCAACGAAATCAATGGACTCGTGAGGGAATTTATCTCCAATCGCCTCCTCACGAATCTCCTCACTACTCGGATCCTCTAAACGAGAAAGGTGATCTGCAGCCACATTCTCTGCTCCCCGTTTATCCTTAATCTCAATATCAAAATCGGAAAGCAAAAGAATCCATCGAATTAGACGAGGTTTGGCGTCCTTCTTTGCAAAAAGAAACCGCAAAGCCAAGTGATCAGTAAAGACGGTGGTTTTGGAAAGCACGAGATAAGAACGAAATTTATCAAAAGCAAACACAACCGCCAAGAGCTCTTTCTCGGTGGTTGTGTAGTTCTCCTGAGCATCATTAAGGGTCTTACTGGCGTAGTAGATAGGATGAAAGTGTTTGTCACGCCTCTGCCCTAAGACTGCCCCGACCGTGTAATCACTCGCATCACACATGAGCTCAAAAGGCAAGCTCCAGTCGGGTGAAACTAAGATAGGAGCACTCACCAATCGCTCCTTCAAAAACTCAAAAGCCTTAAGACACTCCTCATCAAAGACAAAGGAACGTCTTTCTCAAGAAGACGCGTCATGGGGCGAGTGATTTTGGAAAAATCCTTAATGAACCTACGATAGAAACCCGCATGACCTAGAAAACTACAGATGGCCTTGACATTGGTCGGAGGTGGAAGCCTACTAATGGTGTCAATCTTAGCCCTATCAACCTCTATACCATCCCTAGAAATCTTATGTCCTAGAACTATCCCCTCAGTCACCATAAAGTGACACTTCTCCCAATTCAACACAACTTAGACTCTACACATCTCTCTAACATCCTCTCTAAGTTAACCAAGCAAACATCAAAAGAGCTACCATAAACCGAAAAATCATCCATGAAAACCTCCATAGACGTCTCAATCATATCCTGAAAGATAGCTATCATGCAACGCTGAAAAGTGGCTGGAGCGTTACATAACCCAAACGGCATGCGGCGATACGCATAAGTGCCATAGGGGCATGTAAAGGTGGTCTTCTCCTGATCCTCCGGTGCAATGGGGATCTGGAAATAACCTGAAAATACGTCAAGGAAACAGTAAAACTGCTGCCCTGCCAAACGCTCCAACATCTGATCAATGAACGGGAGAGGAAAGTGGTCTTTCCTGGTGGCGTCATTCAGTCTCCTGTAATCAATACAAACACGCCAACCAGTGACAGTACGAGTGGGAATGAGCTCATTTTTCTCATTAGTGACCACTGTCATCCCTCCCTTCTTAGGGACAACCTGAGTCGGGCTCACCCACGGGGAATCAGAGATGGGATAGATCAGACCGGCATCCATAAGCTTAAGAACCTCACTCCTAACTACTTCCTGCATGTTTGGATTTAGGCGTCTCTGAGGCTGCACCACAGGCTTATAATCATCCTCCATGTGTATCCTATGGGTGCAGTAGGTAGGGCTGATGCCCTTGATGTCAGAGAGCCTCCATGCAATGGCTTGCTTATGTGCCTTCAACACATCAAGCAACCGACTCTTCTCCTCCTCCGTCAGTTTAGATGAAATAATGACGGGCAAACTAGCATTCTCCCCTAAGTAGGCATACTCTAAGTGAGACGGTAAAACCTTAAGTTCTAAAGGCGGTGGTATCTCTAATGAAGGTTTACTACTCTCCTCACGAACCTCACTAATCTCTAATGCCTCAGGAAACAAAGGGGCTTCCTCCCCAACCAAATCTAACTCCTCATCATGGATTTCAACTACCAAATCACCCCCACAGATGTAATCAAGACATCGGTCCACCCGAGAAATAAAAGAATTTATGAAGTAAACAGAGTCAGTGGGACCGCTAAAATCGTCTTGACTACCAGGGTATCTCATGGATTTGACGATCTCAAAGGTGACCGTCTCATCTCCTACGCGTAGAGTGATCTTCCCGTCAAAGACATCAATGAGTGCCTTGGCGGTGCGCAGAAACGGACGACCTAGAATTAGAGGTACTTTGTCGTCTACCTCCATGTCAAGAATAACGAAATCCACGGGGAAAACAAATTTATCAACTTTCACCAACAAGTTTTCCACAATGCCCCGTGGATATTTGACCGATCGGTCAGCAAGGGATAAAGTCATGCGCGTTAGGGTCAGGTCACCTAGGTCTAGTTTCTCATAAAGAGAATAAGGCATCAGGTTGATACTAGCACCTAAGTCTGCCAACGCGTGGTTTTGAGTGTCACTACCAAACATACACGGGATTGTAAAAATCCCGGGGTCTGTCAATTTCTCCGGTAGCTTGTTCAAAACCACCGCAGAACATCCCGCAGTCAATGGAATGTTTGAGACCTCCCCCAGCCTATCTTTCCTTTTCAGAAGATCTTTAAGGAATTTAACATATTTAGGCATATGCTGGAAGGCCTCAATGAACAGGAGATTGATTTTGAGCTGCTTAAACATATCTAGAAAATGTCCATACTCCTTAGCATATTTCTGGTTCCTAAGGCGGGCTGGGTATGGAAGACGAGAAGGATCAATCTCAGGGGTAGGCCTAATCGGTGTGGGTGTCCTACCTACAACCTTCTCTATCTGAGGCTCACTATTTGGTGCGGTACTTGCTGGGACTAGCCTAGGTTGCACCCTACTAGGAGCCTCCATCTCTATTTCCTCATCTATCTGCTCCTCTACCTCACTCTCTACCTGCTCTCTAACTCTCTTTGCCCCTCTACCACTACGAGTGGTGACTGCTTTCAGTTGGGCGGCTGGGTTGGGTTGAGTACTACCCGAGAACTGGCCTTGGGGCTGCTCTTCCAACTGCCTAGCAATGTCACCAACGGTACGCTGAAGATCTAAGAACGCGGAGTGGTGATTTTTCAAGAGCATAGCCTGATTTTTCAACAAGGTGTCATGCTCTGCTAGAGTTTTCTGGGTATGGGCATCCTTAGCTACTAACTGGGTTAAAAGTTCTTCTATTTTACCCAAACCACCCTCAGTACCCGAACCTACATTAGTTCCCGAATTTCCACCCGAATACTGACCCTGCCCCTGGTTATGAGTAGAGTTTGAAGAGAAACCAGGGGGATTACCAGAAGATTTCCAGCTGAAGTTTGGATGATTCCTCCAACCTGGGTTGTAAGAATTTCCATAAGAGTTGCTTGACCCGCGGTTCTGATCGCCTACAAATTCCACCTGCTCATTCTGGTGAATCAAAGGACATTCAGAAGTAGCATGCCCTCCCCTACACATCTCACACTTTTCAGATTTCAACTTCAACTCCTTCACTTCCTTAGTTAATGCATCTAAAGCAGCAGCCACGCTAGTATCCAATGTGACTTGGTGAACACCTCGAGCTGGTGAGGTGGTACTAGGTGCAGGAATGGAATTCCTGAGTAAAACCCGCTGCTCATGGTCTGTCTGAGCAAAACTTTCAAATAAGTCATTGCATTCGGCCGCAGTTTTCTTACCCATCATGTGGCCGCCTGCAGAAGTATCAAAGCGGTTCTTTGCCTCATAAGTTAGGCCATTGTAGAATTTCTCTACAAGGGCCCAATCAGTCAGACCATGTTGGGAGCACCTGCTAAGCAGGTTTTGAAAACGCTCCCATGCAAGATAATAAGGCTCATCAGGTTCCATCCGGAACGAATGGATCTGATCGCGAAGGCGGGATGCCTTGCTAGGTGGAAAGTACTTATTTAGAAAAGCTTCTTTAAGGGCATCCCATGTGGTAAAAGTGTCGGTAGGGTGAGAGACGAGCCAAGTGGCGGCTCGACCAGCAAGGGAAAAGGGGAAAAGGTGGAGAAATTTAGCATCATCATTGGCACCCTGTAGCTTAAAGGTAGCTAGGATGCGAGTCAGACGGGCTATGTGGGCCGGGGCATCCTCATCATCGCGGCCGTGGAATTGACAGGTGTTATTAATGGCCGTCATGATGTAGGAGGGTATCTGCCAGGACCCATCATTGTTGATGGCTGGAATGGTAATAGGGGAGTTAACTCCCGTAAAACCCTGGGTGGATTGTTGGTGGACAGTGCGACGCTCAGCCATTTGGGAAAGGTTTGGTGGAGGACTGGGTGGTGGGGAGGATGACCTAGAAGAACAAGAGCTAGAAGAACTTACCTCTTCAAGCTTAACTTCAGCAGCTGACTTGCTCCGCGAACGAGTAACTGGCATAAAACTGCAGAGTAGACAGTAAAAGAGGTAAGGGAATAACAGATAGAAGAAACTAAGAAAAATATAAAAGACTCGAAATAAAAATAAAAATTAAAAATTTACTGAAAATAAAAATAACAAATAGCACAGATATTTCAGATAAGTTCAATCAAAGCTAATTAACGCAATCGCCAAGAGTCCCCGACAACGGCGCCAAAAATTGATGTGCTAAAAGTAGTTTAATAAAAATAACTAAATTAAACCTAAAACTAGACGCCTAGTAATACTCTAGACTCTCTAAAACTAAACTACTGACAGGCAAGTGAACCTATCGACTCTAGTATAGCTAAAGTAAGTCCGGATATCGAACCCACGAGACTCTAATGGAAAACGAAAACTAGACTTGATTACTTATCCTAAATATCTATTAAATTAATTTATTATTTTAAAGGGGGGGGGTTTACTGAAAAATAAATTGCAATAAAATAAAGGTTAACTAAAATTACTAAACTGAACTAGAGACACGAACTTAGTTGAGCTGAATTCAGATGATGACAAGACACTACCTAGACCAGACTCCTAACTATGCCTGATAAGCTTCTATGGTTATGGAACTGAATTGGAACCGGGATCTTAAAATACTAAACATCAAGAATAAACTAGACACCCTCGACCCTTCTCAAGGGGAAACCCTAGAATATTTTTGTGGTGTTAAACTACCGGTTGGAGTACAAACCCTCACAGGTTATCTAACTCTTATGATCGAGTACCCGCTAGACAATCTACCTCACAGCGCGAAAGCCTCACTACACTAGGTGCAAGGGGTAATTATTGAAGCCTAGATCTAACTTGGTATGCAGGAGTTGAAAGGGAAACTAGGCAGATCTTCTCACAAAGCCTCTAACCTAGCAATTTAACAACCTAGACATACCAACAAGTCCTCACCTCACAGCTATTGAACTTGGAAGAATACCTAAAATCTTCTAACCACCAAATACCACTCCTATGGTAAACTCGCGACTATTGACCATAAACTAGTTGCTACACAAAGTCTGCAACCTAACTAGCACTCATACATGAAAGACATTCACAAAAGTGCAAGTGGAGTGAATAAGTGACAATAAGAAAATAATAAATACGCATATACACCAGATCTAGAGAAATCAAAATCTTTACTGAATCATAAATCCAAAACACGTTCCAAAAACCATAGAAAATAAAAAACAAATCAAAACATAGTTATTTGTCTTGGCCTAGGTAGCTATTAAAAGTTTTAGCCACAAATCATCTTGAAAAGAAAAACAAAGTCAAATAAAAATTTAGCAATCATGGTCTAGAACAAAGATAATAAAAGAACGAAGAAACCGAATGGTTGACACCCGAATACTCGCTCCCTGGCTTAGAACCTTTGATCCCTGGCTTGCCTCCTCTAATAATATTTGATTCTTTATGCTGTCTCCCCTAATAATAATGTGCGGCTCCAATCCCTTCGAATATTATATGCTGTGTTCCTCCATGCATACGGCTCTCCACAAATATATATATATCGATGCCTTCCTTTAATAATATTCGCGCCGCCCCTTTCAATACTTGTTCCCCACGAAAATAATGATATGCATCATTTTGTTTGGGCCTTGGGAAAACAAAATCACGTTTTGTGATTTTCATTTAGAGTCTTTAGTTTATTTATTTATTTATTAATTATTATTATTATTATTATTATTATTATTATTATTATTATTATTATTATATAATAGTATTATAACTCTGTGTACTTGACTGGGTGTTCTTAACTCGATCAAGGTTGCTCGTTTACGCTCCAACGTCCATACGAACACCTGCCAAAATATAAAATAAAATACATAAGTACTAAAAACAACGCAAAACTAATAAAAATCTATAAAAACCTATACTAAATAAATTAGGCCGGTACAAGCCTAAAACTAATAAAAGTACATTTAAACGACTCGAAAACTATACAAATTTTACACTGGAAATAGATGTATTTTACAATACATCACTGATCAAGTACTGAAGACTAAAGGTCTGTTGGAGTCAACAGCACTTAGACTCCAACAGACGTTGCAAGACCATCAGAGTTTTCCCTTAGCAGTAGTTTACTTTACAGTGTTTTGTAATGTAACAGTAGATTGTATAGGGCAGATGTTTTTTGTTGTTATTCTGTTAGGGGTCACTATCTTAGGTGACGTTAGCACATGTCACCAGTGGTTTAGGTTTGTCTATAAATAGAACAGTGCTTGTACTGTTCTGTCACATCACACACAAACATTCTCTCAGACAAACAATCACTGTGTGATCAGGCTGAGGAGGAGTATTTGTACTGATTGTAATCTTTCAATTAATGAAAGCATTTGATCATTGATAACAATTATTCCTGTTGTTTTGATTATAGTTTATCTTTCCGCTGCACTTTCATATATATTTACATCATTCATTTCTCATCTTATTCTAAATATATCAAAACACTCAAACTCAGATCCTAACAGAAGCCATTCGTATCTTCTTGGCATACGCCTCATACAAGAACTTCAATGTCTTTTAAATGGATGTGAAGAGTGCATTCCTGTACGGGAAAATCAAGGAAGAAGTCTACGTGTTGATGCGTTTTGCGACTAATGATTGGATAAACATAATTAACATATGTTAGAGAATGGGCGAAGGTAGATAAAAGGGGTGAAGGTAGAATGATAATGGACGAAGGTGGACTGAAGCTGATCAGAAGACATATTCGACCATTGGTAGTGGGCGAATGTGGAAAAGATCCACATTCGACCAGTGCAAAGGGGCGAACGTGCAGTATCTATAAATAGGTTTTGTGTTTTTGAGTATGTAATAGAGTTGTCAGTTGTGTATGTGTTCAGGTCAGGTTCCAGGTGATTTTGTGAAAGTTTGTAATTGATCTAGATTAACGTGTGTGTGATTGTAATTGAATATTTGACAAAGTTAATCTATGAAAAGATATTGAAAATGATCTTGATTGTGTTTTGATTAGAGTTTTATCATTTTGTTCAGAACTAGGGTTTCCGCACCTGGTTTTGTGACTTGTATGATCATATTATCCTGTTTTAGTCAAAATCTTTCGCTCACAAAGTGGTATCAGAGCCATACGGATCATACAACAACAAATTTGATAAACTCAGAGCTGATTTGGACATGTTTTTGATCAAAATACATCTGTTTTTACATAAACATGGTTTTTGAGTGTTTTTGATTGATTTAGTGTTGAATTTGTGGTTAAAATCAAGTTTTCCAAGAATTAAAGTTGCTCCAAATCAATTCCGAAGCATAACCTGATTAAGATCATTCAAATCTACAAACTTTTGAAAATCTGAGATCAAAATAACCGTTTTTCAAAGAATAACCGTTTTTTCAAAGTGAGATCTGAGCAAAACGGGCGAACCTGGAACCTGAGTGGTCGAAAGTGTTTGTGTCTGGGCGAATCTGAGTAGTTTTTGGGCGAACCTGAAAATTGTTGTAGAAATTTTCACTTTCGGGTACATAATTCCACCTTCGACCGGTTTGTTTTGGACGAAAGTGGAAAGTGTGTTAGTCTGTGTTTACATTCTGGTGATTTCTACGTTCGGGTGGTACTGTTTGGTCGAACTTAGAATCAAAAGGGACGAAAGTGTTATAGTTTGGGCGAACCTAGTTTATTTTGGGCGAATCTAGGTCAAACCGGGCGAACCTAGGATTTACTTTGGAAAATTTTCTAAGTGTTGAAGTTTTCTAAGTTTGTTATCATGTGGAATTTTCCGACTACACCGAGACCAGCAACGACACAACCACAACAGCAAGTGATGGACCCATGGACAGTGGCAGCACAAAAGACGAGCATACAGTCTTCGCAACCAATAAACTACATGGCGATGACGAGCTCGATGCCTCAAAGTGTAGCACCTCCAGCACCACAACATGATTACTGGGGAGTAGCAGCGGCGGTGGTAAATACTCAAACTACTAATGCTATTTCTACTTTGATTAACGATTTGTCTTCAGGTAGCGGGAATAGGCCACCGAAGCTCATGGACATATCAGAATACAATCAGTGGCAGAACAAATTCAAGATTCACTTGGAGGGCATGGGAGTGGAAGGAGCAGAGGCATGGAGCATGATTGCTAAAGGTTACACAGCACCGATTTTGGAGAATACAGGTGAAATGATTCCTTTGGAAAGCTTAACTGAGGATGAAAAGAAGAAATATGTGGTGGAAAAGAAAGCCTTTTCCCAATTGACTCAGGCAATCACAAATGATCTGCTACATCAATTTGGGACTTGTACAACCTCTAAGCAATTGTGGGATGTGCTTAAGAGGAGGCATGATGGGAACGAGAAGACGAGAAGTTTGAGGATGGATGAATTGAGAAAGGAGTTTGAGAATTTTTCTTATATTGGAAATGAAACTTTAAAAGAATTAACTCCTAGATATAGTCATTTACTAACAGAATTGTCTAGTTATGGTATACAGATTCCCATGAAGAATTTGGTGGATAAGTTTGCAGATGCTCTACCACCTTACTGGGATCAGCATGTGGAAGTTCTCAGGGAGAAGGATGCATATCAGTACTGGACTATTCAAGAGTTCATACAGAAGCTGGAAAACAAGGAAATGGAAGAGAAGAGGAAAGCTAGGAGAGCACAGGTTCCTCAGAATCCTAGTTTATACTTTGGAGGTACTTCAGTTCCTTGGAATAACTCAAGTTCAGGAGGGGTAGTTGCACCACATGTTGCTTGCATCTCCAATGTTATGGAACCACCAAAACCGACCATTAACTACATGGCACAAAGTTCATCTTACTCACATCCATCATACACACAACCACCACCACAACAACAATACAACAATTCCTACATTTCACCATTTTCTCCAATGCAACAAGCAGGTTTCTATACTGCTAGCCAATCTCAACAAACAATGAACCAAGTTACTCAACCTAATCAACAACAAGTGGTTTTGGAGACTTCTAACTTGGGCAATGTGACAGTGGAAATTGCTCAACAACATATTGCACTAGTCTCAGCAATGGTTTCATCCTACAATGGACTTGTTGCTAGTCAAATTGGGAATAACAACTTAACCAATGAGGACTATGCACAGATCGACAAGGAAGAGATGGAACTAATTGATATCCAATGGGCTTTTGCAAGCATCATGAGAAGAGCAACATACTTTATTGAAAAGACAGGTCGAACAGATTTGGGAACTTCTCCTAACACAACCTACGGGTTCAACAAGGAGAAAGTTACTTGTTTTAACTGTGGAGAAAGAGGTCACTTTAAACGTGAATGCACCCAGCCACCAAAACAAGGTAATAGAAACCCATTCAATGCAACTTATCAGAATCGTCAACAACAAAACCAAAACCGAGTTTCTTACCAAAACAACAACAACTACCAAAACCGTCAAAACAACTCTAACAACAACCAAAACAGACAACCTAACACATCAAACCAGATTCAAAACTAATCTCCTAACAATTCTAACCGAACAGTTATACCAATCACTACACCAAATGAGACACAACAGAACACGAGTCAGAATCAAGCACTGATGACTCAACAAGATGAAAGGTTTGATTGGTCGGGATTGCAAATAGGAGTTGAGGAAATCACTACTAGTGGAAATGTGGCTTGCGTTGCTTGCAAGGTTGATATTGAAGAGTCAGTGATGGAGGTAGAAAAGAAAGAAACTGAGGAGTGTGAAAGTGATGATTCTGAGACTGAGATGAATGTGGAGAATGAACCTGTTGAGGTTAAGGTTGAAGAAACTCATTCTGGAATGGTGATGGATACAGTTTCTGATGTTCCTGAGGAATGCAGATCAGTTTATTCAGACTCGGACAGTGAATCGGACACAGAGGCAAGTGTTGATTCTTTAGATGATGATATTGATCAGTTGTTAGCAGAAGCTGATTTTCTAATGACGAGGAAGTCGTGCATTGCTGATGATGCTTTCACCAAGATTGACTATTCCAAGTTTTTCACTGGAAAGGAAGCTCATTTCGCGTTGATGGCCATGACTGAACCGCCAAAACCTGTAAGTTCTGAATCTAGCACTGATGTTAGGAGTGATAAATATTGTGGAACATGTGATAGATTGACTGAGGAGAATAAACAACTCCGAATTCAACATGATAGTGCTATCATAAACAGTCAATCTACTCGCAAAGAGTTGAATGCTTTCAACAAAGTATTAGATGGCTATAAAAAGGACATTTCTGATTTGAAAAATACTTTATCATTGAAACAATTGGCAATTAACAACTATATCAATGAAATTGAAAACACCAAGTTGGAAATGGCAGCCATAAAATGCTTTGCTGAGAAAGTAAACAAAAAGTTGGAAAGTTATTAGCATATTGCTTATGTGGTAGACCATATCATTGATGATAACACCACCAATTACAAGTCTGTACCATCTCCGGTTCTTTTTGAAAATCATAACTATCACCAAGTTATACCGGAGAGTTCGGTAAAATCAGACTCATCATCGGAAATGGAATCTAATACCTCGAGTATTGGTGATCCTCATTCCGATGTGAGACCGATTTTAGGCTTGAATGATGAGGGTGTTTATGCTGAAAGTGTGAATTCAGACTCAGAGAGTGATGATACTGGTAATGACCAAACTGTTAATGCATGTGAAATTCCAAAAGAAAATCACATCATTACTACTGAACCAGTGTCACCATCTCAACATGTGCATCCGATGGCAACTGCTCATCGTGAGAAAAAGTCTGAAAAGAATGAGATTAGAAAGGATCTTGAGAATGAACCAAGTGACAAACCTATCAAGGTGTTTTATCGGATGGAGGGATCCGATAAAATCATCTCTGATGAGGAATTTCCTATCAAAAATGCTAACTATGCTAAAATTGAAAAGATTTGGCAAGAAAGCACTATTTGGTTTCCAAAACATGAGAGAACAAACGAAATTCCACCAGAAATTTTAAAGAAATTGTTTTTGGATGTTCCTCAAGAACCAAAAGTCCATGTCACCGAGTTCATTCGACCAAATGACAAAGCAAATGGTTTTCATGAGCCCACTTACTCAAAAGGACCAATTCCTGAGAGTTTGAGGAATCAACAGTATAACGATCAATATCCTGTTAGATCATTTGCTCCACCAAATGCTCATTATGTTTTTGAAGAGTATCGAAAATGCTTTAAATGTGGAGAACGCGGGCATTTACTTGCTCAGTGTCCATATGTAAGGCATAAAAGACATGAGGTTGAAGTTAGAAATTCCATGAGAAAACCGATTGATCATTATGTTCCACCACATAGACGAGTTGTTCCTCAACAACAACAGTTTTATAATCAAAACAATTTTCAAATGAGGAACAATCGTCCAATCCAATATGATCAAAGAAATCGGATTGCTATGGAACAATCATGGAGAAAGCCTGTGGTGAACGCAACAATTGATAGGCAAAAGGTTCCACAAAAACCGATTGTAAAATCAAATGTTGGACCTATGTCTGTTAACTCAGATAAGGTTGACAAGAAAGTTACTTTTGTTAACAATGTTCAGAAACCAATTGAAAAACCAAAATCTCAAATTCGTATTCTTAAAAGATCTGAACAATCTTGGTCACCCAATGCTACTCCAGGAGCTTCTACTTCAAAGGTAAGTGAGAAAAAGGAAAATGTTTTGAATAATCAGAAAAAGATTGATCCAAAACAAAAAGTTGTTGAAAAAGTTAATGAGGATGTTTCTTTGAAAACCGATGTTCAAAGGCCCAAGACTCAGGCTTGGGTCCCCCGAAAGAACTAAATGATTTACTTTTTGTGTGCAGGGAGCTTCAGCTGGCCCTATTAGCAGTCTCTGGATTGTTGATAGTGGAGCTTCAGGCCACATGACGGGGGATCTCGCATTGCTGTTCGACGTGAAAAACATCAATGGAGGGTATGTCGCTTTCGCGGGTAATAAAGGTGGTTATATCACAATGGAAGGAAGCGTGAGTAATGGGATTGTGACTTTCGAGCGGATTTCTTATGTCAAGCAGATAGACTATAATCTGTTGAGTGTCAGTCAAATATGTGATAAACAATTTTCTGTGCATTTTGATGACAAATCCTGCTATATTCTCAAACCGGGCTTCAAAATTCCAAAGGAGTGGATAATGTTGATGGCACCATGCGTCAACAATCTCTATATTCTTGACATGTCCAAGGCGATGACATCACAGGGGCAAATAACATGCTTTCTATCCAAGGCGACCGAGAAAGAATCGATAATGTGGCACCGCAGAATGGGGCACATTCATCTGAGAAAAATGAATCAACTTGTGAGAAATGGGCTTGTCGATGGAGTAAACGTGAAACATTTCCATCTGAACGACAAGTGTGTAAGTTGTATGAAAGGGAAGCAACACAAACAGTCCCATAAAGTGAAGAAAGTTAACTCTGTTGAGATGCCGCTTGAGCGATTGCACATGGACCTTTTTGGACCGGTCAAGCGCAAAAGTCATCTTGGAGAACTTTATTGTTTAGTTGTCACTGATGACTATTCAAGATTTTCATGGGTGATGTGTTTGAAGAACAAAAGCGACACCTTTACCAACCTACAAGTTCTGTTCACTCGATTGGAGAATATCTACAATTTGAAGATAAAAAGAATCAGGAGTGACAACGGGACGGAGTTCAAAAACGCCAAGATGGATGAACTTTGTGAAAGCAAAGGGATACATCATGAATATTCGGCTCCGTATACCCCACAGCAGAATGGTGTTGCTGAACGAAAGAATAGGACTCTAATTGAAGCGGCTAGAACAATGCTCGCTGATTCAAATCTTCCGGTAATGTTCTGGAATGAGGCGATTTATGCAGCAAATTATACATTAAATCGGGTTCTAACAGTAAAGAAGTTTGGAAAAACATCTTATGAACTGTTACACCGACGAAAGCCCAACTTAGAGTATCTAGAACCTTTCGGGGCGCCATGCACGATGTTGAATCCAGGTGAGAAGTTTAGTCCTAAAGCTGAGGAGGGATATTTTGTTGGATATGCAACCCCACTCAAACGGGTATTCAACAAGCGAACTCGTCAAGTGGAGGATTGGGCTAACGTGGAAGTTCAACGATACACTCAAAATTTGCAAGGCACGGGTCCTGATTGGATGTTTGATTACAAAGATTTCTTTGAATCATTCAACCTAGATAGCTTGGTTGAAAAAGCTGTTATCAGATTACTTTACGAGTGTGAAAACGCGGCGACTTCACCGTTGATGCGTCCAATCACCGTGAACCCCCTACCAGCTTCTAATGATACCAGTGCTCCTATACAAGAGGAAGAGATGTTTCAAGAGGCTTCAACTTCATTAGACACTTCAGAATCTGAAGATGAACAATTTGAAGAAGCCGTTCTTGAACATGCAGAAGAATTAGAGGCGCAACCAGTGAACCCAACTTCAAATCCAGATGTTGCTTCATCATCAAACACGGGTCATGATCAGGATGCTGTAGAAAACTTGACTGCTCAGACGGGAGTTATTGTACCTGTTAATCCGGAATCTCGGATTCATCGAATTCACCCGCTGGAGCAAGTTATCGGTGATCCTGGAAGTGGTGTTATGACCAGAGGGCAGCTGAAAAGCGTTAATTCACCAGAGAGTTTTGGTGCTTTAGCATTATATGCCAAAATTCAAAAATCTGGTAGTCAAAATGATTGGTCGTTTGCATGTTATGTGTCGCAGGTAGAGCCAAGGACATACAAGGACGCTTTGAATGAAGATGCCTGGGTTGAGGCAATGCAGGAGGAGTTATTGCAATTCCAGAAATTGGGAGTCTGGACGCTCACAGATTTGCCGCCGGGAAGGAAGAAAATAGGCACTAAATGGGTGTTTAAGTGCAAAAAGGATGATCGTGGAGTTATTGTTCGCAACAAAGCCAGATTGGTCGTGCAGGGTTTCCATCAAATCGAAGGGATTGATTACAACGAAATCTATGCACCAGTAGCACGAATTGAAGCTATTCGGATGTTCCTCGCGTTTGCTTCATATAAGAAATTCAAAGTCTATCAAATGGACGTCAAGAGCGCATTTTTGTACGGGAAAGTCAAGGAGGAGGTTTATGTCGGGCAGCCACCAGGCTTTGAGGACCCAATCCACCGGGATAAGGTCTATGTGCTGAACAAAGCTTTATATGGTTTGCACCAGGCTCCAAGACAGTGGTACGAGAAGCTAAGTACATACCTCATCTCCAAAGGATTCAAGCGCGGCCTCGTTGATTGCACCCTCTTCACGAAGAAGACGGGAGATGATTTGCTTCTTGTACAGATTTACGTTGATGATATTATATTTGGTTCAACTAACGAACTTTTATGCAGGGAATTCGAAACTGTTATGCAGGAAAAGTTTGAAATGAGCGCTATGGGGGAGATGCAGTTTTTCCTCGGCTTGCAGGTGGATCAAAGACCCGACGGGATTTTCATTCACCAGACAAAATATGTATCCGACATCTTGAGCCGATTCCAGATGGAGGACTCTAAGCCGATGGACACCCCGATTCAACCCAATCACGGGATTGGAGTGGATGCTAAGGGGGAGCTGACAGACCCATTTACATACAGAGCAATCATCGGATCTCTGATGTATTTGACAGCGTCTCGACCAGATATTATGTATGCAACGTGTCTCTGTGCTCGCTATCAATCGAAGCCGAAACAAAGTCATCTGACGGCGGTCAAGCGTATCCTTTGATATCTGAAGGGTTGTCCATCAAAAGGACTTTGGTACCCTAATGATGATGATTTTGATTTTATTGCTTTTAGTGATGCAGATTGGGGCGGCTGTGACAAAGATAGCAAATCAACAACAGCTGGTTGCCAGTTTTTAGGGAGCAGGTTAATTACCTGGCAGTGCAAGAAACAGACTTCCGTGGCACTGTCTACCTGTGAAGCTGAGTACATTGCAGCATCAAGTTGCTGTTCGCAAGTACTCTGGATCCAACAACAGATGGTGGATTACGGTTTGCAGTTTCTTAAAACCCCTATACACTGTGATAACGAAGCCGCAATTGCATTAACTAAAAATACTGAAAATCATTCTAGAGCGAAACATATCCGGATTAAATATCATTTTATCCGTGATTGTTACGCTAAGGAATTGATAGATATGGTCAAAATCCATACTGACTACCAACGTGCAGATTTGTTTACAAAAGCTTTTGACAGATCCCGCTTTGAATATCTTTTAAAAGTAAACAATATAAAGGAAAAACAGGTCTAATCGGCACCTCGGTTTATCGTTTTTTTTTTAGTTTTAGTTTTAAATTTTTGCTAATTGGGAATTTCTCTTTGCTAATTGGGAATTTCTCTTTACTATCATAATCCTCAAAGAAGTTGATGCTTTCGAGGGGATTGTTTAATCCTCAAAGAAGTTGATGCTTTCAAGTGGATTGTTTCTTTCAAATTTTTGTTTTGTTTTTCAGAAAAATTAAAAACCCAAAAATATGTTCTTTATTTTAGGGGGAGTCATTTTATCAGAAAAACCAAAAACATTGAAAAATTTTCAAAAGACCTAAAAATTAGAAAAACCAAAATGATTTCCTGGATAAAAAGAGGAAATGATAGTACATCAGTGGGGATCTGACACAGGCTAAAGAATTGTATAATATAATGAGACGTATGTTGATTACGTGTGATATGCTGATAGGCTTCGTAGACTAAATATTGCGTGCATTAGCGATACAAACATAACAAACTACGCGTTCGTGGCTGAACACCTCATGGGCATATGGTCTTAGTACCGTAATTTCGTTTGATAGGATTGCCAAAATCTGAGGTTTCGGGTCGTTATGTTATTGTTATCCGGGATATTCTGATTAAACTTCTGTCGTATTGATTTACGGACCTAGTTTCATCAGAATATTTGCAAAAGAGCATATTGCCAAAACCGAAAGTTACCGAATTGAGGAACTTTATGTTTTATTGATCAAAGATCATTATTACATCGTATTGACTTTCTGATGCAAATCAGTGGTTAATATCAGCCTCAACCTAGTGTATATGCACATGTTACTTTGCTGCATTTATTTGCTGACCTGTACACCTCTGTGCTATATACTTTGTAAACCTTAGGGATAACTCTGGCATAATCACGCGTTACGATGAAGCTTTGTGCAATTACTTGATACGGGAGTATGTCGTGTGTGTGGGAACCACAATGTGTTAGTCTAAAATACCTAACTCGTATCATTTTAAAGCATTGCGTAATTGTCTGCATGTGAGCTTATGTGGACCACAATATCAGCAATTGCCGTTTCACATATTGTTTCTAATGATAATATTAAAACAGATCAACGCTGTGCTCAGATTTCTCAGTAAACTGATATGATCCTCTTACCGGATATCACAAAATGTTTACTGCTTTCATTTACTTTGATGCATTTTACTTTGTTGCATTTTACTTTTTATTGTCAAAAAGATACAAAATCCAAAAAGATTTTAGGTGTGTTTTGATAAAATTTCAGAAAATCCAAAAGATTTGCTTTTCTGCTTTATTTTTGATAGCCGGGGATGCTTGATGGTCAATTTCTGAGATTTGATAACATCATCTGGGCTTTGTATCATTAAAAATGTGAAAATTTGAGTTTTGGAAGTTTAACGGTTTGAAAAATGTTGAACGGGATTCGAATTCGTGATTTGGCGAAATTTTCAGATTTTTCCATTTCACATTCGCCCATTAATTGGGTCGAATGTGGAAAAATCCTCACTTTCGACCGTTTCAATTTGGACGAATGTGGCACATCTTCACCTTCGGGTATCAATTTCACCTTCGGGTAGAATTTTTCACATTCGGGTCATTTGCTTGGGGCGAATGTGGAATTACCCCACATTCGTCCATATCAAACGGGCGAAGGTGGCCTTTATATATAAGTCATTTCACATTCGAGTCTTCATTCACAAATTTTTTTCAAAATTCTTCGATAACCAGACCTTGTTGCTTGAATTTCTTTTGTTTGTGTGTTTCATTCCCTATACATTCCTGATCATTTTGACACTAATTTCACAGGTATTGGAGCTGTTTTCAGATCAGAATCGACGTTTTTATATCCGGTCTTAGGGTTTTAATTTTAGGGGTCTTAGGATGTTTGTTAATGTTTGATTTTGATTTACATTCAATACATATCAGTTTTAGGGGGAGAATGTTAAAGGAATTAGGTTATTAACATCGTTTTTGTGATCAATTGATTGAATGAACTGATTTAACCTAATTCATCTTTAAAAACTGATATATATTGAAAGTAATGGACAATTGGTGATACACGAGTGATAATCGGACATATTAGGACATATCCTAATCAAAATCAAGAGTCAAAAACAAGTTTGCAAAATTTTTAAATTTTGGGGATAAACATGTTTCACATTCGGGTCATTTAAACGGGCGAATGTACATTTTATGGACGAATGTGGTTTAAAAACGGGCGAATGTGTTTTTAATCAAATATTTTTCACATTCGACCTAAATGTTTTACTTTCGTCCAAAACATTTCACATTCGTCCAGTTTAAAAAGGGCGAATGTAGAATCTGTAAAACCTTAAAATTTTTAACTTTTTGTCGTTTTTGCATTTTGACGTGTTTTTCTGTTTTTGATGTGTAGATGGCTGATCAATACGAAAACGTTGAGGCACCAGTAGAAAATGTGGAAACTCCAGCAGAGAATATTGTTCCAGATCTGGTGCAACAGGCTGAAGCATCTGTTCCAAGCAGTTGGCCGTTCGAGCGATCTCACAACTGCTGTGCTTATCTTGGTGACGTGGAGAAGAATACAGAGTTCACCGGGATCATAGAGTTTTTGAGAAGGAGCAGAATTGTACATGCATTAGCCACACCGACGATCATATATAGAGACATTATTGAAGATTTCTACCAAAATGCGAAGTATGACTTCTGGGATAATCAGACGATTATCAAGAGCAAGATTCAAGATATGGAGATGTTTTTGACAGAGTCTGATATACGGGAAGCACTGCAGATCAAGTTTGAAGTCAGTGAAGATCCCAGAGAGTTATCATGGACTGAGCAGAAAGCTTGTTTCTTACGGATGAAGTACAAAGGTCCGATTACAGATGGATCTATGTATAAAGGGAAGCTGGGCGTGCAGTTCAAGTACTTTGCACACGTTATTATCCACGTATTTGGATGTGTGAGCGGTGGATATGACGTTATGAGAAGAAGTTTGAGTTCGTTAATGGTTACGTTGACTCTCAACAAACCATTTAACGTTTCTGGTATGATTCTAGACCATATGCTGGAGATGCTGAAAGGTATGAAGCACAAGAAGTTCATGCTATATCCGAGATTTCTGATGATGATCTTTGACCACAAGTATCCAGAGTTGAAGAAGGATCCGACTATGATCCTTGGTCAAGATCACATGAACATTCGTACTCTAGTGAGGATGAAGGGATACAAAGGTGTGCCAGATAGTGAAAAGCCACCTAATAGGAGACTCTTTGGAGCTTTGGCTCGTCAGGATTACACTGATCCTGGCAAGAACAAAGCAAGGCATGATAATAGTGATTCGGATAATGATGATCCCTTAGTGTACGCTGATTCAAGCACTAAGAGGAAGAGACAAGTAGTCAATCCTGGAGCCAAAGGGAAGGGCAAGGGAAAGATTGATCAGGGAAGTTCAAAGCAACAGGCGGTTAGACATAAATCAACGGCAAAGAAAGGTTCAGGTTTGGTGGATGAAGAGTCAGTTGATTCAGAGGAGACTGAGATAGACGAGCAGTGGGATTCTGATGATGAAAATGTTAGGACCACCAAACGTAAGGCCACTATGGTTGGTGAGTCTGAATCTTTGAACAAGTCGATTGAAGAAGCTGAGAGAAGAAAGAAATCTGTTGAAGATGAGAGTCTAGGTGTTGACTTGGCAGAGTTGAGTGTTGGAGAGACTGTGGTGGTTAATTTGCCTAAGACGAAAAAGCAAAAGACCATGGCGAAGAAGTCTAGTACGAAAGAGTTGAGGGAGAAAGAGTTAGCTCAACTGTTGAAAGGAAAAAGAGTGCCCGATGCTGGTACATCATCAAAGCTATCTTCACCTGTCGCCAAGAAACAAAAGAAATCCAAAGAGGCAGAACCAATATTAGCTGATCAACTTAACGTTGCACTGGACAATGTACTTGACATGTTCAGAAAGCCTCAAAAGGGAAAAGAAGTTGAGCCATCTAAATCCAAATCCAAGAAAGTCACTGTGGATGATGATGTGATGAAGCAGGTGAATAGGAAAATGGATGACATGATGAAAATGATTGTAGCTCAACAAGCTGAGATTGCCAAATTCAAGCAGAATGAGGAGAAAATGCTTCAGATTGTGGTTGCGTCTAAATCTAATCAAGATGAGATCAATGAGAAGGTTAAGATGCTTGAAGCTAAGAATGAAAAGCTTGAAAGAAAGTGTGCAAGAAACAAGAGCAGGATTAAGCTGATTAAAGCAGATAACAAAGAACTAAGGGCTGAAAACAAACGCCTTAGTGATTTGATTGATGATTTGTATAACACTGCACCCAAGCTGAAGGAGGGTGAAGAAGATGAAGAAGAAGAAGAAGAGAAAGTTGATTATGAAGATTCTGAATCTGATAAAGAACAAGATGATGATGAGGATGATGATGAATCGGAGAAAAGTGATGATGATGATGACAAGAATGATGATGATGATGATGCAGAAGGTGCTGGGAGACAGAAAGGAGATGAGTTTAGCAGTGGGAGTGATAATGATGGAGGGGATGATACTTCCAGATTCACTTATGAGAAGAGAACATCAAAGAAGAAAGATACTGGAGAATCAAGTTCTAAGAAGAAAGGTGAGAACGTTGATTCAGATGAAAGTATCTTCTGGAATGAGAAGGTGAGATCTCTATCTGATGATGCTAAACAATTGTACAAAGATATGTTGGAGAAAAGAGAATGGACCATTGAGTTCACAGGATGTTTCGCTGAGATATTCCAAACTGATGATTTAAGATATGAATTGGAATATGAAGATCCTGATCTTGAGGAAGGAGAATTACCTGCATCTGTGGCAAAGGAAATTCTAGATGGTCTTGCACAGAGGGTAGGGAAGACTTTTGAGGAGTTTATAGTGGACGAGTCGATTCCAGATATTCCTGAAAAGGATATTGGAAGTCACTCAGATGATATGCAGACTCCTGAGAACAATGAAGTGGAGATGGAAGATATAACTCATGAAGAGTTTCCTCAGTACTTCAGACAAACGGATGAAAATGAAGTATTTCCTGATTTTACTGAAGTACCAAATAATTCAGCAAAGCAGAAAGCTCAACAGAGGAGTGCAGAGTTTGTAGAAAAGGTATTTGGTGCTGATAATCAAGGACCTTCAAATCAGTCTGAGGAGTTGAAGAGTTATTTGAGGAAATTGAGGGAAATGGATGAGAACCGACCAAAGCCTGAAGCTCAAGGTAACTTTTATAGATTCCACAATGCCAAGTTTAAAGGCAGAGCTCTTGGGTGGACATACTTGGGCAGGTTGAAGTGCATAGCTGCGAAATGGGAAACAGGAATCTTGTACTTCAATAGATTCTGTGATTTGCTTACTCTACCGTACTGGGCGGTCAGAGATTTATGTAGATTCCCAATGTCAGGTGCAGAAGTGAATGGTTCGCATGTTGGTTGGTGCGCAGATAAATTGGTTTGGGAAAGTCGAACAAGATGGAAAAGATTCCAGCCTCAATATCCCCGAAGAAAAGTTCATAGGGATATTGATCCTCAAACCAATATGAAACGAGTTACTTTGATCTACAAAGCACCTGAAGTGATGAGAAAGATACCTTTGATGCCTATGCCACAGCATTTCAGTGCTGATTTTATCTTCTGGTATTATGATTGGAGAAAGGCTGAAGCGGTGATTGTGTTGAGAGATGGAAAGGATAAATACAAGCATGTTCATGTATTTGATCCTATGTGGCTGATTAATTGCACGTTTGAAGACATCATCATGCTTTTCTACAATCCGATTTACTATGAACCTAAAGACTTTGCTCAAGCAAGAAAGTATACTCAAGTGGTTGGAGTTTGTTTTGCTTATGACATCAATGCAGGAAGCAATTTGGAGAACAAGCTTGGTAAGACAGTGAAGATAGCGAATGTGTCTAAACCAGTGAAGAGAACATATGAGCCTCCAATGACTACTGAGCAGAAGAAACAGCTCAGAATCAAGTTGATGAACAAAACAATGGACCAACAGAGAAAACTATCCAATCAATAGTCGAGGGGGAGTTTGTTGATGCGTTTTGCGACTAATGATTGGATAAACATAATTAACATATGTTAGAGAATGGGCGAAGGTAGATAAAAGGGGCGAAGGTAGAATGATAATGGACGAAGGTGGACTGAAGCTGATCAGAAGACATATTCGACCATTGGTAGTGGGCGAATGTGGAAAAGATCCACATTCGACCAGTGCAAAGGGGCGAACGTGCAGTATCTATAAATAGGTTTTGTGTTTTTGAGTATGTAATAGAGTTGTCAGTTGTGTATGTGTTCAGGTCAGGTTCCAGGTGATTTTGTGAAAGTTGTAATTGATCTAGATTAACGTGTGTGTGATTGTAATTGAATATTTGACAAAGTTAATCTATGAAAAGATATTGAAAATGATCTTGATTGTGTTTTGATTAGAGTTTTATCATTTTGTTCAGAACTAGGGTTTCTGCACCTGGTTTTGTGACTTGTATGATCATATTATCCTGTTTTAGTCAAAATCTTTCGCTCACACTACGTCTGTCAACTGCCGGGCTTTGAAGACCCTCATCATCCCAACAAATATTACAAATTGGATAAGGCTCTCTATGGACTTCATCAAGCTCCTCGAGCTTGGTATGAGACCTTATCTTCATATTTGCTGCAGAATGGGTACACCAGAGGGAAGATTGACATGTCTCTGTTCACCAAAGAACTCAACAAACATTCTATCCTTGTTCAAATTTATGTTGATGATATTATCTTTGGCTCCACTGATGAAAATTTGTGCAGGGAATTTGAAAGCATTATGAAGTCTCAGTTTGAAATGAGCATGATGGGAGAATTATCATTTTTCTTAGGCTTGGAAGTTCAGCAGAAAGAAGACGGAATTCTCATCCATCAAGCCAAGTATACAAGAGACATTCTGGAAAAATACAACATGACCGACTGCAAGCCGTCCAATACTCCTTTTGTGGCCCAAACAACACTTGTACCAGATCTTCAAGGCCTTTCAGTGAATCCTCACA
The DNA here is from genome assembly GCA_030844895.1 of Ambrosia x helenae. Lineage (NCBI taxonomy): Eukaryota > Viridiplantae > Streptophyta > Magnoliopsida > Asterales > Asteraceae > Ambrosia > Ambrosia x helenae. The sequence goes on along the minus strand of CM061223.1, from coordinate 37,814,422 downwards.
CATATCGATCAATGATTGGCTCACTGATGTATCTAACAGCCAGCAGACCAGATATCATGTGGGCAGTTGGATGCTATGCACGTTTTCAGTCCAATCCCAAGCAATCGCATGAAACGGCAGTAAAAAGAGTCTTCCGCTACCTCAAAGGGACACCAAAACTTGGTTTATGGTATCCTAAGAGTGATAATTTTGATTTAATCGCTTACTCTGATAGTGATCATGCAGGTTGTAGGATTGACTAGAAAATCTGTCTCTGGTGGTTGTCAATTTCTGGGTAACAGGCTGGTGTCTTGGCAGAGCAAGAAGCAGACTACAGTGTCCATCTCCACTGCTCAAGCTGAATACACAGCTGCATCCAGTTGTTGTTGTTGTCAGGTGTTATGGATCCAAAATCAGCTTTTGGACTACGGTTTGAATGTCATGTATACACCTATTTTCATTGATAATGATGCCTGTCGTGACATTGTGAAGAATCCAATTGATCATTCTAAAACCAAACATATTGAAATTCGGATTCACTCCATTCGCGATGCTCACGACAAAGGATATATACAGGTGTTGCCAATAGATACTACTGATCAAAAGGCATATATCTTCACAAAAGCTTTTGACAAAACCCGTTTTCATCAGTTGGTTACATGGCTTGAGATGATAAATTTTGAATGATTTAAAAAAAACAAAAAAAAAACAAAAACTTTACTTGTGCATAATAAATAATAGAAAAATCTTCTTTTTATTCAAACAAAGATTTTTGGGGGAGAAAGTAAAACCGTTTCACCTCTACTGCAAAATTTCAAAAGAATTACTTTAAGAAATGATAGGAACTAATCATATTTCGTCAGCATGTGAATAGGACCCAGAGGATGTTGTGGCCTCAAGCAACGATGTGTCGATAGATTCAGCCTGGAATCAAGTAAACTGCTAATAGGTGATTAACAGTAAAGATCTACACGAAAATCTGGATTCCCACTGTGCTATAGGTCTGCATAAGCTGAGTCCGGTCATACACAGGTTGAGAAACTAAAAGACACAGAAAATTTTGTGCATAGGTAAATCAAAAGACACCTAAGAGTGCAAGCTACCAATGCGGGGCTAAGAAAATTAATCAGATGAGCAGCAAAAGACACGCAATGTTAGTGACGTGCAAACATATTTAGATAGCTCACCAAACGATCAGATGATCATATTCTCTGCTTATGGTAACATAGACCTGAAGCTCTCATCATCTGATCAAGATAATGATCATCTTCTTTGCTTATGGTAACATAGACCTGAAGCTCTCATCATTATTTTTCAATAAACCTTGAGGATCGGTAGGCCAATACCTAGCACACTGTGGGGTCCATAAAATTTTCGTCAATATTACCGAAGAACATGATAAACAGCATCACCAAACACATGTTGAAAGAGAAAAGGCATGGATTTAAGTGGACAAGCATACCGACAATTGTTCTTAGGCTGCAGCTATCCAACGGGAAGTTGAAACGGGTTCTGGCAGGTATGGTTAGTATGATCTTGAATGCAAAAGGTGAGATTTGGTGAATCCCCACTTATTAAAATGAAATGGGCCGTTTGAACTCTGATTGGGCTGAAAATTAACCATTGCGTACTTAATGGGCTGTGCGCACTTAACCCAAGTGCGCAGGCCCATATATCTTGTATATATATATATATATACAGTGAAATTTTTTAACATGTCATTTACTGTTGCAAACCCTAATCTCTTTTACCCAAAACATATCATCATCATCATCCTCACCGTTCATCTTCTCAAATTAACCCATTAATCTCATCTAATCACACCTTATCAACCCCAATCAGTTTCATTCTTTCATTTTATTGATCCTCACCATTGATTAAGGTAGTTAATATGTACTGATTGTCTCTTGCTTGTGATTACAGGAACTAAAAGCATGATTAAAGGATTCAGTTGTGGGTTTCATTGGGTCTTTGGGTTTGTATTTTTGAAGGATGCGCACTTAGTGATGAATAGTGCGCACTTGTCTCATAGAGACTGCGCACTTGCTTCATACCTATTCAAACCTCTAAAACCCTAATGCTTTGCGTACTTGAGCTGTGAACTTAAAATCTTAAACGAAGGTTCAAGTATCTGCGTACTTGTCTATTACGCAGATTTGCCTGTCATGACTAGGGGTTACCATGCCCAAGTCATGACTGAACTGCGCACTTAAGTTCTCATCCATCTAATGCCTGAGTACTTGGCTCAATTGCCTTTGATTTGGCCTGCGCACTTGTTGACTGAGTACTTGGCTCAATTGCCTTTGACTTGGCCTGCGCACTTGAGGACATGCGTACTTAAACATTAAAACAAAATGTGACTTTCATCATGACTATTCAGACACTTGAACGGACTACGTATTTAGACCTGAACGTTAACGATGTTAAACTGAAAATCAAACGTATCATGGACACTGATAAATCAAATCCATCAAACCTTAATCCTATGACTGTTAAAACACAAAACTTAAAAAAATAAAATAATAATAAAGTCTAAGTCTAAGTACGTTGTCCGTCAAAGTCCATGTCTAATGTCAGTCGTTTGGTCGACGATTCATATTCAAGAGATCTAATTTGTTTTTCGTGCACTTGGTTTAAACAGATGGCACTCGACTGGGATCCAAGAGGAATGCACAATCAGCCGATGAATCTTGAGACCGATGATGTCAAGCTTAAAGACATAGTGACCTGGATCAGACGTAGCAAAGTCGGATACGCTGTGCAGCATACTGTACCAGTTTACTTCTCTCACATTGAAGACTTCTGGAGGTCTGCTCGAGTTGAAGTTGCTGGACGAGTCAAGCGAATCAACGCTACAGTCAGAAACAAGGCTGTAGTCATCACTGAAGATACCGTCAGGAACGTGTTGAGACTTCAAGATCAGCCGGGAACAGTCAGATCTCTGTCCAAAGCCGATTTTCACCAAGAGTTCAAGAACTTCGGTTACAAAGGAGATTTTGACAAGAGAGACTGGAGACTCATCAGTCATGTGTTCATCATGTCTCTATGTCATAAGAAAGGAGGCTACAACGCTCTCAGCACAGAGTGGTCGACCGCAATGATAAAGATTTGCAAGAATGAAGCCTTCAACCTGTCGGGCATGATTTTTGATTATATGGTGAAGAATGCTGAGGCTGGCTCAGGCAAATGGGCTATGTACCCAAGGTTCGTGCAGATGATGATTAACGCACAGCACGAGAATCTGCCCCTTGGTGATCAATACAACTTCACCAAAGGTGCACGATTCTTTACTGAGTGCAACACGCCTGACTGGGAACCCATGCTGGAGAACATGTATGCAGCACAGCGATATCCTTTGGTCATGGAGCTTTACAACAAGATCAAGAAGAGAAGGCTAGATGTTACAGAAACTCGTCAACAATCCACTGCTGCTTCTGCACCTGGATCATCTGACCCTGCTCCATCTTCAGCCCAGCCAACTGCTGAAGAGATAGCTCTAGAGAAGGCCAGGGGCAAAAGAGTGGCAACTGAAACTGCTCCATCAAAGCCCACCAAAAGGAAGAGGCCAGCTGGTTTGTTACAAGAAGGAAGAGAAACACTGACACCTGAACAGCTTGAAATTACTGCAGCCCTACAACAAGTTGCTGAGTTAAAGAGGGCCGAGAGAAAGAAAAGGAGAGAACAGTTACCTAAGTCTGAGATTCCTCGTGTAATGACCGAGGACGATATTGAGCAAGAGGTGATCTTGGAGTCTATCTTCGGGCAGAAGAACAACCAGGGCCATCCACAACTGTTGCTCCAGCCCCCAAAGCACCAGCTCAACGGCCAGCTGAACCATCCTCCTCAGCTCCTGCTGCACCATGTCGCAAACCGGTGCATCATGAACTGTATTAGAAGCTAGTCAAAGAGGTTGGAAAGAAAGCTGCCAGGGAGATTTGTACCCTAAAAAGTGATGTGCATAACAATCAAGAGCTCAGAAAGAAAGTCAAGAAGCTCAAGCACAAGAACAGGAATATGGAGAAAATCATCAAGGATCAACGATACCTGATCAAGTTTCAGAATCAGGTTCAGATGAAAATGTTTGACAAGTTCCAAGAATTGAAGCAACAGCAGACTGGTGCTCCTAGCACAACATTCGATGAGGTATTTGATTTCGGGAAATTTCTGGAGGAAGAGAAAGAGAAAGAAAGAATTGCTGATGAAAGTGAGGTGGACGAGATTAGTGAAGATGAGATGCCCGATAGGTTTGTGGAGATGGGAATGGAAGAAGAAATAGTATACGAGACGTCAGATGGCCATAAGTTGGATCCTGAAAGATCAACTTGGTTTCCTAGAAGGCCCATCACCATTCCAGCCCTGCATCAAAACATCCATCACACCAGGGAAGCTCATAAGGAGAGGATTATCTCCTGGAAGTATGACGAGGAGAAAAGGTTGTTTGCTGTGAAGAGACGAGGGGGAGTGATACAGTACTTCAAAGGCCGACAGGAACTGAAGTCTCTCCCTCGTTGGGATATCAGAGAACTGAGTAGAGCCCCATTCATCAACCGCACAAATGACACCACGGGGACCATGCTTGATTGGTTTATAAAGAAGGAGTGTGAGACCGACTTCCAAATCTTCAAGCCGCAGAAACCGAGGAGACGGATATCCAAGAGACGAATCGATCTAACAACAGGACAAGGCATGATAACTTATGTGATTGACCCTCCTCAGGTCGTCACACGAGTTCCTATTCGATCTGAGCTTCCAGTTATGCTGAGGGATTTTAAGAAGTGGTTTTATGACATCAATACTGGTGAAGCGGTCATAAATTGCAGGACGATTCGGAAGCCATGAGGATCCTGGATCCGGTAGATGTGTTTTCTCTTAATCTATCGGATCTGAATATACTCTTCGCGAATCAAATCAATGTAGGTGCTGGGAATGTCCTGTTTGAAGAAGCGGTGCTATTCAAGAGAGCTGTGGATCGGGCTATGAATCTGAAAAGGGAGTTGCTTGATATAGTTGACAGGATCAATGCAGCAGACAAAGAAAAAGAAGAAAGGGAGAAAGCTGCCCAAGCTGCTGCTGCTGCAGATGTTACTCAACCTGAATCCGAGACTACTTTAGAGGTACAGACACAAGATCCTGCAACAGTAGCAGATCCGGAAAGACCTGCAACAGAATCTACTCAAGCTCCTCCAGTGGTTGAAGAAGATCCGGTCGCCCTGTACATTCAAGACCCCCCAGAACAGGCTGAGGGGGAGCAAAGCGATGTTGAGATTGATTGAAGATGAAAGAACTGGTAGCTGTGGTCTAGGGGGAGTATTGTTGGGTTACATTGAGACCACGGTTACCAGATTATAGACTTTTGGTGGCTTGTTGTATAGTTTGATAGTTAAAGGGCTAATTATGTAATTAACACAAAGTATTGTGGTGAAAACCCTAGGCTGCGCAGGCCCATCTGCCTGCCTATATAAGAAAATGTGTGTGCAGCTCTAGGGTTAGGGGTTTTGGTTAATCTTTGTAGCACAAGATTGAACGGTGCGTACTTGTATGTATTTCATGGTGTTTCAATGACAAATCAGTAATGAAATCGTGTTCTTATTCATCTTGTGTGTCGGTGTTTATCATATTCATCTAGTTTCTTTGTTGTAGAAGATTAATCACTTAAAACACCTAATCCATAGGTGTTTCTAAGTGATAACAATCTCTTGCACTTAACAAGATCTAGCACTTGGGACTTACAATTACTTCGACCACATGGACCATGCATCATAAATTTAGTTACAAGTGAATGTAAATCAGGATCTTCATTTCTATCTGGAATTTCAGCTGTGATAAACTTATCAATATGATCCACTGTTGGGAGTTTATGTTCAGGTGTCATAAGTAAACAAATGTGAGCATGGGGTAATCCTCGCTTTTGAAACTCAACCGTATACACAACTGCAAATGTATATGCGTAAACAAAAAAGTACAATATTAATAATAATATTTGTAAAATTAATAATGTATATAAGTAAGTAATAATCAACAATTTAAGATAAGTAACATAAACATTGTAATTACTATCTATAAAATATAACTTAGATTAATTTATTACCTGCTTGAACAGCTCCAAATAACTCTTTATCCTTAAGGTCTTTCATGATGCAGTCAAGTTTTATCTTGAACAATCTGCATAAGATATCTGGCCTGTCTTCTGCGTTAAGAGTGCCTTGATTAAGATATCTCCTAACCTCGGGCCATTTGGGATTACATGTAAATGTGATGAAATAATCCGGATATCGATACCATTTACAAATTGCCATGGCGTCAAGATAATTTTGCATCATATATCTAGCGCCACCAGTGAAAGAAGATGGAAGGATAACACGTTGACCAATAGTTGAGGCATCTGTATTTCCTTTTGTTATTTTCTTGTTGATATTCTCTACAGTCTCACTACGGAGAATGTTTTGCTTGCCCTTTATGTAATTTAATCTTTCCCTCTCTATCATAGTATAAGCATCAACAATAAATTGTTGCAAAAGACGCCTTGCATTCAGAATTAGTGAGAATTCATTACTCCTATCTTGTAATCTATAAGCAAAAAAACTCCCTCATTGTTGTATTTTTACGCGTTTTCTTTTCTGTAGATGAACTTGAACTTGCATTTTCTATATTTGGACGCGTATCTTTATCAGTAGTGACTGATGATGAAGTTTGCGTTGGTAAAGTTTCATTTTTATGGAGAATATCAATTCTATAGCAATCATCACCAAAAGGCAGCAACAAAGGATATTGAAGAGCAAGATATGAAGGATGTAATTCACTAATTCGTTGAAGTTTTCCTGTTATGGCCTGAACAATAATATCTCGCCTGTCCGTATCATCGTCAAGATCTCCAACTATCAAGGCAGCAACTTCAGAAGCTGTCGGTAGGTTGTAGGTCCTACCGTCACTTTTCCTCTCCCCTTTTAAACGTAGCTTGAGTTCTACGCTAGGATTTTCATGAAAACAATCTCTAGCCATTCTGTAGTTTTTGACCAAGGAGTTCGTCTCATCAAACATTGTTTTCAAATAGTTAACAATTTGAATTTCAGTCTCTTTATCTCCAACAGATTCATTGCTTAATGAACTAAACAGAAAATAATTATATTAGTTTTTAAATAATGTATACACAAAACATATTTTAAAATGTACATATTTTTAATACAAAGGTAGGAAACACATACCCAACAATATTAATTCTATTGGAGACTTCATTTTGAGTATCATATATGTATAGTTGTGAGAAAACTGGTTTTTGTCCATCTGGAGGTAACATATCACCCAGAACATGGTAATTCTTATCACTTATTCTATACCCAAATGGTGCTCTGCCTTTATTTATAGAAGAATCCATTCTTCCACCCATCGACGTGAATGAAAACATTGAATTGAATCGTCGAATGTTAAGTAGAAAAAATTTACTATAAGCGTCAACACCATTAAATAATTTTTTATAACTGACATGAGGTTCCTTAAATGGAGGAAGTAAAACCTTTCCGTAAGAACAACATAGAGAGAAACTTGTTTTATTTTTACTGTTTGATCCTCTATTAGCTTCAGTTGACCATAACCGTGCATTACATTCATGACATATAACGTCTTGGTCTCCATGGTCTAGATAATCTATAAAATACAAAAAATATTAATACCTAACTATATTATAATTATACAACAAATAATAATAACGTGTGTTATTCATACCTTTAGAAACTCCTTTTACATTGTTGGCAACACTTGATCCAATATTTTCATCTAAACGTCCAGATAAGTCAGACATGCATACGGGAGTAAGAGTAGAACGATTACGACGTTTACGATTCGTGTTTGATGAATCGTATTTTGAAGTAACATTTGGGTTATTCACATTAGCCTTTGAACGATTATTGGTATTTGAACCAACTTGTTGATGTGTTACTTTAGATAACGGCGACCTAAAATTGGAAGATCCTAAAGAAACAAATGTAAACGGTTTGTGTCATGAATTATACTCAAATAGTTAAAGTTATTGTAATTAAAAAAGTAAATTAATAGTCAAATAGTAGAAATGTCACTCCCTTAAATTCCCACTTGCGGAGTTTTACCGCGAGGCGCATGACAAACCAGGATCCAAGTCAACGGTCACAATAAACAACACTATATGAAATACGTAAACTCAAAACTTGGTTATCAAACCATTAACCGTAGCGGAAGCATTTAAAGATTTAAACAATTACAAAACTGTGTTCCAAAATATTCAAGACACTTATTTAAAATATGCCACTAAGCCTAGACGCCAATGCAGACCCGTGCGCCAAGTCCAACCGATGCTACCTTAGCTACCTGAGAAAAACATGCCAAAAAGACGTCAACATATATAATGCTGGTGAGTTCACAGGTTTGTTCAATATGTTACCAAGAGTTACCAAAACGTTACCATGTCCATACTATACCAATGTTACCAAGTACGCTAGCTAGGCGTATGTTTTATTACTACTACGATTGGAAAACCATTACTAGACACGTTTAGCAATGTTTAGCAATGTTCAACCCGAATGTTCAGCATGTTACCAGTTCGAGACAATATACACCCGCCCGCCCTCCAAGCCGACGAGTGGGGCAGGTCACGCCCAATAGATCTATCCACATTTCCCCCGTTGTGCATCCCCGCACATTCATGGTTTTCCCTGGGACTTTAAAAGATCGTATAGTAATGCAAATTTAAAACCATAGTATGACATATGTTACCAAAATAGTTTAGCGCATGTTTTCTCCCCCCAAAGTTAAAGCAGTAAAAGTGGGGCCGTGAACTCACCTTAGATTGCGTTCTTCAGTAATTAATATAATGCCAAGCCCTTGATAATCCCACTACCGGAGATCTATCAAAATGTTTACATAAGTGTTCCGACTAATAACAATAAGGTTATCTAGTCCCCGATTGTCCAGATCGTGACCAAGTATGTTTTAAAACGTGTTTAAGTGTTCAACCGACACACTAGTGTAACACCCCAACCGATGGCGGAAACATCGAGGTGTCACGTATGAATGATGGTTCGGTAGCTCATGGTAAATAATAAATTTCAATAATTGATTTAAATAAATTACATACAATTGTTCTAAAAGAATTTGTACATCAAATTGAAAAATACTAGTTACACATCTTCAAGCATTAACTCTAATCTTCAAGCAAGCTATAACCTGAAACATGTTAAGTTTGAAAATATTTTGGGTCAACAAAAGTTGGTGAGAATTACATAGGTTTGAATAAAAATGTTGTACAATTCGAGTGTCATGGCAAGTCTAGTCCATATGTGAAAACAAAACAATCGGGTAAATCGAGTGCATAATCAAACCTTGTGACTAGAATATTGTGGTCCATCCCATACGCTCATGGTTCACTCGATTATGTTATAAAATCGATAACAATCACCCACGCTACCTATGTAGGAGGTACACGTATCCGGGTGGGATTGTCAGTCCAATAGATCTATCATTGTATACCGTCGGCTGATCAATGTTAATGATTATGCTAGAATATTGTGCTTACCCTAGTAATGTTTAAGACATAATGCAACATAGAATAACACATAGACACTTGTGATTGAATTGTAAATTTAATGTTGTAACATGTTTCACCCCAAAAAAAATAGTGAATGGAAAAGGGGCTATGTAAACTCACCTTAGGTGCATAATGAGTTCGTGAGTTTTATTGAGCGTGCAAACATTTAGTAATAATGCCTTGGAAAACTCGAAACTAGCTAGAGGAGATAATGACGGATGAAAACTTTAGTATATGGGAGACGGGATAATAATGTTTTTTTTTTTTTTTTGAATGGTATAAAGAGTTAAATGGTAGGCTAGTGTATTTATAGTGTAAAATTTGGAGTTGTAATTAGGAACTACTTTGACTAGGCTAGAATTTAGGAACAACTTTGACTTGACTAGAAGACCATATTTACTAACACTTTGACTTGACTAGGAGACCATATTTACTAATATTTTGACTTGACTTGGCTAGGAGACTACGTTTGACTTTTCAGGTTTGACTAAGGGACCTTGAAAGGGTTTAAGTTTAATTGGTTTTAATTAACATCACAAAACACCAAATGGTGTAGTGGTTTGTGTGGTGTGGTTAAGGTTCAGCCCGCTAGGGACTCGGGTTCGAATCCTGGCACAGGCAAACATTTTTTTTAACGTTTTTAAATCAGAATTTTTAATACAATCCAATTTAATATTGATTATACGTCATTATTTAAACAAAAAAAATTAATAAAATGGATGGGAAAGATAATGTAAACATGAATCGGATGAATAAACGAGGGAGTTCTATATATATATAAAAAAATGGTGTGATGTTACAGTCTCCCCTACTTTTAGGAACTTCGTCTTGATGTTTATTAAAAACACAGGGTTGAGGATGATTAGGCAGAAATTAAGTCAACTGGTGTTTGGAAAATTTGGGTTAAGGCACGACATGAATTTATAGGTAATAGAATAATCTGTTTCGAATAATTTGGATAAAAGGTTTGATATGTGTGAGTTTTAAGGGTTGGATTAGGTTCGTCTGAAATAGCAAGGAGAATAAGAATCTAGCAAAACACTAAACTTAAGTGTTAGGAAAGAAATGCATGAGTTGATTGACTATAGAAAGACTAAATGAACTACCAGGTAACTAGAGTATATAATTGATTATCTACCGAAAACCTTGATAGAATTCCACACTACTTTAACGTACCTGTAGATTCATGATTACGTTCCGGACCGCAATCACCAATTTACCTTACATTAGGGTTTTGTGTCCTTCTATGACTCTAAACACATATGTAAGTAATGCAAAATAACCTTGTGATTGAATCTTTGTATCAATGAGTCTAATAAATCTTTGTATCAAATTACATGTATGATGTATCCAAAAATGAGTCCAACTGTTGAGCAGGAAAAGACCTCTACCAGTCAGTGAGTAGGAACCTCTACCGATTGTTGAGCAGGTGCGATAGCCTCTACCAGTCGTTGAGCAGGTTATTAGAACCTCTACCGACTGTTGAGCAGGCATGATGACCTCTACCAATCGTTGAGCAGGTTGTTAGGTACTCTACTAACTGTTGAGCAAGTACTTCATCCTCTACCAGTTGTTTGATTAAGTGTAACAATTGTTTTTTATTTAACACATAAGTTGCAAGTTTGTAATATATACATGTAAGTAAGTTTGTAAATGCATCAAGTATAGCATGCGAGTTGTAATAGAGTTGTCCTAGACAAGATTAATGACTCTAGGTGTGTTTATAGCAAATAGTTTATATTCCATGCTTTCAAGTATCATGAATAGCAAATGTTCAAGTAGATAATCAAATCCTCATGTATAACTAAGAATCAAGTTTGATGCAACGAACAATCAAGTTTTCAATAGTCTGATTATCATAGGGATCAAGTTCATGTTCCAGAAGGTGAAGAATATGAATTTAGTTCTTGAGAGAATGATGAAGAAATCAAAGCATCATCAAGGTTATGAAAGATAGTGAACGTGAAAATAGTTAATAAAGGGTTTATTTTATAGTAAGGAGATTATGTAGTAGTGTAAATCATGGGGTTTGGTTTGACACCCAGCATGTTCGGTTTAAACCTATTAGTAACATCTAAGTCTACCTTAGCGAGAAACGTTGATAAACAAACTTAACTGGATTAGTTGAGTCGGGTCAAGTTAGGATTGTCCAGGGTTCAATGATCTGGAGGATCCTTGGGAGTCATTTTGGGAATACACTAGTACCGGGTTCCGTTGTTGGTGACATTACATGAACTAATTAAGTATATGTGTAGATTATGGGTCGTGTGGTGGATTGTATACTTAGATATGCTTAAACAATGTATAAATGATTATACGTGCCTAAATATGCTAAATATAGACTATGGATGCATGCTTATGTGTTAAGATGTGTTAGAATGCGTTAAACACGACAAACTGGAAAACTTGTTAAAAAGGACTCCTAGTTCGACCACTTCGAGTGGTCGAAGGAGGAGAAACGTCTGGTTCGACCCATTTGTGAATGGGCGAACCAGGGGAGTGGAATTGAAGGAATTCCCTTCGACCAGGACAGGTCTCATTCGACCCTGTGAAAGGGGCGAAGGAGACCACCTTCGACCAATGAATTGGTGCGAAGGAGGATTAGTATAAATACCAACCTTTGTCATTTTTCATCATTTCACAAACCCTAGCCGTCCCAAAACGCTCTCAAACGATCTAAAACGCTAAGGAAGGAGTTTTTGCTCTTCTTTTTCATAATCTAACCCATCTACATCATCTAAACAAGAATCCAAGGTGTGTTCATAATCCTAAACCTTTTTAAGAGCATTTTAATTCGTTTTCATCTAACCCTAATTGTCCGGATCTGTTCTAAGGGTGTTTTTATGATTAAAAACCTTTTAAACATCTTTCTAAAACAAAACCCTATCATTTAACATAGGTTTTCATAATAATAAACATGTGTTAGTCGGGTATTATGTGATGTAATGTATTGTTCAATGCTTTGCTGCTTTATCTATGTTAGGAACATGATGTAGGATTGTTATTGATGCTGATTGATTGTTGTTTAGGGTTAGAATCGATTAGATGATGATGTTATGTGTAAATTGGGGATTTTGACGAATTTAAACGTGATGTAGAGTATTTATGATCAATAGAACCTATAAGGAAGATCGGATGATCGACAAACTGAGTGTTTTAGGTTAAACATGAATCGATTTCAAAAGTTTCCAAATTGGGTAAAGAATTCATGCATGAAAGTGATGTTTCCATAATTTTACCATTTTGGGAAAGGGCTGAAACGGATATGTTTTGGGCAAAATCAGTGGGGTTTTGTTAGGGTAACGTATTCATGTTTGACTGCTGTGATTGGTGATGTTTCGAGTCGTTTTGAATGTGTTTGAAGCGTTTTTAGGCAAAATTGAACAACAGGGGCGAACCTGGCCTCCTTCGACCGATCGATGGTGCGAAGGAGGAATACCAGGGTCGAACCTGGCTTTTCGTTGGGCGAATGAGGTAAAACGTGCGAAGGAAGCATCAAACGGTCGAACGAAGGGTAAAACGGGCGAAGGAGACTGAAAAGGTGCGAAGGAGACCTAAAACTGACTGGTTCGACCGTTCTGGTGCAGAAATGAGATTTTTGATGCAAACTAAGTGTTTTATGCTTGAACCTTGCGTGTAATCTATATGTGCTTGATTAGTTAGGGTAATGGGTCACCAACGGGATGTCGGGTCGGTCTAGTGTGTCGGTTAAACATTCAAACACGTTTTAAAACATGCTTGGTTACGATCTGGACAATCGGGGACTAGATAACCTTATGGTTATTAGTCGGAACACTTATGAGAACATTTTGATAGATCTCCGGTAGAGGGATTATCAAGGGCTAAACATCAGTACTTGTAATTGAAGAACGCAAACTAAGGTGAGTTCACTGCCCCACTTTTACTGCTTAAACTTTTGGGGGAGAAAACATGCGCTAAACTATTTTGGTAACATATGTCCTACTATGGTTTTGAACTTGTGTACTATGCGATCTTTTGAAGTCCCGGGGAAACCATGAATGTGCGGGGTTACACAACGGGGGAAATGTGGATAGATCTATTGGGCGTGACCTGCCCCACTCGACGGCTTGGAGGGCCGGGCGGGTGCATATTGTCTCGAACAGGAACATTATCGTGCTGAACATACGGGCTGCTAAACATGCTAAACATTGCTAAACGTGTCTAGTAATGGTTTCCAATCGTAGTAGTAACAAAACATACGCCTAGCTAGCGTACTTGGTAACCCTGATATAGTATGGACATGGTAACACGTGGTAACATTTGGTAACACTTTGTAACTCTCTTGAACAAACCTGTGAACTCACCAGCATTATATGTTGACGTCTTTTTGGCATGTTTTTCTCAGGTCGCTAAGGTAGCAATGAAGGGAACTAGGCGCACGAGTCTGCATTGGCGTCTAGGCATAGTTGCACGTTTTGTAATAAAGAATGTTTTGAACAACTTTTGGGATTAGAGCATAGCTGATTAAATGCTACTTAAACGTTTCCGCTTATAAAGTCGTTGTTTATGGTTTTATGTTTTCATTTAGTGTTGTTTATTGTGACTGTTGACTTGGATCCTGGTTTGTCATGCGCCTCGTGGTAAAACCCCGCAAGTGGAATTTGAGGGTGTGACAGATTGGTATCAGAGCCAATGGTTATAGTGAACTAGGACGGCATTTAGAGTCTAGTCTATAGCCGAGTCGCACACACTAGACGGTCACATACTTGAGTCGGTTTGAAACATGTACTAACTTTGTCGGGTGTCTTTACATCATCATCGCACTCCTCTGTTACATCATCTGTTCTCACTCTTGGCTTTATACGCTCTTATTTTCTTCTTCGGGGTTTGAAGAAGAAGGGGGTTGACTTGTTGGTTATTGCACGGCGGTGTCGTATATTGGGTAGTCTTGCGTACTCTCGAGATCTGTCCAGGATTCGGACATCTCCCTTCGTACCCCAATAGACGCACTTGCTCACACATAATCTTGTGCACTTATGCTTGTGATAGCATGATGCTAGATGCTGGTATTCGGCGACTTGAGTTCAAGCTAAGGGAAAGCTTGGAGGACCATGTAGAGCAATTTATCATTTCGGGTGCACACGAAATCATAAACTGAAATGCATGAAAATCCGAGTGGACTCTGAACTTGGATGCATAGTCCTGGATTGGGTCTAGATGTAACTCTTATAGCTACTAGTGGTTGACACTAGCAGTGAATCTGAATCTCTCGATTTCTGATTTGTCAGATCATGTCGGGCGCACGTGGTGGTGGACGTCATGGTGGTGGTCACGGCGGCGGTGGCCGTGGCGGTGGTCGTGGTAACATCAACATGACCCAAGCAGAGCTGAACAACTTGCTCCAACAGCAAGTGAACATAGCCTTGGCTGCTTTCCAGGCTGGGCACAATGCTTTTGGTGGTAAGATGGTTCTTACCTACCTTGCTTCGTTCTTGGGTGTCATGTTTCTTTTGTGGTTTATCTTTGTGTCGTGTTTCAGGTGCTGCTGTCAACCCGCCTCCATCTCAGTGTTCCTACAAGAAGTTTAGGGACTGCTAGCCCCATAACTTTGCTGGAACCGAAGGGGCAGTGGGACTGCTCCGATGGTTGGAGAAAGTTGAGTCTGTTTTCTTGATGTGCATCTGTCCTGCTGAGGAACGGGTTAAGTATGCTACTGCGACATTCGAGGGTCCTGCATTGTCGTGGTGGAATGCTACTACGCAGATATGGGCTTGGGGGAAGCTCATGTTATGCTGTGGGCGGATTTAGTTCAGTGACTGAAGAGTGAGTACTGTCCTAGGGAGGAAGTACAGAAGTTGGAGTATGAGGTCTGGAACTACAAGATGGTGGGGTCCGAGATTGAAGAGTATACTGTGCGACGAAATGAGCTGGCGGTGTTGTGTCCTGATATGCACACACCTAAGTACCGTAGGATTGAGCACTACATCTCTGGGTTGGTGCCGGAGATTGCTGGGTTAGTGGCTGCTGGGAATCTTCCTACACTGGCTGAGGTCGTCCGTTCTGCACACATGATGACCAACATGAAGGTTGCGGAGGGTGTTTTACCTCCCAAGGGTTCGGCTGCGAAGAGTTCTAAGGGCAACAAGAGGAAATGGGAGAACGTGGGAAGAGTGTAGTGCCAGCGCCGTCTCAACCGGCCAAGAAGTTTGATGGATCTGGGTCGTCTTCAGGGCAGAAGACCGGTGGATATGTTGGGAAGCATCCCAAGTGCAACAAGTGTGGTTTTCATCATTCTGGGGGTTGTGATCGGGCTCGTTGTCGTCGGTGCCATCAGTTGGGGCACCATGCTAAGGATTGCAAGGTGACGCTCACCCCTACGGCTACTCCTGCTCCTGCTGCTCAGGGTACTCAGGGGAGGCAGGGGTGTTACAACTGTGGTGACACGGGACACTTCAAGCGTGATTGTCCCAAACTGAAGCAGGGCGATAATGGGAGGGGCGGGAACGGTAACGGGAACAACGGCGGCGGAGGCAGGACTGCACGTGCTTTCGTCATTGGATCTGCGGAGGCTAGGCAGGATCCAGACACGGTTACCGGTACGTTCCTTCTCAACAATCGCTATGTTTCTGTTTTATTTGATTCTGGTGCCGATAAGAGTTTCATATCTCTGGATGTTAGTCAATTGCTAGATGTAGTACCCACACCTTTAGAGGCTAAGTACTTAATAGAATTGGCTAACGGTAAGAACATTGAGGCGAATCATATCCTTAGGGAATGCCACTTGAAACTGTCGGGTCTGTCATTCCCCATTGACCTTATGCCTGTACCTCTGGTAGTTTCGATGTCGTTGTGGGCATGGATTGGTTATCGTTGTATCGTGCGGAGATTGTTTGCTTTAAGGTTATTCGGATCCCTCTCCCTGATGGAGAGATTCTTTCGGTTCATGGCGAGAAAAGCGGTGCTTCGCTAAGCATCATTTCTAGCATGAAAGCCCGTAAGTATCTTCGGAAGGGCTGTTCGGCCATTCTGGCACTTGTTAACATTTCTACTGACGATGAGAAGAAGATCGAGGATATTCCGGTGGTTCGTGACTTTTCTAATGTGTTTCCTGACGATTTGCATGGTCTTCCTCCCCATCGTCAGGTTGAGTTTGGCATTGATCTCGCTCCGGGCGCAGCTCCTATTGCCCAAGCTCCGTATCGTCTTGCACCTCCCGAGATGCAAGAGTTGTCCAGCCAGTTACAGGAACTCTTGGAAAAGGGTTTCATTCGACCGAGCTCGTCCCCGTGGGGAGCTCCTATTTTGTTCGTGAAGAAGAAGGATGGAAGCCTTCGTATGTGTATCGATTACTGCGAGCTGAACAAAGTGACCATCAAGAATCGTTATCCTCTTCCTCGCATTGATGATCTCTTTGACCAGCTTCAGGGCTCCAGCTACTATTCGAAGATTGATTTGCGGTCCGGTTATCACCAGTTGCGCGTCAGGGAAGCTGACATTCAGAAGACTGCTTTTCGCACTCGTTATGGCCATTTTGAGTTCTTGGTCATGCCTTTCGGTCTCACTAACGCACCGGCGGTGTTCATGGATTTGATGAACCGCGTTTGTAAACCGTACATTGATAAGTTCGTCATCGTGTTCATTGATGACATTCTGATATATTCCAAGAACAAGGCGGATCATGAGGAACATCTGCGGTTGGTCTTGGAACTTTTGAGACGGGAGCAGTTGTATGCTAAGTTCTCAAAGTGTGATTTTTGGTTACGGGAAGTTCAATTCCTAGGGCATGTGGTGAATGAACTGGGAATTCATGTCGATACGGCTAAGATCGAAGCTATTAAGGACTGGGAAGCACCAAAGACGCCATCTGAGGTGCGGCAATTCCTAGGCCTTGCAGGTTACTATCGGCGTTTTATTGAGGGATTTTCGAAGATCGCTCAACCCCTCACTGCTCTCACCCAGAAGGACCGAAAGTTTGACTGGGATGAACCACAAGAATCAGCATTTCAGATGCTGAAGCTTAAACTTTGCTCTGCCCCTATCTTATCCTTGCCAGAGGGTACGGATGACTTCGTTGTGTATTGTGATGCTTAGATCCGGGGTCTCGGTTGCGTGTTGATGCAACGCGGGAAGGTTATCGCTTATGCTTCTCGTCAACTCAAGGTTCATGAGAAGAACTATACTACTCACGACTTGGAGCTGGGCGCAGTAGTCTTTGCGTTGAAAATCCGGAGACATTACTTGTACGGTACCAAGTGTGAAGTATACACCGATCACAAGAGTCTCCAGCATATTTTCGACCAGAAGGTGTTAAACATGCGGCAGCGTCGTTGGGTTGAACTCCTGAACGACTACGACTGTGCAATTAAGTACCATCCTGGCAAGGCAAACGTTGTGGCGGATGCCTTGAGCAGGAAGGAGTCTGCGAAGCCTCGGCGCGTTCGAGCTTTGCAACTTACCATTCATTCTTCCTTGCCTGACCGGATCCGTTCGGCTCAGCTGGATGCCTTAAAGGAGGAAAACCTTAAGGCCGAAACGATGCACAGTGCGGACAAACATCTTGAACTAGGGTCTGATGGCCTACACTACTTCGTCGGGCGTGTTTGGGTTCCTTATTCGGGGGATTACGGGAGCTTGTTTTGGACGAGGCTCACAAATCCCGGTATTCTATTCATCCAGGCTCCGAAAAGATGTATCAGGATTTGAAGATACTCTATTGGTGTCCTAACATGAAGGCTGATATAGCCTCCTATGTGAGCAAATGCTTGACCTGTGCTAAGGTCAAGGTGGAGTATCAGAAGCCGTCTGGTCTCCTACAACAGCCTGAGATTCCAGAATGGAAGTGGGAGCGGATCACGATGGATTTCGTCACCAAACTACCGAGATCACCAAGTGGTTGTGATATGATTTGGGTGATCGTCGACCGGTTGACGAAATCGGCGCACTTTATACCTATTAAGGAAACGGATGGACTCGAGCGGTTGGCTTGACTCTACCTTAAGGAGGTGGTTTCTCGGCACGGGGTGCCTGTTTCTATCATTTCTGATCGTGATTCCCGCTTTGCTTCGCGTTTCTGGAAGGCTCTTCATAAGGCCTTGGGTACTCAGCTGGATATGAGTACGGCTTATCATCCGCAAACTGACGGGCAGAGTGAGCGGACGATACAAACACTGGAGGATATGCTGCGGGCATGCGTCATTGATTTTGGCAAAGGTTGGGAGACTCACCTGCCGTTGGTGGAGTTCTCCTACAACAACAGCTACCACTCCAGTATCGGGGCAGCTCCGTTCGAAGCTCTGTATGGGCGGAAATGCCGGTCTCCCTTGTGTTGGGCCGAGGTGGGCGAGAGTCAGCTCACTGGCCCGGAACTGGTGTACGAAACTTCGGAGAAAATCGTACAGATCCGTAACCATTTGGCAGCTGCGCGGGATCATCAGAAGAGTTATGCCGATCGCCGTCGCAAACCACTAGAGTTCCAGGTTGGGGACAGGGTGCTTCTGAAAGTTTCACCATGGAAGGGCGTCATACGCTTTGGAAAGCGTGGCAAGCTTAACCCTTGTTACATCGGGCCGTTCGCAATCCTGGAACGGATTGGACCGGTGGCGTACAGACTTGACTTACCGACGGAGCTCGGTAATGTCCACAACGTCTTCCATGTGTCTAACTTAAGGAAGTGTTTGACTGACGAATCTCTTGTTGTGCCACTGGAAGAGATCAAGGTTGATGATCGTCTTCGCATTGTGGAAGAACCCGTGGAGATTCTCGATTACAAGATTCGTAGCCTTCTGCGGAGTAAAATCCGTATTGTTAAAGTTCGTTGGAACTCGGATCGTGGACCGGAGTTCACGTGGAACGAGAGGACCAGATGAAGGCTAAGTACCCTCATCTCTTTCCGAAACGCGCGTTCGAGTCCAGGCATGTTACTGCTGAAGCAGAGTGAATCTCGGGACGAGATTCCCTTTCAACGTGGGGATGATGTGACAACCGGTAACTTTTCTTTTCATTTTCTTCCTTTTCGTCCTTTTCATTTTTGGGCTTCGTGCAATTTTCGGGACGAAAATTCTTTCAACGTGGGGATGATGTGACACCCGGCATGTTCGGCTTAAACCTATTAGTAACATCTAAGTCTACATTAGCGAGAAACGTTGATAAACAAACTTAACTGGGTTAGTTGAGTCGGGTCAAGTTAGGATTGTCCAGGGTTCAATGATCTGGAGGATCACTGGGAGTCATTTTGGGAATACACTAGTACCGGGTTCCGTTGTTGGTGACATTACATGAACTAATTAAGTATATGTGTAGATTATGGGTCGTGTGGTGGATTGTATACTTAGATATGCTTAAACAATGTATAAATGATTATACGTGCCTAAATATGCTAAATATAGACTATGGATGCATGCTTATGTGTTAAGATGTGTTAGAATGTATAAATGATTATACGACAAACTGGAAAACTTGTTAAAAAGGACTCCTGGTTCGACCACTTCGAGTGGTCGAAGGAGGAGAAACGTCTGGTTCGACCCATTTGTGAATGGGCGAACCAGAGGAGTGGAATTGAAGGAATTCCCTTCGACCAGGACAGGTCTCATTCGACCCTGTGAAAGGGGCGAAGGAGACCACCTTCGACCAATGAATTGGTGCGAAGGAGGATTAGTATAAATACCAACCTTTGTCATTTTTCATCATTTCACAAACCCTAGCCGTCCCAAAACGCTCTCAAACGATCTAAAACGCTAAGGAAGGAGTTTTTGCTCTTCTTTTTCATAATCTAACCCATCTACATCATCTAAACAAGAATCCAAGGTGTGTTCATAATCCTAAACCTTTTTAAGAGCATTTTAATTCATTTTCATCTAACCCTAATTGTCCGGATCTGTTCTAAGGGTGTTTTTATGATTAAAAACCTTTTAAACATCTTTCTAAAACAAAACCCTATCATTTAACATAGGTTTTCATAATAATAAACATGTGTTAGTTGGGTATTATGTGATGTAATGTATTGTTCAATGCTTTGCTGCTTTATCTATGTTAGGAACATGATATAGGATTGTTATTGATGCTGATTGATTGTTGTTTAGGGTTAGAATCGATTAGATGATGATGTTATGTGTAAATTGGGGATTTTGACGAATCTAAACGTGATGTAGAGTATTTATGATTAATAGAACCTATAAGGAAGATCGGATGATCGACAAACTGAGTGTTTTAGGTTAAACATGAATCGATTTCAAAAGTTTCCAAATTGGGTAAAGAATTCATGCATGAAAGTGATGTTTCCATAATTTTTACCATTTTGGGAAAGGGCTGAAACGGATATGTTTTGGGACAAAATCAGTGGGGTTTTGTTAGGGTAACGTATTCATGTTTGACTGTTGTGATTGGTGATGTTTCGAGTCGTTTTGAATGTGTTTGAAGCGTTTTTAGGCAAAATTGAACAACAGGGGCGAACCTGGCCTCCTTCGACCGATCGATGGTGCGAAGGAGGAATACCAGGGTCGAACCTGGCTTTTCGTTGGGCGAATGAGGTAAAACGTGCGAAGGAAGCATCAAACGGTCGAACGAAGGGTAAAACGGGCGAAGGAGACTGAAAAGGTGCGAAGGAGACCTCAAACTGACTGGTTCGACCGTTCTGGTGCAGAAATGAGATTTTTGATGCAAACTAAGTGTTTTATGCTTGAACCTCGCGTGTAATCTATATGTGCTTGATTAGTTAGGGTAATGGGTCACCAACGGGATGTCGGGTCGGTCAAGTGTGTCGGTTAAACATTCAAACACGTTTTAAAACATGCTTGGTTACGATCTGGACAATCGGGGACTAGATAACCTTATGGTTATTAGTCGGAACACTTATGAGAACATTTTGATAGATCTCCGGTTGAGGGATTATCAAGGGCTAAACAGCAGTACTTGTAATTGAAGAACGCAAACTAAGTTGAGTTCACTGCCCCACTTTTACTGCTTAAACTTTTGGGGGAGAAAACATGCGCTAAACTATTTTGGTAACATATGTCATACTATGGTTTTGAACTTGTGTACTATGCGATCTTTTGAAGTCCCGGGGGAAACCATGAATGTGCGGGTTGCACAACGGGGGAAATGTGGATAGATCTATTGGGCGTGACCTGCCCCACTCGACGGCTTGGAGGGCCGGGCGGGTGCATATTGTCTCAAACAGGAACATTATCGTGCTGAACATACGGGCTGCTAAACATGCTAACATTGCTAAACGTGTCTAGTAATGGTTTCCAATCGTAGTAGTAACAAAACATACGCCTGGCTAGCGTACTTGGTAACACTGATATAGTATGGACATGGTAACACGTGGTAACATTTGGTAACACTTTGTAACTCTCTTGAACAAACCTGTGAACTCACCAGCATTATATGTTGACGTCTTTTTGGCATGTTTTTCTCAGGTCGCTAGGGTAGCAATGAAGGGAACTAGGCGCACGAGTCTGCATTGGCGTCTAGGCATAGTTGCACGTTTTGTAATAAAGAATGTTTTGAACAACTTTTGGGATTAGAGCATAGCTGATTAAATGCTACTTAAACGCTTCCGCTTATAAAGTCGTTGTTTATGGTTTTATGTTTTCATATAGTGTTGTTTATTGTGACTGTTGACTTGGATCCTGGTTTGTCATGCGCCTCGCGGTAAAACCCCGCAAGTGGAATTTGAGGGTGTGACATTTGGATCTAAGTTTAGAATCTAGCGTATGAGAAAACATGATTGTGATAAATACCAAAAATTGTAAAAGTTCGAACAAGTTGAAAATAATTAGGTGGCAACGGAGATTAATTTTTTTTCATGAGGATGGAAAGATCTTATCATTTTTCTTTTTAAAACTGGTTTCTTATATAAAACAAAAGTTGCTAAATAGTACAAACTAAGTGGCTTTAGATCAGAATATTTTAGTTTAGTCGAAGATTTTAAACACGACGTTAGGTTTTATAGATCAAGGTGACATTATATCAAAAATCCTTTGTTATGCTAATGAATAAACATTTGGATTTAGAAAAAGTTTGAGGATATCTTATAACAAAAATATGTATTTTCCATGGTTTATAGGTGATGAAAATTTTGACAATATTAAGAAATCTTTAGTGTTGGGCTAGGGTCTACCCAGGTTATGAGGTTACAGTTTAGAAATATGTAACATGTTGAAAAATGAAATAATATGATTTGGGGAGGGTGTTGAAAATAATCAAACATGTGGCTAAGATGGTAAGATGAAATGTGATTGTGAAATCCATATATGATTAGGAAATGGGATTGATTTAACCTGTAAAATTTTGAGATTTTAGAGCTCAGTTTTAAGGAAAGTGAGTCTAATCATTTATTCATTAATTAAAACGAATAAACGAAAACGTTGACTTATCAAAGCTTCTAGATTCTAATAACATAGTGAAGACATGCTTTAGCCTATAAGTGAACACTCATCCCGAGAATTCCCAGGTAGGCATCCGGGTCCCTCGTCTGATTGGGATTTATGCGCAATGCCCTAGACAGAAAACTCAGAATACAGGCGTTCACCCTTCTAGATTGCACGTGTTCGTTATTAAAATCTAGAACTTCGACGAGATCTTCAAGGTGGTTCAGGCTAAACCTGAGGATTTGTCCTATTAGTCTAAGAGTAGATCTTGTGATGGAGAACAATCTTCTTGTAGGGACTAAAGTAGGGATAAGAAGTAGGAGGGAGATAGAGAATAGAAACAAGTAGGGTTGCAAGTAAAAGGAGCAAGTACTGATTATAATCCTATGGTTATAGACTAGATTATTTTTCTTATAACCTAATTCCCTATAACCATGGCTCTGATACCAATCTGTAACACCCCAACCGATGGCGGAAACATCGAGGTGTCACGTATGAATGATTGTTCAGTAGCTCATGGTAAATAATAAATTTCAATAATTGATTTAAATAAATTACATACAATTGTTCTAAAAGAATTTGTACATCAAATTGAAAAATACTAGATACACATCTTCAAGCATTAACTCTAATCTTCAAGCAAGCTATAACCTGAAACATGTTAAGTTTGAAAATATTTTGGGTCAACAAAAGTTGGTGAGAATTACATAAGTTTGAATAAAAATGTTGAACAATTCGAGTGTCATGGCAAGTCTAGTCCATATGTGAAAACAAAACAATCGGGTAAATCGAGTGCATAATCAAACCTTGTGACTAGAATATTGTGGTCCATCCCATACGCTCATGGTTCACTCGATTATGTTATAAAATCGATAACAATCACCCACGCTACCTATGTAGGAGGTACACGTATCCGGGTGGGATTGTCAGTCCAATAGATCTATCATTGTATACCGTCGGCTGATCAATGTTAATGATTATGCTAGAATATTGTGCTTACCCTAGTAATGTTTAAGACATAATGCAACATAGAATAACACATAGACACTTGTGATTGAATTGTAAATTGAATGTTGTAACATGTTTCACCCCCAAAAAAATAGTGAATGGAAAAGGGGCTATGTAAACTCACCTCAGGTGCATAATGAGTTCGTGAGTTTTATTGAGCGTGCAAACACTTAGTAATAATGCCTTGGAAAACTCGAAACTAGCTAGAGGAGATAATGACGGATGAAAACTTTAGTATATGGGAGATGGGATAATAATGTTTTTTTTTTTTGAATGGTATAAAGAGTTGAATGGTAGGCTAGTGTATTTATAGTGTAAAATTTGGAGTTGTAATTAGGAACTACTTTGACTAGGCTAGAATTTAGGAACAACTTTGACTTGACTAGAAGACCATATTTACTAACACTTTGACTTGACTAGGAGACCATATTTACTAATACTTTGACTTGACTAGGAGACTACGTTTGACTTTTCAGGTTTGACTAAGGGACCTTGAAAGGGTTTAAGTTTAATTGGTTTTAATTAACATCATAAAACACCAAATGGTGTAGTGGTTTGTGTGGTGTGGTTAAGGTTTAGCCCGCTAGGGACTCGGGTTTGAATCCTGGCACAGGCAAACATTTTTGTTAACGTTTTTAAATCAAAATTTTTAATACAATCCAAATTAATATTGATTATACGTCATTATTTAATCAAAAAAATTAATATAATGGATGGGAAAGATAATGTAAACATGAATCGGATGAATAAACGAGGGAGTTCTATATATATATATATATATATAAAAAAAAAAATTGTGTGATGTTACAACTAGACCGACCCGATATCCCGTTGGTGACTTATTACCCTAACTAATCAAGTACACATAGATTACACACAAGGTTCAAGCATAAAACACTTAGTTTGTATCAAAAATCTCATTTTTGAATCAAAAGGGTCGAACCAGGAAGATCAGTCCACCTTCGCCCCTTTTTAACCCACCTTCGACCCTTTGGAAAGCCACCTTCGATCGTTTTAAACAGATTCGACCAATCTGTCCAGGTTCGACCCTGGAACTCCACATTCGACCACTCGACCGGTCGAATGTGCCCAGGTTCGACCCTGACAGATTACTTTTCCCAAAAAACGCTTCAAAAACATCCGAAAACATCCCGAAACATTATCAAACACTGCAGTCAAGCATGAATAACTTATCCGTACAAAACCCCACCAATTTTTCCCCAAAACCTATTCGTTTCACCCCTTTCCCAAAATGGCAAAGATTATGGAAGTGTCATATCATGCATGTAATCTTTACCCAATTTGGAAACTTTTCAAAATCAATCCATAATCATCTTAAAATGTTCAGTTTATCATGTAATTGAAAACCCCCAATAGTTTTATTGATAATACTAACATGCAACAAGCCCTAGATTCAATAAAATCCCCAAATTAGACTTGATATCATCATCTATCTAATTATAACCTTTGATAATCCTAAACTATCATCAATAACAGCCCTAGATCATGTTTCTAGCATTAGCACAGTAGCAAATCATTAAACAACACATAATATCACATAACACATAATTAACATATGTTTATTGATATGAAAACCTATGTTTAATGATAGGGTTTAGGTTTAGAAAGATGTTTAAAAAGGTTTTTATTAACAAAAACATCCTTAGAACAGATCTGGACATTTAGGGTTAGATAAAAACGAATTAAAATACTTGAAAAAGGTTTAGAATTAATAACACACCTTGGATTCTTGATTAGATGTTGTTGATTGGTTAGATTATGAAAAATAAGAGCAAAAACTCATTCCTTAGTGATTAAAATCGTTTGAGAGTGTTTTGAGACGATTAGGGTTTGTGAAATGGTGAAAAATGACAAAGTTTGGTATTTATAATAGTCCACATTCGCCCCTTTCACCTGGGCTAATGTACCCACATTCGCCCCTTCCACAGGGTCGAATGTGTCTTGTTCTGGTCGAATGTAACTCTTTCATTTCCACATTCTAGGTTCGCCCCCTTGATAAGGGTCGAACCAAGATTATTTTCCAGGTTCGCCTACTCGATGTGGTCGAACCAGGACCTATGTTTTTCTAGTTTTCCAGTTTGTCGTGTTTAACACATTTTAACGCACCTTAACATATGAGCATGCAACCTTAGTCTATGTTTAACATATTTAAGCATGGATGATTATCTACACATCATTTAAACACATCTATGCATATAATCCACCATACGACAATTAGTCTACACACACTTAATTAGTTTATGTAATTTCACCAACAACGGGACCCGGTACTAGTGTATTCCCAAAACGACTCCCAATGATCCTCCAGATCATTGAACCATGGACAATCCTAACTTGACCCGACTCAACTAACCTAGTTAAGTCCGTTTATAAATGTTTCTCGCTAAGATAGACTTAGGTGTTACTAAAATGTTTAAACCAAATATGCCGGGTGTCACAAGAAAGTTACCGAGTGTGTTACCAATATCCAAATGATGTTGTGAAGTTAAATTTTCATGTTGTTTACCACGCCTTATGGAATCCAAATGATTTTTTCTTCTTAGAAATTGATCTTGTGAATTAATCATGAAGTTATGTGGAAGGTTTCCTTGGTGAAAAAAATGTTATAAAGAATTTGACATTAATATAAACTTTCTTAAACAAATTTATGAAAATGTATAAAGGCATAAAAATTACCACTATAAGCATTTTCTTTTCCATTTGATAGAGGTGATATGTTTTGGGAGAGGTCAACAGAGTTCTGTACATTTACTGATGTATAAAACAATATAAGTAATGTATATCAGTATTCTTGTAAACATTATTTGTTTGAATACATATCAATAAAATATAAAATACCATTTGTTATATTAGACAACGGAGTTGTTAACGTGCCCGCTGAAATACAATAATAATTACAATTAGATACAACATGTAATAAATTGTGTTGAAAAATCTAAATGGAATGTTGTGTAATTTACTAAAAACTTACTTATGTCTGGGGATGTATTCATTTCAATATCTGTCTCCATTGCAACATCATTTGAAGCTGATTTTTCAACGTTTTTCCTTTTAGAATCCAATATTTCTTTTCTACGTTTACGGCATTCTACTACTCCATTAACAATGAATAGAGAAATAAGATTATGTTAGTTGATTACCAAAATAACATTATTTTTTACATAACAACAAAATTTTATGGGAATCGTACACTTATCTTTATCACTCGTATTACTTGAGCTCGTACACTTGTCCAAAGCTGCATTCATACGTTTTCCTCTAACAGAAATATTAAATTCGACTGTATACAAACATGTCCACTTAAGAGAAATACAAAAATTTGTAAAAAAAATATTTATACTAATTTATTTATCAAAGTGTCACGTATCATTTGATAAATCAGATAAGGGTGTCGATGTGGAGTTATCTAAATAAAAACAGAAATAATGTTAGTATACTAACTTTTAAACAATGTAATATAACTATAATCATGCTATGTCGATAAGTATAAGTTAATTAACATATTAAAAATTTAAAATTACCATGAGTTCGATTAGTCTTTGTGGAACTTTAGATGCGGGTAAGGTATACTTGGAATTCGACACACTTTAAACTATGATTAATATGATTGTATCAAAAATCTAACTGAAAAAAAAACAGTTTAAGACATTATCAAATGTGACAAAAGAATACAGTTATTTAAAATATCTTGAATAACAAAGTAAAAGTTAACAGGTTGAATAACATACCTTAATGAAGAACGCGCGAAATGAGATTCTTATTAGTGATCAATTATAATACTCGGATAGTAATTTGTACATGAGAAGAGTGTATAAATTTGATAAGAAGTTGGGCTATATAAAATTGGAAACATTGTATACATTGAAAGTAATACGTTTATATTAAGTAAGTTTAGAATATGTTACAAATTGTTTAAATTTAGGCAATGTAAATTTTAAATGAGTCAAAATTTAAAATTTTCGAACATAAAAATATCAAACATTGAAAAATTTTGAATGTATATCAACTAATCATGTAAAGGTTTTAAATGTATATCAACTAATGATCTAAGAATTTACCATGTATTTTGTAACTATGGTATTAATTACAAAAAATGCTATGCATAGTACTGATTTTTTACACCAGTGTGTCAATTGTATATTATATATTCGTAACTGAAAACAAAACAGTTTAAGACATTATCAAATGTGACAAAAGAATACAGTTATTTAAAATATCTTGAATAACAAAGTAAAAGTTATTAGGTTGAATAACATACGTTGATGAAGAGCGCTTACGTGAGGTTGTTATTAGTTATCAATTATAATACTCGGATAGTAGTTTGTACATGAGAAGAGTGTATAAATTTGATAAGAAGTTGGTCTATATAGTGATCTAAGCATATAAAATTGGAAACATTGTATGCATTGAAAGTAATATGTTTATATTAAGTAAGTTTAGAATATGTTACAAATTGCTTCAATTTAGGCAATGTAAATTTTAATGAGTCAACATTTAAAATTTTCGAACATAAAAATTTCAAACATTGAAAAATTTTGAATGTATATCAACTAATTATTTAAAGCTTTTAAATGTATATCAAATAATCTTGAGGAAAATTTACCATGTATTTTGTAACTATAGTGTTAATTAAAAAAATGCTAGTAATAGTACTGATTTTATACAATGATAAAAAAAACTACATAAAGATAAACAATAAAAGTTCCAAAAAAAACAAATTTAAATCGGGGTAAAAAAATTTCATAAGGGATGACCTACAATACTAATTAAAGGAATTAATCTACATACTCCAATGTTGATGGCCTCTAAGGACATCCAAGGGCTTCATCTCTAAGGGCCCATTAGAGATGATCTAATTAAAGAAATTAATCTACATACATAATGATAGTTGCAAAAACATATTGTCAAATTCAAAAGACCTTAAAAAGCATAAGAAATATAAAAGTTTGTAAAACAACGGAGTCAACATCAGTAAAAATTAAGCAACTTAACCACGATTAATAACCAACATGTTCTCATTTTTTAGAAACTTCATACGGTATATGCCACCATTCCTTAGCTTAGCCAGCTTCATTAAGCTCTTTAAAGCCTTCAACCGATACCTAATCCTTCCCTTTGATCTCTCAGACCGAACTTCCCAATCACGGACAGTACCATCCTCAGTTCTGACCTTCAACTCCATATGAGCTTCAAATCCAACTTCACGTGCAAATGTAACGTCAAAACGCTGTCACGGTATATAAAAGAAACTATTACATACAATAGGCAATACAACAAAAGGGTTGTAAGTTTTTAAAATTATGATTTCAATTATAAATTCATTATAATTAACTTACAGATTTCCATGTAAGTCTAACAATTGTTTCAGGCACAACAACGTTAAAATCGGCTACATTCGAATTACCAGCATCAAAATTTTCGAATGCATCAGAATCGTCTTCATAGTTAAACCTATTTGGATAATCATTATAATAGATATAGACTAATGATATTTAATAATTAAACTTCAATAAGAATTATGCTTACTGAATTTGTGTGCGACTGAACACGGTGATCCGCAAAGTATTACCATCTACATTTTCAAACATAATGGTATCATCACTAACAATTGGCAACTCATCTACAACATCAGACAACCCTTCACCAAGATGATACCCGTCTTCGTCCTTGTTCAACATAACCTTCCAAAATGAGCTTTTTCCAGATCGTATGGTGATCACATTGGTCTTATTTACTCTCTTAAAATGATTGTTGCAATATGCATAAGGTAGATCCTGCAATAAAGTTAAACATTACAAACTAACATGAATAAAAGCATAAAGATTAAATATGATACAATACATGTAAAGTTGATGTACAAAAAAATATGTATTGGTAAACTAATGGCTAAAGATGCATACCAAGAATCTTGGCAAATGGGACAAAGAAATCAACAAAATGAAACCTTGAAATGTAATATGTTTCACGATCTCTGAAAACCCTTATGTTGAAGGAATTGTTTCCAACATATTGGAAAATTAAAATGTCTTTTGCTTCTAAACCATTGTCCAATATGATTTTAGCCCAATTATGAGTTATGTGACACCCGACATGTTTGGCTTAAACATATTAGTAACATCTAAGTCTACCTTAGCGAGAAACGTTTATAAACAGACTTAACTGGGTTAGTTGAGTTGGGTCAAGTTAGGATTGTCCAGGGTGCAATGATCTGGAGGATCATTGGGAGTCGTTTTGGTAATACACTAGTACCGGGTTCCGTTGTTGGTGACATTACATGAACTAATTAAGTATATGTGTAGATTATGAGTCGTGTGGTGGATTATGTACATAGATGTATTTAAATGATGTGTAAATGATTATCTATGCTTAAATATGTTAAATATAGACTAAGGATGCATGCTTATGTGTTAAGATGTGTTAGAATGCATTAAGCACGACAAACTGGAAAACTAGTTAAACATGGGTTCTGGTTCGACCACTTCGAGTGGTCGAAGGAGAACATTTGTTTGGTTCGACCCTTTGTAAATGGGCGAACCTAGGGTGTGGAATTGAAAGAATTCCCTTCGACCAGGACAGGGCTCATTCGACCCTGTGGAAGGGTCGAAGGAGGCCACCTTCGACCATTGATATGGGGCGAAGGAGAATTAGTATAAATACCAAACTTTGTCATTTTTCATGATTTCACAAACCCTAACCGTCTCAAACGATTTTAATCACTAAGGAAGGAGTTTTTGCTCTTCTTTTTCATAATCTAACCTATCTACAACATCTAAACAAGAATCCAAGGTGTGTTCTTGATCCTAAACCTTTTTAAAGCATTTTAATTCGTTTTCATCTAACCCTAATTGTCCGGATCTGTTGTAAGGGTGTTTTCATGATTAAAAACCTTTTAAACATCTTTCTAAACCAAAACATTATCATTTGACATAGGTCTTCATGATGATAAACATATGTAAATTGTGTTATGTGGTGTTATGTGTTGATTCAATGATTTGCTGCTATATCTGTGATAGAAGCATGATATAGGATTGATATTGATGCTAGGTTATTGTTGTTTAGGGTTAGGATTGGATAGATGATGATATTATGGGTATTTGGGGGGTTTTAACGAATCTAGACTTGATGCATGATATTTATGATCAATAGAACTAATACGGAAAGATCGAACACTCGACAAACTGAGCATTTTATGTTGAATACGGATCGATTTCAAAAGTTTCCAAATTGGGTAAATTATTCATGCATGATAGTGATGTTTCCATAATTTTTACCATTTTAGGAAAGGGATGAAACGGACGTATTATTGGGGGAAATCGGTGGGGTTTTGTAGGGATAAGTTATTCATGCTTGACTGCTGTGTTTGATGATGTTTCGAGTCGTTTTGAATGTGTTTGAAGCGTTTTTAGGAAAATTTGCACAACAGGGGCGAACCTGGGTTTTGTTGGGCGAAAGTGGCAGAACGGTCGAAGGAGGCATCAAACGGTCGAAGGAGATTAAAAACGGGCGAAGGAGACTTAAACTGACTGGTTCGACCGTTCTGATGCAGAAATGAGATTTTTGATACAAACTAAGTGTTTTATGCTTGAACCTTATGTGTAATCTATGTGTACTTGATTAGTTAAGGTAATGGGTCACCAACGGGATGTCGGGTCGGTCTAGTGTGTCGGTTAAACATTTAAACACGTTTTAAAACATACTTGGTTACGATCTGGACAATCGGGGACTAGATAACCTTATGGTTATTAGTCGGAACACTTATGTGAACATTTTGATAGATCTCCGGTAGAGGGATTATCAAGGGCTTAACATGTTTACTTATAACCGAAGAACGCTATCTAAGGTGAGTTCACAGCCCCACTTTTACTGCTTTAATCTTTGGGGGAGAAAACATGCACTAAACTATTTGGTAACATATGTCATACTATGGTTTTAAACTTGTGTACTATACGATCTTTTAAAGTCCCGGGGAAACCATGAATGTGCGGGGATGCACAACGGGGGAAATGTGGATAGATCTATTGGGCTTGACAAACCCCACTCGTCGGCTTGGAGGGCCGGGCGGGTGCATATTGTCTCGAACTGGTAACACTCGTAGCGTGGCTACAACACATCGGGCTGAACACATGGTAACAGTCTAGTAATGGTTTTCCAATCGTAGTAGTAACGAAACATACGCCTAGCTAGGGTACTTGGTAACATGGATATAGTATGGACATGGTAACATTCTGGTAACATTTGATAACATATTGAACAAACCTGTGAACTCACCAGCATTATATGTTGACATCTTTTTGGCATGTTATTCTCAGGTCGCTAAGGTAGCAACAAATGGAACTAGGCGCACGGGTCTGCATTGGCGTCTAGGCTTAGTTGCATGTTTTGAATAAAGTGTCTTGAATACTTTGGAATACTATTGTAGCTGATTAAATTCTTAAATGCTTCCGCTTATAAAATCGTTGTTTATGGTTTTACGTTTTTCATATAGAGTTGTTTATTGTGATTGTTGACTTGGATCCTGGTTTGTCATGCGCCTCGCGGTAATACTCCGCTAGTGGTAATTTGAGGGTGTGACAGATTGGTATCAGAGCCAATGGTTATAGTGAAATAGGACTGCATGTAGAGTCTGGTCTATAGCCGAGTCGCACACACTAGACGGTCACATACTTTGAGTCTATTAGTGGGAATACGTACTAACGTTGTCGGGGTGTCCTTACATCATCATCATACTTCTCTGTTACATCATCTGCTTTTATTTGGGTTCTTACCTACTCTTGTCTTCTTCTTCTGGACTGAAGAAGGAGGGGTTGATTTGTTGGTTCTAGCACACACATGCCTTCCTACACTTGCATCTATCGTCACACGTTACTAGACGACAATATTCGGTGACTGGGGTCTGGACTAGGGGTACATCTGGAGGACCATGTAGAGCAGTTTATCATTTCGGGTGCACACAAAATAATAAACTGGAATGCATGAAAATCCCGATGGACTTCAATTTTGGATGTATAGTCCTGGATTTGTCCCTAGGTTAACTCCTGTAAATTTCTAGTGGTTGACACTGGAAGTGAATCTGAATCCCTCGATTTCTTGATTTGTTAGATCATGTCTGGTGCTCGCGGTGGTGGACGTCGTGGTGGCGGCGGTGGCCGTGCTGGCGGCGGTGGTCGTGCTGGAGGCGGTGGTCGTGGAAACATCAACATGACCCAAGCTGAACTGAACAACTTGCTACAGCAGCAAGTGAACATGGCTATGGCTAATTTCCAGGCTAGGATTAATGCCATGGGTGGTGAGTTGATTTTTGTCGACCTTGCCTCATTGTTGGGTTTCGTGTCCTTTCGTTTGTGTTTTACTCGTATACCGTGTTTCAGGTGTTGGTGCCAATCCACCCCCACCTCAGTGCTCTTATAAGAAGTTTCGGGACTGTCAGCCCCATAACTTCGCTGGAACTGAGGGAGCGGTGGGACTGCTCCGATGGCTGGAAAAGGTGGAGTCCGTGTTCGTCATGTGTAACTGTCCTGCTGGGGACCGGGTGAAGCATGCTACTGCGACATTTGAGGGGCCTGCACTGTCGTGGTGGAATGCTACCACTCAGAACATGGGATTGGGGGAGGCTATTGCTATGCCTTGGGCGGAATTTGTGCAGTTGTTGAGAGGTGAGTACTGTCCGAGAGAGGAGATACAGAAGTTGGAACATGAAGTCTGGAGCTACAAGATGGTTGGGTCGGAGATTGAAGAATACACTGTGAGGAGGAATGAGCTGGCAGTGTTGTGTCCTGATTTGCACACACCCGAGTACAGGAGGATCGAGCACTATGTGTCTGGGCTAGTGCCGGAGATTGCTGGGTTGGTGGCTGCTGGGAATCTTCCCACCATTGCTGATGTTGTCCGATCAGCCCATCGGATGACTAACCTGAAGGTGGCAGAAGGCGTTTTGCCACCCAAGGGTGCTGCTGTGAAGGTTACTGAGGGGAACAAGAGGAAGTGGGATGGTATGGGAAAGAGTGTTGTACCGGCGCCGTCTCAGCCGGCAAAGAAGTTTGAGTCGTCTGGATCGTCTTCGGGGCAGAAGACAGGTGGGTATATCGGGAAGCATCCCAAGTGTAACCGGTGTGGTTACCATCACTTGGGGAACTGTGATAAGGCACGCTGTCATCGGTGCAACCAGCTTGGACACCTAGCTAAGGATTGCAGGCCAACACTTCCGTCGGCCCAAGCTCGTACCCCTACT
Source organism: Ambrosia x helenae (assembly GCA_030844895.1). Taxonomy (NCBI): domain Eukaryota; kingdom Viridiplantae; phylum Streptophyta; class Magnoliopsida; order Asterales; family Asteraceae; genus Ambrosia; species Ambrosia x helenae. The sequence goes on along the minus strand of CM061223.1, from coordinate 37,780,302 downwards.
CCTGCTCCTGCTCCTGCTGCTCAGGGGACTCAGGGGAGGCAGGGGTGTTATAACTGTGGTGACACGGGACATTTCAAGCGTGACTGTCCCAAGCTGAAACAGAGCGACAATGGGAAGAACGGGAACGGTAACGGGAACAATGGCGGCGGAGGCAGGACTACACGTGCTTTCGTCATTGGATCTGCAGAGGCTAGGCAGGATCCAGACACAGTTACCGGTACATTCCTTCTTAATGATCGCTATGTTTCTGTCTTATTTGATTCTGGTGCCGAAAGAGTTTCGTGTCTTTTGAATATTAGTCGATTGCTAGATATAGTACCCACACCTTTAGAGGCTAAGTACTTAATAGAATTGGCTGATGGTAAGAAAATCGAAGCGACACACACCCTTAAGGAATGTCGCTTGGAACTGTCGGGTTTGTCCTTCCCCATTGACCTTATGCCGGTACCCCTGGGTAGTTTTGATGTCGTGGTCGGCATGGATTGGTTATCGTTGTATCGTGCGGAGATCGTTTGTTTCGACAAGGTTATTCGGATTCCTCTCCCTGATGGAGAGATTCTTTCTGTTCGTGGCGAGAAAAGCGGTGCTCCGCTGAGTATCATTTCTAGCATGAAAGCCCGTAAGTATCTTCGGAAGGGTTTTTCAGCCATTCTGGCACTTGTTAACGTTTCTACTGACGATGAGATGAAGATCGAGGATATTCCGGTGGTTCGTGACTTTCCTGATGTGTTTCCTGATGATTTACCTGGTCTTCCTCCCCATCGTCAGGTTGAGTTTGGTATTGATCTTACTCCGGGCGCAACTCCTATTGCCCGAGCTCCGTATCGTCTTGCACCTCCCGAGATGCAAGAGTTGTCCAGCCAGTTACAAGAACTCTTGGAAAAGGGTTTCATCCGACCAAGTTCTTCCCGTGGGGAGCTCCTATTTTGTTTGTAAAGAAGAAGGATGGAAGTCTTCGCATGTGTATTGACTATCGTGAGCTGAACAAAGTGACCATCAAGAATCGTTATCCCCTTCCTCGCATTGATGATCTTTTTGACCAGCTTCAGGGCTCCAGCTACTATTCGAAAATTGATTTGCGGTCCGGTTATCACTAGTTGCGCGTCAGGGAAGCTGACATTTGGAAGACTGCTTTTCGCACTCGTTATGGCCATTTTGAGTTCTTGGTCATGCCTTTTGGCCTCACTAACGCACCGGCGGTATTCATGGATTTAATGAACCGCGTTTTCAAACCTTATCTTGATAAGTTCGTCATCGTGTTCATTGACGATATTCTGATTTATTCCAAGAACAAGGCGGATCATGAGGAACATCTACGTTGGTCTTGGAACTTTTGAGACAGGAGCAGTTGTATGCTAAGTTCTCGAAGTGTGATTTTTGGTTACATGAAGTTCAATTCCTAAGGCATGTGGTGAATGAACTGGGAATTCATGTCGATCCGGCTAAGATCGAAGCTATTAAGGACTGGGAAGCACCAAAGACGCCATCTGAGGTGCGGAAATTCCTAGGTCTTGCAGGCTACTATCGTCGTTTCATTGAGGGATTTTCGAAGATCGCACAACCCCTCACTACTCTTACCCGGAAGGACCGAAAGTTCGATTGGGGTGAACCACAGGAATCAGCATTTCAGATGCCGAAGCTTAAACTTTGTTCTGCACCTATCTTATCCTTACCATAGGGTACGGATGACTTCGTTGTGTACTGTGACGCTTCTATTCGGGGTCTCGGTTGTGTGTTGATGCAACGTGGGAAGGTTATCGCTTATGCTTCTCGTCAACTCAAAGTTCATGAGAAGAACTACACTACTCATGACTTGGAACTGGGTGCGGTAGTCTTTGTGACATCCGTCACTTTTCTTTTATTATTATTATTATTATTATTATAATAATAATAATAATAATAATAATAATAATAGTCTATTTTTTTACAAAGTGAACAAACTATACTTAACCCAATCTACAAACCAACCCAACCATTCCTCTAGTCCACCACCCAATCTGGCCCATCAGACCAGCCCACACAACCAGGCCCAACTCCCTTATCCTCCTCCCCCTTGTACCTGTTCAAAAACAAAAACAAAAAAAAACGAATTGCTTCTGCCGGGACTCGAACCCGGGCAGGAGCCGGGTCACACTCACGTCAACAACCAGCTGAGCCACAACTCAATTCGTGATTTATCCCAGATCAGTTTGTATATGTACCTTGTTTCGCGTCCTTTTCTTCTTCCCAGCTGTTGATCGAATCGCTGCAGCCAAAAAAGGGACATATCAAGCTTTAAAACCTAATCTAATATCACGCCAATTACCAAATTCAATCCCGAATATTGTGCACGTTATCATTCCTTCTTTCTAAAACAACAAACACGCGATTAAACGCGTTTGAATTGACCCGAATCGAATTAATTGCCTTCCTAATAAACTCGATTGAAACCTGTATAAATACCCGTCTTTGAATCAATTGAACTCGCTCACAACCTCTGAGAAGAACGATAACCAAACCCTCATACTCAAAACCTCCTAAAACACCTTCAAATCTGCATAATCGTTCACGTTGACTTTTTCGTTGACCGAGTTTAAATCGTCGTTTCTGTTTGTAAGTCCAATTTTGTTTATGGGTTTCATTAATCGGCTATAGAGCAGCAATAACCCCATGTATAATCGGGTTATTGCTTGCTCATTTGAATTATTGAAAAAGCTAGGGTTCTTATGTTTATTTGGGGAAGATGATCAAACCAAGTATCTAATAAATGTTTTAAAAACCGAAACACATACAGATCTGATGCACAGCCCAGTTGGTTGGGGTGGTTGGCTAAAAGGATTGAACCGGGTTTTACCCAGGTTCGATACCCAGCAACAGCAGATTATTTATTATTATTTTTTTTACACTTTTAACTTTATACCTATTCTAACTAACTTTATTTATATATTTAAAATACCAAAACAACTTTATAAATTCTACAAAAATTATTTTATTGTTATTCTAGTAGTAAATTTCATCATCCAATTTTTAGTTTTTCAAAAATAATTTATTTAAAATATATTATAAATATTACAAGTTTATTCATTTATAATTGTAAAATTCAATAAAAATATCTAAACGATTTTATAAAATTCCACAAAAATTATTCTAAACTTGTGTAACAATATACATTTCAGAAATAATTTTTTATTTCTGAAAAACCATTTGTTTAATATTTTTAATCAATTTTTGTTAGTTTTAATCATAAATAATTCATAATAAATTTATTTTTCAATATTTTTGCACCAAAATTTTACATAAATTATTTCTATTCATTTGGAACAGAAATACAATTTTTAATTCAAGAATTCTTTAATTTTAATATTTTTAGATATTAAAGTCATATTTTGACAATTTGAAATAAATAGATTAAATATTCTATTTTCAAGAAAATAATTTTATAAAAATTATTTTCATACTAAAAAATTTATATTGTGACCATCTTTTAACTTAAAATTTACAAAAAGACTTTTATTCATTTATTTACTAAATTTCTTATATTTAATAAACAATTTGATCATTAATCAAATAAATACTTATCCCCAATTCGAAGCCCTAGAAAATACTTATAGACCAAATAGACTTAGACTTATTTGTTACATTATACATAGGAGATACTTGGCAACATTGGAATATACTTATTCAATTACATAAGACTCACCACCTTGCTAAGGTGAGTATTACTTATCCCCTTTTCCGCTTTTACAACTTTTGGGGTGATTCATGCACAAGTATACAAAAGTTTCATATTCATTTACACATACATTTTTATTCATTTACAATTCATATACGTGTCTTGTTTATCTTTGTGCTTATGTTTGACATGAACGTAGCTTACATACAAACATCATACATACAGACATAACTTTGTGTTATGGTGCTCTTTACATACAGACATAACTTTGTGTTATGGTGCTCTTTACATACAGACATAACTTATGTTATGGTGCTCATTACATACAGACATAACTTGGTGTTATGGTGCTCTTTTAGACTCACACGTGTTGAGGTGCTCATTATCAATTACATTGTACAACTTTACATTTGATCTTTGTCTTGTTTGGTTACTTGCGTGTTTACATAATGCCTTGGTGATGCTAGACACATGAATTGTACTACTTTTCAAACTTATACTATACGTACAAAACTAAGTAGTACTCACCAACATCATATGTTGACAAAATTATTTTCGTGCATGTTTCAGGATAAGCTGCTTGACGCTTCACATAGGACTTTGGACTTAGATTAGATCAATCAATTATCTTTATTTTTGTTGTCTTGTATTTAAATTTCACATGTTGTATGTAACATCGCAAAATTTTCCCCAAAATTTTAATACATAAAAAGCCCTTATATATATATATATATATATATATATATATATATATATATATTTTATTACACCTTTATCATTAATATTATACAAATGTGCCTAAGTCTTTATTTATGCTAACTCACAACTTATATACATACATAAATGTATATAAATAATAATAATAATAATATGATTCTAAATTATTATTTTTTTCACATACAAGATTTTTTTTTTTAAATAAAGCCTTGAGTCAAATAGTCAAAGTCCTAGTCAAAGTCTTAGTCAAACAGTCAAAGTCTTAGTCAAATAGTCAATTCATCATAAAACCTTACTTTATGGTGTTGACCAATTTTAATGGCTAATTGACTCCAAAACTAGTATAAAAACCCACCTATGACCCATTATACTTTGCACCTCTAAATCGATTGTTTCAATCCGATTAAACTTTCCCTCATACCTTTCTTCTATAGTCTAATACTTCTACAATTGAAGCTTTGATTATAGGCTCTTGTAATTGGCAAATTGGAAGCTTGATATTCTTTCTTTTTTGTTTTCTTCAATTTGGACTAGCTACGTTGTTGAGTCTTTGGGATTCGCCTCGCATACATTCACAACACAATATTCTATTTTTTTACGAGACATAACATTTTGCTAAGGTGAGTTTTACATAGCCCTTTTTTCTATTTATCACCATTTTTGGGGTGAAACATGTTACAACAATATTTATGCAATTCAATCATCAATGTGTCTATGTGTATTTCTATGTTGCATTATGTCTTGAGCATGACTAGGGTAAGCACAATTCTAGCATAAACATTCATCAGCCAAACGGTATACATTGATAGATCTATTGGACTGACAATCCCACCCGGATACGTGCCTCCTACAAAGGTTACGTGGGTGTTTGTTACTGCAATATAAACGAGTGAACCATGAGCGTATGGGATGTACCACAATACAATAGTCACAAGGTTGATTATGCACTCGATTTACTTCTAGTATGTTTTCGCATATGGACTAGATTGCCATGACACATGAATTGCACAACAATTTTATTCGATTATCAAAACCTATGTAATTCTCACCAACTTTTGTTGACCCAAAATTTTCAACTTAACATGTTTCAGGTTCTACTTGCTTGAAGATTTGAATTAATGCTTGAAGATGTGTGCATAGTTTTATTCAATTTGATGTACGAATTCTTGTAGAACAATTGTATGTAATTTATTTAAATCATATAATGAAATCTATTATTTACCATGAGCTATTGAACAATCATCAATACGTGACATCCCGATGTTTCCGCCATCGGTTGGGGTGTTTCAGATTGGTATCAGAGCCATGGTTATAGGGAATTAGGTTATTAGAAAAATAATCTAGTCTATAACCATAGGATTATAACCAGTATTTGCTTCTTTTACTTGCCATTCTCTATCTCCCTCCTACTTCTTATCCCTACTTTCATCCTTACAAGAAGGTTGCTCTCCACCATTGGATCTACTCTTAGACTAATAGGACAAAATCCTCAGGTTTAGCCTGAACCACCTTGAGATCTCGTCGAAGTTCTAGATTTTAATAACGAACACGTGCAATCTGGAAGGGTGAACGCCTGTATTCTGAGTCTTCTGTCTAGGCTGGCATTGCGCATATATCCCAATCAGACGAGGGACCCGGATGCCTACCTGGGAATTCTTGGGATGAGTGTTCACTTATAGGCTAAAGCATGTCTTCATATGTTATTAGAATTTAGAATTTTTGATAAGTCAACGTTTTCGTTTATTCGTTTTAATTAAATGAATAAATGATTACATTCCTTATATTACCTCATTGTCCTTCATTCAACCCATATCTTATTGAACATTCATTACCCAAATCACTTCCGTAACCGATGCCCTAAACTAAACAGAGATCAAGATCCTCCAGCTACCTAACCGCAAGTCTCACCATTTGACTATTGGTTGCTTTTATTCTATGTATTGACGCTATTTGATTCAAGTAATAAAATATTTGTCTGAGAGTTGTTACATGGTGCATGATTGTTTGAATGTGAACTAATTATATAAATCTATACAACTACAACTCATATACTGTGCTTGTTATACTTGCTTGCATAAACATGTTATCAATTTGCAACCTATGTGTATAATAAATGCTGCACTTAATAGAGGTCATCATGCCTTTTCAACAGTCGGGTGAGGCCCTACAACTTGCTCCACGACTGGTGGAGGCTATCGAACCTACTCAACGATTGGTAGAGGTCATTATGACTTTTCAACAGTCGGGAGAGGCCCTACAACCTACTCCACGACTGGTGGAGGCTATCGGACCTGCTCAACAATCGGTGGAGATATAGAAGGACGCAAAACTTTAATGTAAGGTAAATTGGTGATTGCGGTCCGGAACGTAATCATGAATTTACAGGTACGTTAAGGTAGTGTGAAATTCTATCAAGGTTTTCAGTAAATAACCAATTATAAACTCTAGTTACCTGGTAGTTCATTTAGTCTTTCTATAGTCAATCAACTCATGCATTTCTTTTAGGGGTCCTAAAACTTAAGATTCTTATTCTCCTTGCTATTTCAGATGAACCTAATCCAACCCTTAAAACTCACACATATCAAAACTCTTATCCAAATTATTCGAAACAGTTTATTCTGTTACCTATAAATTTATGTCATGCCTTAACTCGAAACTTCCCAAACCACCCTTGTCCTAATTTCTACCCAATCACCTTCAACCCTGTGTTTTCAATAAACTTCGGGACGATGTTTCCAAAAGTAGGGGAGACTGTAACATCGCAAAATTTTCCCCAAAATTTTAATACATAAATAGCCCTTATATATATATATATATATATATATATATATATATATATATATATTTTATTACACCTTTATCATTAATATTATACAAATGTGCCTAAGTCTTTATTTATGCTAACTCACAACTTATATACATACATAAATGTATATAAATAATAATAATAATAATATGATTCTAAATTATTATTTTTTTCACATACAAGATTTTTTTTTTTTAAATAAAGCCTTGAGTCAAATAGTCAAAGTCCTAGTCAAAGTCTTAGTCAAACAGTCAAAGTCTTAGTCAAATAGTCAATTCATCATAAAACCTTACTTTATGGTGTTGACCAATTTTAATGGCTAATTGACTCCAAAACTAGTATAAAAACCCACCTATGACCCATTATACTTTGCACCTCTAAATCGATTGTTTCAATCCGATTAAACTTTCCCTCATACCTTTCTTCTATAGTCTATTACTTCTACAATTGAAGCTTTGATTATAAGCTCTTGTAATTGGCAAATTGGAAGCTTGATATTCTTTCTTTTTTGTTTTCTTCAATTTGGACTAGCTACGTTGTTGAGTCTTTGGGATTCGCCTCGCATACATTCACAACACAATATTCTATTTTTTTACGAGACATAACATTTTGCTAAGGTGAGTTTTACATAGCCCCTTTTTCTATTTATCACCATTTTTGGGGTGAAACATGTTACAACAATATTTATGCAATTCAATCATCAATGTGTCTATGTGTATTTCTATGTTGCATTATGTCTTGAGCATGACTAGGGTAAGCACAATTCTAGCATAAACATTCATCAGCCAAACGGTATACATTGATAGATCTATTGGACTGACAATCCCACCCGGATACGTGCCTCCTACAAAGGTTACGTGGGTGTTTATTACTGCAATATAAACGAGTGAACCATGAGCGTATGGGATGTACCACAATACAACAGTCACAAGGTTGATTATGCACTCGATTTACTTCTAGTATGTTTTCGCATATGGACTAGATTGCCATGACACATGAATTGCACAACAATTTTATTCGATTATCAAAACCTATGTAATTCTCACCAACTTTTGTTGACCCAAAATATTTTCAACTTAACATGTTTCAGGTTCTACTTGCTTGAAGATTTGAATTAATGCTTGAAGATGTGTGCATAGTTTTATTCAATTTGATGTACGAATTCTTGTAGAACAATTGTATGTAATTTATTTAAATCATATAATGAAATCTATTATTTACCATGAGCTATTGAACAATCATCAATACGTGACATCCCGATGTTTCCGCCATCGGTTGGGGTGTTACATTGTAAAACAATATTCAATAATCAATATTTACATTTTAGTACCATGAGCTTTTGAACAATCGTCACTACGTGGCACCTCGATGATTCCGCCATCGGTTGGGGTGTTACAGTCTTTGCGTTGAAAATCTGGAGACATTACTTGTACGGTACCAAGTGTGAAGTGTACACCGATCACAAGACTCTTCAGCATATTTTCGACCAGAAGGTGTTGAACATGCGGCAGCGTCGCTGGGTTGAACTCCTGAACGATTATGACTGTGCTATCAAATACCATCCTGGCAAGGCGAACGTCGTGGCGGACGCCTTGAGCAGGAAGGAGTCTGCGAATCCTCGCCGTGTTCGAGCCTTACAGCTCACCATTCATTCGTCGTTGCCTGACCAAATCCGTTCTGCACAGTTGGAAGCCTTGAAGAAGGAAAACCTTAAGGCTGAGACTATGCACAGTGCTGACAAGCATCTCGAACTCAGGACCGATGGCTTACACTATTTTGCGGAACGTGTTTGGGTCCCATTGTTCGGGGGATTGCGCGAGCTAGTTTTGGATGAAGCTCACAAATCCCGGTATTCTATTCACCCTGGCTCCGATAAGATGTATCAGGATTTGAAGATACTTTATTGGTGGCCAAACATGAAAGCTGATATAGCTTCTTATGTCAGCAAATGTTTGACTTGTGCTAAAGTCAAGGTGGAGTATCAGAGGCCGTCTGGTCTCCTGCAACAACCAGAGGTTCCGGAATGGAAGTGGGAGCGAATCACGATGGATTTTGTCACCAAACTGCCAAGGTCACCTAGTGGTTATGATATGATCTGGGTGATTGTTGACCGGCTGATAAAATCGGCACGTTTTATACCTATTAAGGAAACCGATGGACTCGAGCGGTTGGCTCGACTTTACCTTAAGGAGGTGGTTGCTCGGCACGGGGTGCCTGTTTCTATTATCTCTGATCGTGATTCTCGTTTTGCTTCGCATTTCTGGAAGGCTCTGCACAAGGCTTTGGGTACTCAGTTGGACATGAGTACGGCTTATCATCCGCAAACTGATGGATAGAGTGAGCGGACGATTCAAACCTTGGAAGACATGCTTCGAGCGTGTGTTATCGATTTTGGCAAAAGTTGGGAGATCCACCTGCCATTAGTGGAGTTCTCCTACAACAACAGCTACCACTCTAGTATCAAGGTAGCTCCGTTCGAGGCTCTTTACGGACGGAAATGTCGATCACCACTCTGTTGGGCCGAGGTGGGCGAGAGCCAGCTCACTGGTCCGGAACTTGTGTACGAAACTTCGGAGAAAATCGTACAGATTCGTCACCGGTTGGCTGCTGCACGGGACCATCAGAAGAGTTATGCCGATCGCCGTCGAAAACCTTTGGAGTTCCAGGTTGGGGACAGGGTACTTCTGAAAGTTTCACCATGGAAGGGCGTCATACGCTTTGGAAAGCGTGGCAAGCTTAACCCTCGTTATGTCGGACCATTCGCAATCCTGGATCGGATTGGACCGGTGGCATACAGACTTGACTTACCGGCAGAGCTCGGTAGTGTGCACAACGTCCTCCATGTGTCTAACTTGAAGAAGTGTTTGACTGATGAATCTCTCATTGTACCACTGGAAGAGATCAAGGTTGATGATCGTCTTCGCATTGTGGAAGAACCTGTCGAGATTCTCGCCTACAAGATTCGTAGCCTTCTTCGGAGTAAAATCCGCATTGTCAAAGTTCGTTGGAACTCGAATCGTGGACCGGAGTTCACATGGGAACGGGAGGATCAGATGAAAGCTAAATATCCTCATCTCTTTCCGAAGCGCGCGTTTGAATCGAGGCGTGTTACAGCTGAAGCGGAATGAATCTCGAGTCGAGATTCCTTTCAACGTGGGGATGATGTGACATCCGGTAATTTTCTTTTCGTTCTGTTCTTTTCGTTTCTTTCTTTTTTGGGGCTTTGCGCAATTTTCGGGACGAAAATTCTTTCAACGTGGGGATGATGTGACACCCGACATGTTTGGCTTAAACATATTAGTAACATCTAAGTCTACCTTAGCGAGAAACGTTATAAACAGACTTAACTGGGTTAGTTGAGTCGGGTCAAGTTAGGATTGTCCAGGGTGCAATGATCTGGAGGATCATTGGGAGTCGTTTTGGTAATACACTAGTACCGGGTTTTGTTGTTGGTGACATTACATGAACTAATTAAGTATATGTGTAGATTATGAGTCGTTTTGGTGATACACTAGTACCGGGTTCCGTTGATGGTGACATTACATGAACTAATTAAGTATATGTGTAGATTATGAGTCGTGTGGTGGATTATGTACATAGATGTATTTAAATGATGTGTAAATGATTATCTATGCTTAAATATGTTAAATATAGACTAAGGATGCATGCTTATGTGTTAAGATGTGTTAGAATGCGTTAAGCACGACAAACTGGAAAACTAGTTAAACATGGGTTCTGGTTCGACCACTTCGAGTGGACGAAGGAGAACATTTGTTTGGTACGACCCTTTGTAAATAGGCGAACCTGGGGTGTGGAATTGAAAGAATTCCCTTCGACCAGGACAGGGCTCATTCGACCATGTGGAAGGGTCGAAGGAGGCCACCTTCGACCATTGATATGGGGCGAAGGAGAATTAGTATAAATGCCCAACTTTGTCATTTTTCATCATTTCACAAACCCTAACCGTCTCAAAACACTCTCAAACGATTTTAATCACTAAGGAAGGAGTTTTTGCTCTTCTTTTTCATAATCTAACCTATCTACAACATCTAAACAAGAATCCAAGGTGTGTTCTTGATCCTAAACCTTTTTAAAGCATTTTAATTCGTTTTCATCTAACCCTAATTGTCCGGATCTGTTCTAAGGGTGTTTTCATGATTAAAAACCTTTTAAACATCTTTCTAAACCAAAACATTATCATTTGACATAGGTCTTCATGATGATAAACATATGTAAATTGTGTTATGTGGTGTTATGTGTTGATTCAATGATTTGCTGCTATATCTGTGATAGAAGCATGATATAGGATTGATATTGATGCTAGGTTATTGTTGTTTAGGGTTAGGATTGGATAGATGATGATATTATGGGTATTTGGGGGTTTTAACGAATCTAGACTTGATGCATGATATTTATGATCAATAGAACTAATACGGAAAGATCGAACACTCGACAAACTGAGCATTTTTTGTTGAATACGGATCGATTTCAAAAGTTTCCAAATTGGGTAAATTATTCATGCATGATAGTGATGTTTCCATAATTTTTACCATTATAGGAAAGGGATGAAACAGACGTATTATTGGGGAAATCGGTGGGGTTTTGTAGGGATAAGTTATTCATGCTTGACTGCTGTGTTTGATGATGTTTCGAGTCGTTTTGAATGTGTTTGAAGCGTTTTTAGGAAAATTTGCACAACAGGGGCGAACCTGGACTCCTTCGACCGATTGAAGGTGCGAAGGAGGAATCCAGGGTCGAACCTGGGTTTTGTTGGGCGAAAGTGGCAGAACGGTCGAAGGAGGCATCAAACGGTCGAAGGAGATTAAAAATGGGCGAAGGAGACTTAAACTGACTGGTTCGACCGTTCTGATGCAGAAATGAGATTTTTGATACAAACTAAGTGTTTTATGCTTGAACCTTATGTGTAATCTATGTGTACTTGATTAGTTAAGGTAATGGGTCACCAACGGGATGTCGGGTCGGTCTAGTGTGTCGGTTAAACATTTAAACACGTTTTAAAACATACTTGGTTACGATCTGGACAATCGGGGACTAGATAACCTTATGGTTATTAGTCGGAACACTTATGTGAACATTTTGATAGATCTTCGGTAGAGGGATTATCAAGGGCTTAACATCTTTACTTATAACCGAAGAACGCTATCTAAGGTGAGTTCACGGCCCCACTTTTACTGCTTTAATCTTTGGGGGAGAAAACATGCACTAAACTATTTGGTAACATATGTCATACTATGGTTTTAAACTTGTGTACTATACGATCTTTTAAAGTCCCGGGGGAAACCATGAATGTGCGGGGATGCACAATGAGGGAAATGTGGATAGATCTATTGGGCTTGACAAACCCCACTCGTCGGCTTGGAGGGCCGGGCGGGTGCATATTGTCTCGAACTGGTAACACTCGTAGCGTGGCTACAACACATCGGGCTGAACACATGGTAACAGTCTAGTAATGGTTTTCCAATCGTAGTAGTAACGAAACATACGCCTAGCTAGCGTACTTGGTAACATGGATATAGTATGGACATGGTAACATTCTGGTAACATTTGATAACATATTGAACAAACCTGTGAACTCACCAGCATTATATGTTGACATCTTTTGAGGGTGTAACAAGTTAACCAAACACATCCTTGAGTTTTTTTGTATTTCAATGATGCTATTCCAATTTCTACCATCTTGATCAATTAAACGCATAGGTCAAACAGGGAAATTATAATCAGTATGTAAACGCTTATAAGCTGGTGGAAGTTCCAAAGAATACTTTCGGACAATGTAGAAAAAGATAAAGATAATCAATATGTAACACATAAATTAAATACATAACTTTGAATATGTTTTAATAAACAATTGATAACAGAGTAAGATGACTGGCGTACCAAGTAATAGGGATTATTCGGACTGCGATACAATGCCCAAAAGAGTGGATACATTTGCAACAACTCTTTGAAAACTAAATCTCGGAAAATATAAAACAAACATTAAGACAATGAGTAATAAGTATCAAATTTTATATCCAAATATAATTATCAAAGTAAAACACTAAAATTAGACTAAAACAGTATACAACTAATAAAAAACAGGTTACATAAACCATAAAAGTTAATTTTGAAGATGTATCAAAATTCAGAAAAACAGTTGACTAACTTGTGGTGTTAGACAAACTAAAGTGCAAAAAAAGTACAAACTTATATATTTATAAACATAATAACTGATTATGGATAAGCAAACATTAATAATCCAATATTAGTTTATGAACAATAGAACAATTAGTTTGGATTCATATATTTGCAAACAAAATTTTAAAAAAATTACATAGACAAACGATCTATAGTTACAAAATCTATACAGTAAAGATCTAATGATGAATCCAAAAAACAATTAAAACATACTGAATACACTTTAAATTATAAACCTAATTACATGCATTATCAAGACGTGAAAATCTATAAACACGTGGTTCAATCTTACGTATTAGGGTTTCGAATATGGGGGTTTTATTGACAATGTGTTGATTAAACAATAAATGAGTACGATTGACAGTATATTATAAAGATTATTACATAAATGGACAAGATATCAATATATATAAACGTATGGTGCAAATCTGGGGGTATCTGCGTTAAAAATTGGTAAATAATTAAAAATCTATTCTGATCATGGTAATAAACATGTTGTAATCTAGTAATCAAATGTGTATACAACATTTATCATACCTGTCCTTCTGTAGAAAAACTTGAGAAGAAAAATAAAGAATGCGTAGGATAAGAAGTAATCAAATGAGTTTTAGATATGTTTTGGAATATTTGAAATCATTTGAAAACGTAGGTGGAGTGCTAGTCATGCAAGATTATAGGGAAATGAAATTAAGATACGGGTAATGATGAGGAAGATTGTGTCAACATTATAAAGAGGGGTCCCTTCAAATATCCTATTGATTTATTTTTTTAAAAAGTTATTGTTACATGTATACAACAAATAAATACATTTTCAAATAAAGTATATTCAAACCATTTGTCATATCAATAATTATAATTATAAATTGTATATATTGAAGGGTATTTAGGAACAATACAGCCTATAATTAACATTCATACAACCTGACTAACATTACAGTTGAAAGATGTTTATTGGTGTTTGCTTGATTAAGTCCAGTATCTCATTAAGAGGTCTGAATGGTTAAGCGGTTTGAATGGTTAAGTGTTGAATCATTAAGTTGACACTCGATTCTGGTTAGTTTTCTTGTCTCACATTGGCAAGAGACTATCATTAAAGTTTAGTCTAGTTTAATGCTTAATGAATGAGTGTTTAAATGAATATTTGAAGATATACATATATAAATATAAATTGATTATTGTGTATTTGTATTTGTTGTTTAAATGAATATTGGGAGACATACATATGAATGTGTATATAATTATGTATATACACATAAGGTATTTCACAAGATATCATATTCATATGTATGACAACCGATGATGAGTAATAGATACAATTTATAAACAAACGAATTTCACATTTATATATCAACAGTTGGTTTTTACATTTCGATCTAACTAATATTATGAAAACAATGTAATTATAAGAATACAAACATAAAGTTATAATAAAAATATATAATTAAAAATATTAAAACAAAATTTAAATTATATTAAGTAAATACAATTAAAAATAAAAAAACAAAAGACAAAACATATTTATTGAAAACTAAATAAACGGTGAAATACAAGTTTCATAATAAACAGATCCTCTCATTCCACGAAAACTATCAGCATGATATAGATAATCAAAATGCTCCTTAACGAGGTATAATTCAAATACTTGATTCCATGCTGAAATCCATATCCATGTACCATGATTGATCACATGTGCCATATCGCACAATTGACCATGAGAAAATTCACGAGCAAGTGTGAAAGATAGCTCCTTCCTCCAAATGTCACCATTCAATTTCCGAAGGTCAATAGAGAAATGTGGAAAACCTTTAGCCACAAACAAATGAATTACATCCTTGATACATACAATTCTACCTTGCGGAACCCAAATATCGTCAATAGAAGGAAATGATATCTTCTTGAATGTCTCAATGTTAACATCATACGTCAATAAAATGCTTTCTAAATCTAACCAACCCTTACAAACCGTAAAGCATAAGGTGTTCCCAGTAAACGTACCAACTGACCAATCATAATCTCTTTTGCTATATTTGTTTTCAGTTTCGCTTAATCCAGAAACGATTTTCCATGAAGCAGATTGTCTTGAGTAAACATAAGGAATAATAAACTCTTCATAACGTTTAATGTGTAATACTCTGTAGTCATTACTTGAATCTTTATAGATACCGACCGTATCAACTTTGTAGTTAAAATAATTATCAGATTCGTAATATGATAAAACTTTAATTAATTGTGTACTTGGATTCCAAAGACATAATGAACCAGCATTTTTATCGGAAATTAATAATAAACCATCCAAAGAGGACAAAATCTCAAAGTCATCAAAGTTTGTATTGTTAGGGAAAGCATGTATACGATCAACTACCGCATTCTGTTGGCCCCAAAACGTTTCATAAATAATAACTGAATCAGCTTCCTTCGTAATAAACCTTTTGCTTGTAATTTTATTCACCCGTTCAAGATGCATTTTAGCAAAATTTTGAGTTGACAGTTCGTATTTCCATTTTTTCGAAAGAACCTTCAAACGGTAAACTGTTTTAACAGGAAGTCTTGTAAATATTTCCGATAAAATTATATCGGCACTGAGATAACCCATAATATTAATAGAGAATGAATAGAACTGAAAATAAAAGAAACAAACAATAAGAAATTTAAAACAAATAGAATTGCAACAACAATGTTTAAGGATAAGTATGTTATCACAACTATTTGATATTTTAATTGTAACAATTAAACAATATCAAACACATGTATATACATAAGATCAAACTAAACTGTAGTTTTGATTATCAAATAAACAAAAATTGACAACCGTGTATGTCTTAATGTTTATTAGTAAATTCAATAAATTCAATATAAAAATTTAATTAGCAAAAAAAGTAAAGCACATGAGTAATGTTAACTTACAAACAGAATGTTGAAGGAAGATAAGTGCCGTATATTCAAGATTTCAAATACAGCAAACTATATTGAATTTGACCGAATCTATATAGGAAGATCAAAAGGATTGTATGTTTGTTAGTAAACAATGAAAATCCTATTGTTGTATATATATATATATAGTTAGTTAATCAAAACGAATCGATTACTATCCCGCAATTAATACATTTAATACCAACCGTGTAAAAATAATTCAATTATTGTTTCCATATTAATTTGATGCCCGACTTATTTGAGATGTAATAATCATTATATACTATGTTTTGTTAAACTCAAAGTAAGATGTTATTTTTTGAACAGAATCATTAATTATGGTAATTATCTTACTAAAATTTAACTTAAATGATCAATCATATTCAAACTTAAAAGATATCCTTGACATTTACAATAGGATATCTTCGTGAATGTATTGAGATTAACATCTTATATAAATAGCATTTTTTCAAAATATTACCAATACTTATACATATGACACAAAAACATTTATTAATACCAATCTATGTATAATAGATTTTTCATGTAAATGTGTTATACCAAACATTATAATAGCATGTATGGAAAAAAGGATTTTGGTAAAAAGTGTAAACAATGAAAGATAATTGGGAAGCAAACATTAGTCAATGCATATAATAAAATACCATAACATTAAGCTGTAACATTAATTTAAGTCTACATGAAACAAAGTTTTGAAATATACTGATTATAGTTACAAAACATGGGAAACATTAAACTAATTATATAATATCCAACATAAAAGACATTGCAACATGCATACAAAACAGGATAACCTCCAACTTGACTACATGGACGGTGAAATAAGTGATTCCAGAAAGAACGCTCCTCTTAGTCCACGAAAGGTATCTGCGTCATAAAGGTAGTCAAGTTGGAGGTGGTCCATGAAAACTTCAATAAGCTGTCCCCAATCAGCATCCAAAATCCATGTACCAGCATCCACTACATGTGTTACATCGACATCCTGACCAAATTTAAGCTGACAAACATGCGGGAATGATAATACCTTGTGCCAAAATTCAGAATCAAACTTCCAAAGATCAACAGAAAACTCAGGATCTTCATTAGTAAGGAAGATATGAAGGTTATCCATAATTTTTACTGTATGACATTGAGGAGCCCAAGATTCTTGAACACAAGGAATGATTAACTTTCTGAATGTTTCCATATTAACATCAAAAACAATGATAATGGTCTGAAAATCTAACCAATACTTAGAGACTGAAAAAAACAATGCATCTTTGCAGAAAGTACCATTCGACCATGCATAATCAATTGTATTGTATTTAGTTTCATTTAAGAAAGGTGTAAATCTCCATGCTTCAGCCCTCCTTGAGTACACATTCGGATGAATAATACCACCATGCCTTTTCAAATGTAATATCTTGATATCACCAGTTGAATCCATATACATTCCAGCAGTATCATATAGGTCATTGTACGGTAAACCAGATTGAGAATTAGATATTTGTGACACCTGGCATATTCAGGTTAATACTTTTCATACTTTACATACATACGTTTCATACTTTGCATACATACGAGTCTACCTCAACGAAAACATTGAAAACAACTACTTAATATCATATTCGATCGGGTCGGTTGAGTCGTGTCGATGATCCGGGAATCATCGGGAGTCGTTACAATGGTTCGAGAGATCATTGGGTGTCGGTCCATAACCATGTGTACAAGGATCGGCGATTTGTAGAATCGCCGGGCTTATTGCACAAACGCAAGTCTTGAGTCCCGGGAATTGGTGATCGGGTGGGAACGTGTTAGTTATCGTGCATTACATACTTATAATCATTATGCAACTTGTCGGTATGTGAAAACGTGTTTATATATGTTAAAATAGGTTTTAACGCGCCAAAAATCCGGATATATCTGCTATAGGCGATTAGGCCACTTAGGGAAGCCTAATCGCCAGTATAACTAGCAAATAGGAAGATGTTATGGGCGAATATAGGGCTATTCGCTAGTAGTACTAGCGAATAGAGCCCTAATCGCCTGCAAGGTCCTCGTACTCGCTTGAACTGCAGGTGACGACTAAAAACGCCTATAAATACCACCCTTATGTTTCAAAACATCATTTGTGAAACCCTAATACATCCCAAAGCCACCCACACCTTATCCAACCTCTGCAACACGTTTTTGAGCAAGAAATCACATTTCCAAGCCTTACACCCCATAATCTCACCATTTCAAGGTGTGTTCTTCATCCTAAACCTTTGTAATGATAAGGTTTTGATCCCTAAAGGTCCAGACCTGATTTATAAACATTTGTGTCTTTGAAAACTCATTAAAATCGGTTTCAAAACAAACCCAAACATCTATACTTGCTATATGTGATGTATTCATGCAGGATAGGATTTTTATCGTTTAAACATGATTGTTCTTGTGTTATTATTATGTTTCTGATCTAAATAAGTTAATATGATGATAACCTAGGAGTTTGAAGGTTCATAGATGTGTGATATTGATATTAGGCGTTTTGACCCGTTTGAGTGATTATGGTGGATTGATGATGATATGTTATGTTCTATTGATTGGTTGAGGTTAGGGTTTACTCTAGGATGATGCTAGAACAGTAGGATAATGTCGGATAACGTCGTTATGTGATGAAATATGAATATTTGCTAATTAGGGTAAGTTTTTCATGTTGATGTGATGCTTACATGCAAGTTATGCTATTTTGGGAATCCACATGCATTCGGGACGGCTAGGGTGATGATAAATTAGGGGTTTTTGCTTGAAATAGTTGGGTTAATGTTTTGGGTTGGGTATTGGGTGTTTACACATGTTTCAGATCTGATTTGGAGGGTTAAACGCGCAAAAAGGACGGAACAGATCAGAACTAGCGAATAGGAGTTCTAATCGCCATAACTATAGGCGATTAGCTCCTAATCGCCTGAACAATAGGTGATTAGGAGCCCTATTTGCCAATTTACTAGTGATTACAATCCTATTCCCCATTTTACTAGTGATTACAACCCTATTCCCCACTTTACTAGTGATTACAATCCTATTCCCCATTTTACTAGTGATTACAACCCTATTCCCCACTTTACTAGTGATTACAATTCTATTCCCCATTTTACTAGTGATTACAACTCTATTCACCATTTTGACCCTCCTAATCACTAGTTGACTTCTCCTAATCACATGTTTGCTTCCTAATCGCATGTACAGCTGCTATATGTATATTTTAACATCCCGAAACACGGGTTGACGCCTAGGAACATGCTAGGAACCCCGTGCCTTGTCCAATGACTTGGTAACACGTGTTCGGACTTAGTTATACGTTAATTGACTGATATGTTAGATTAGGTGAACTCTTGCGCGCATTAAGTGTTTAATTGCATATGTTGCATGATATCTTGCTTTCAGCTAACATGTGGGATGTCGGGTCACCAATGGTCGGGTCTTGCCTGATGTGGTCGGTTAAACGTTTAAACATCATTTCATATGTACACGGTTATGGTCTGGACTACTAGTGTAACATTACGCATTTATAACTTGTACGTTACGATCACCATGAATAAAAACGTCAAGTTTTAGTATTATTGTTCGCATTTAATTATTATTGTGGCATTTTTTTTGAAACCCTAATACTATAATAATTATACATAATATACTTATATATATTAGATAAATGTCAAAAAATTAAAGCTTGGGCCGGGATTCGAACCCGCGTCCAAGCCGGCCCATATGCTCACACGTTCTAACCAGCTGATCTACACGATCATCTTGTTTCTTTTCCAGCTTAAAATGTATTTAACATGACCTTGGCCCTTCACAGTTGACTTGGAAAGTCAACTCTGACAGCCAACTTCCATAATTATACATCGTGAACGTGTTTTTGATACAAGAATGGTATGATATCGTGATTACCAGCCTATCATGAGTCATATACACGTATTATCATCTTTAATTCGTACCAATTATGCTTAATTAGACGAAACCCAATTAATTCGTGGTCAACCTTACCAATTCGATGATCTAGACCACCACACTATAAATTAAGCATCATTGGACATTCACAACTCGCCTACTACTCTCTTCCAATCCCCAATTTCTCTTATTAATCTTCTGTTCTTGAATTTTTTATCGTGTTTTGACTTCAACCATTGACTGATCAATCCATTAGCAATCGTGTTTGTAAGTCTGGTTTTTTTGATGGGTTTTATTGTTCGGCATCCACACAACATTAACCCTAAGGTTAATTGGGTTAATGTTGTGTGATTTGTTCAATTGCAGAAACTAGGGCTCGTATGTTTCATTTGGGGAAGAACACGATTTTTGCATATGATATATATTTTAAACAAACTGAAACCAAACACAACCACTGGTCTAGACCAAGTGGTTGTGCCTGGTGTCTTTTGAACCGGCCACGCGGGTTCGACCCACAGCAGCCACACCACTTTTCTTTTTGTTTTGTTTTAATTAAAAACAATCAAGTTTTTAAATATTACTTGTATTTTAAAAAAATTCATTTTAAAATACTAAAACAATTTTAAAAATTCTACAAAAATTATTTTGTATTAATCTAATGAAAAAGTTTAAGATACAAATTTTAGTTTTCAAAAATTTATTTATTTAATATATAAAATAAATAAATCAAGTTTATTCTATTTTATTTATAAAATTCTATAAAAATATCAAAACGATCTTATAAATTTCCACAAAAATTTCCGAGTTTTTATAACAATAAACTTTTCTGAAATGATTTTTATTTCTGAAAAATCATTTATTTAATATTTTTAATCAATTTTTGTTAATTTTAATCATAATTAAATCATAATAAATTCATTTTTCAATATTTTTGCACCAAAATTATATATAAATTATTTCTGATTATTTGGAACAGAAATATAATTTTTAATCTAATAAATCTTTAATTTTAGTATTGTTAAATATTAAAGTTACATTTTGACAATTTGAAATAAATAGATTTAATATTCTATTTTTAAGAAAATAATTTTATAAAAATTATTTTTATACTTTAAACACATTATTGTGACCATCTTAAATTCAAATTTTATAAAAAGACTTTCATTTATTTAACTATCAAATTTCTCTTATTTATTAAAACATTTTTATTATTAACCCAACAAATGTTTATCCCCAAATCGAAACCCTAGAATATACTTGTAGACTAGATAGACTTAGACTTATTTGTTACCTTATACATAGGGTAATACTTGGCAATCTTTGGGGCTACACTCATACTATTTCTCAAGACTTAATACTATACTAAGGTGAGTTTACGTAACCATGTTTATGCAATTCTTTATACTTGCAACAATATACTTAAGCAATTCTACATGCATGTCTAGTTGTAAACTTTAATGCCTCATGAATTAGACAACAACAACAGTTTCAACGAGTTTCAACATTACATAATCATTAGCTATGGCCAAGCCGGCGATACTCAATAATAGATCTATTGGATTGACAATCCCACCCGGATACGTGTACCTCCTACATAGGTAGCGTGGGTGATTGTTATCGTTCCAACATATTATTAAGGTGAACCGTGGATGACGGGATGGACCTAAACTAGTCAAAGGTTTGATTATGTCGATTCAACATATCATGTTTATTCATGTTGACTTAAACTTGCGATAGACATATGAATTGCTAAACTTTTATACTAAAACTATTTGCTTGACATGGCTTATGTATTCTCACCAACTTCTAGTTGACCCCCCCCCCCATTTTTCCAAACTCAACAGGAAACACTGATGCTTGAAGTCTAGAGCTAGCATGAGGAGATATTTGAAGCTTTGTTTGATTATTTGATGTACGAATTCTTGTAGAACAATTGTATGTAATTTATTTAAATCATATAATGAAATTTATTATTCAGCATGAGCTACTGAACAATCATCAATACGTGACATCCCGATGTTTCCGCCATCGATTGGGGTGTTACAGATTGGTATCAGAGCCATGGTTATAGGGAATTAGGTTATTAGAAAAATAATCTAGTCTATAACCATAAGATTTAACCAGTACTTGCTTCTTTTACTTGCTATTCTCTATCTCCCTCCTACTTCTTATCCCTACAAGAAGATTGCTCTCCATCACAAGATCTACTCTTAGACTAGTAGGACAAATCCTCAGGTTTAGCCTGAATCACCTTGAGATCCCGTCGAAGTTCTAGATTTTAATAACGAACACGTGCAATCTGGAAGGGTGAACGCCTGTATTCTGAGTCTTCTGTCTAGGATGACATTGCGCATATATCCCAATCAGACGAGGGACCCGGATGCCTACCTGGGAATTCTCGGGATGAGTGTTCACTTATAGGCTAAAGCATGTCTTCATTATGTTATTAGAATCTAGAATCTTTGATAAGTCAACGTTTTCGTTTATTCGTTTTTATTAATGAATAAATGATTACATTCCTTATATTACCTCGTTCATTTCATTGTGTCTCTTACAGATCATGCCTCCACGTCGCAGCACTCGCAATAACAATGGTGGTAATCATGAGGAAGGAAATAGCAACAATAACAACCATGACGCTAACCACAACAACAACAATAACAATGGTGTTGATGCCCAACTGGCTGCGATCATTTCCCAACAAATGGCGCAGCAAATCGCGACTCTGGTCCCTAACCTAGTAGCTCAAGTCATCCAGATGAACGGCAACGGGAACGGTAACGGCAACGGGAACGGTAATGGAAACGAGAACGGAAATGGAAACCACAACGGGAACGGGAATGGTCTCCCAGCTTGCACTCTTAAGCACTTTAATTCCTGTAATCCCCCTAAGTTCAGTGGAGAAGAAGGAGCTACGGGACTTCTACAATGGTTCGAGGGCATTGAGAATACCTTCATTAACAGTGAGTGTCCCGATAACTTAAAGGTCCGTTATGCCATGAGTGTTCTTCACAAACGAGCACTCACTTGGTGGAATGAAGAAAAGCGCACCCGCGGAGCTGAAGCTGCACTGGCCTTAACTTGGGATCAAGCTAAAGACATTATGAAGGCAGAGTTCTGCCCTCGTAATGAAATCAAGAAGCTGGAAGATGAGTTTCATGATCTTGCTCAAAATAGTGGAGAAAACCTTGCCTACAACACTCGTTTTCACGAACTTAGTCTACTGCTACCACACAAGGTCACCCCTTTGCCTATTGCGATTGAAAAATACATTGGTGGCTTACCGATGCAGATTCAAGACATGGTGTGGGGAAGGAACCCTGCTACTTTGGAGGAAGCAAAGCGTTTGGCAGCCACCCTAACAGATAACCATGTGAAGGCAGGAACCCTGACTCGGAAAGGGGAAAAGAAAACTGTTGCGAAGGATACTCCCCAACCTGCCGTTGAAATCAAAACTGAGGCCTCAACCAATGGAAGGCGCTAGGTCAGGAATTTTGCAATAGACGCCACTGTCCCACCCAACAAGAAACAATACAACGGGAACCAACCTAAGTGTGACACCTGCCAGTATCACCACCCAACCCAAGTGCCCTGCCGTCAGTGTACCAATTGTCAAAGGTATGGACATCTTGCGGATGCTTGTCGAATTCCTGCTACAAACGCCCTTGCTGCTCCAAATAACCCCGCTAGGGACCCTCCAGCTACTTAACAGCAAACTCCACTATTTGAATGATGTCTGCTTTTTAAATTCTATGTATTGACGTTTTTAATTCAAGTAATAAATTCTAGTATTATCATAAACACCTGGATGCATGCTTGTTTGAATGTGAACTAATTGTTATATCTATATTTAAATCATACTTGCTTACTTGTATAACAATTAGTTGACTACCAAACAACCTACTCAACGATTGGTAGAGGTCATCATGTCTTTCCAACAGTCGGGAGAGGCCCTACAACCTGCTCAACGACTGGAGGAGACTATCGAACCTGCTCAACAATCGGTAGAGTAATAAAAGGACGCAAAACCCTAATGTAAGGTAAATTGGTAATTACGGTCCGGAACGTAATCATGAATTTACAGGTACGTTAAGGTAGTGTGAAATTTTATCAAGGTTTTCGGTAGTTGACCAATTGTAAACCTGGTGTTTTTCTTTTAACTTCGGGACGAAGTTCCTAAAAGTAGGGGAGACTGTAACATTACGCATTTATAACTTGTACGTTACGATCACCATGAATAAAAACGTCAAGTTTTAGTATTATTGTTCGCATTTAATTATTATTGTGGCATTTTTTTTTGAAACCCTAATACTATAATAATTATACATAATATACTTATATATATTAGATAAATGTCAAAAAAATTAAAGCTTGGGCCGGGATTCGAACCCGCGCCCAAGCGGGCCCATATGCTCACACGTTCTAACCAGCTGATCTACACGATCATCTTGTTTCTTTTCCAGCTTAAAATGTATTTAACATGACCTTGGCCCTTCACAGTTGACTTGGAAAGTCAACTGTGACAGCCAACTTCCATAATTATACATCGTGAACGTGTTTTTGATCCAAGAATGGTATGATATCGTGATTACCGGCCTATCATGAGTCATATACACGTATTATCATCTTTAATTCGTACCAATTATGCTTAATTAGACGAAACCCAATTAATTCGTGGTCAACCTTACCAATTCGATGATCTAGACCACCACACTAAAAATTAAGCATCATTGGACATTCACAACTCGCCTACTACTCTCTTCCAATCCCCAATTTCTCTTATTAATCTTCTGTTCTTGAATTTTTGATCGTGTTTTGACTTCAAGCATTGACTGATCAATCCATTAGCAATCGTGTTTGTAAGTCTGGTTTTTTTGATGGGTTTTATTGTTCGGCATCCACACAACATTAACCCTAAGGTTAATTGGGTTAATGTTGTGTGATTTGTTCAATTGCAGAAACTAGGGCTCGTGTGTTTCATTTGGGGAAGAACACGATTTTTGCATATGATATATATTTTAAACAAACTGAAACCAAACACAACCACTGGTCTAGACCAAGTGGTTGTGCCTGGTGTCTTATGAACCGCCCACGCGGGTTCGACCCACAGCAGCCACACCTCTTTTCTTTTTGTTTTGTTTTAATTAAAAACAATCAAGTTTTTAAATATTACTTGTATTTTAAAAAAATTCATTTTAAAATACTAAAACACTTTTAAAAATTCTACAAAAATTATTTTGTATTAATCTAATGAAAAAGTTTAACATACAAATTTTAGTTTTCAAAAATTTATTTATTTAATATATAAAATAAATAAATCAAGTTTATTGTATTTTATTTATAAAATTCTATAAAAATATCAAAACGATCTTATAAATTTCCACAAAAATTATTCTGAGTTTTTATAACAATAAACTTTTCTGAAATGATTTTTATTTCTGAAAAATCATTTATTTAATATTTTTAATCAATTTTTGTTAATTTTAATCATAATTAAATCATAATAAATTCATTTTTCAATATTTTTGCACCAAAATTTTATATAAATTATTTCTGATTATTTGGAACAGAAATATAATTTTTAATCTAATAAATCTTTAATTTTAGTATTTTTAAATATTAAAGTTACATTTTGACAATTTGAAATAAATAGATTTAATATTCTATTTTTAAGAAAATAATTTTATAAAAATTATTTTTATACTTTAAACACATTATTGTGACCATCTTAAATTCAAATTTTATAAAAAGACTTTCATTTATTTAATTATCAAATTTCTCTTATTTATTAAAACATTTTTATTATTAACCCAACAAATGTTTATCCCCAAATCGAAACCCTAGAATATACTTGTAGACTAGATAGACTTAGACTTATTTGTTACCTTATACATAGGGTAATACTTGGCAATCTTTGGGGCTACACTCATACTATTTCTCAAGACTTAATACTATACTAAGGTGAGTTTACGTAACCATGTTTATGCAATTCTTTATACTTGCAACAATATACTTAAGCAATTCTACATGCATGTCTAGTTGTAAACTTTAATGCCTCATGAATTAGACAACAACAACAGTTTCAACGAGTTTCAACGAGTTTCAACATTACATAATCATTAGCTATGGCCAAGCCGGCGATACTCAATAATAGATCTATTGGATTGACAATCCCACCCGGATACGTATACCTCCTACATAGGTAGCGTGGGTGATTGTTATCGTTCCAACATATTATTAAGGTGAACCGTGGATGACGGGATGGACCTAAACTAGTCAAAGGTTTGATTATGTCGATTCAACATATCATGTTTATTCATGTAGACTTAAACTTACGATAGACATATGAATTGCTAAACTTTTATACTAAAACAATTTGCTTGACATGGCTTATGTATTCTCACCAACTTCTAGTTGACCCCCCCCCATTTTTCCAAACTCAACAGGAAATACTGATACTTGAAGTCTAGAGCTAGCATGAGGAGATATTTGAAGCTTTGTTTGATTATTTGATGTACGAATTCTTGTAGAACAATTGTATGTAATTTATTTAAATCATATAATGAAATTTATTATTCACCATGAGCTACTGAACTATCATCAATACGTGACATCCCGATGTTTCCGCCATCGGTTGGGGTGTTACAACTAGGACTAATCAACCTACGGGTTGTTAGTCTAACACCTTATACGCTCGTCATGATAGGTCACTAGTATTTGGTGCCGTCTATTGAGCAGGTTTACTTGTCTTAGTGTGAGGAGCAGCATCACGTGAGTTTCACGGCCCCACTTTACGTTTTACACTTTGGGGGAGACACATGCTTATACATATTTCATAAATGATCATGTTATACTAGTGTTAAATTCATTTGTGCTATACGATACGTAAAGTCCCGGGGAAACCATGAATATGCTGGGTAGCATAACAGGGGAAAATGTGGATAGATCTACTGGGATTGACAGACCCCACCCGTCGGCTGGGAGCCGGGCGGGTGCATATTGTCTCGGTCATAAGCTTAATCGTTTCGGGCAAAATCATATATCGTTGTCTGTAATGGTTTCTGGTCGTAGCAGTATTATTCATGCGTCTAGCTAACGCTATCATTTCTAACATAGTGATAACATGATGGCTTTTATTACTTAAACGTTTAATATAAAACCTGTGAACTCACCGGCATTATTTGCTGACGTTTTTAGCATGTTTGTCTCAGGTCGTTGAGGTAGCAGCTTATCATAGGCGCACGGAGTCCCACGGCGTCTAGGTTTCATATGCATTTTACTTAGCTTTTTCAGACTTACGTACTTTTGCATTTTGGGTTTGTAATAAAGTTTACGCTTCCGCAGCGATGGATTTATGAAAACTTGATGGTTTGTTTATGTCATTTTTACGTATCATATAGTGTCGTTTATTGTGACCGTTGACTTAGATCCTGGTTTGTCACGCGCCTCGCGGTAAAACCCCGCACGTTGAATTTGAGGGTGTGACAGATTGGTATCAGAGCCACTCCTGTGCCGTTCGGGATGGTGGGTACATACCTCATCAGGGACGATGAGACTTTAACGGGGGTGAATGTGACACCCTAGGAAAATCCCACATCGGCCGTGGCCAGGAGAGATCCTTGGTTCATAAGTAATATTCTGCCTCTTAAATCACCAATGCGTTTTGGGGCTTAATGTTAGTGGATGAGAGGAGAACTCCACAGTTAAGCGTGCTCAGGTGGGAGAAATTTCAGGATGGGTGACCTCCTGGGAAGTCTCCACTAGGCAACCAAAAACAAATCCGTGAGCTCTGGATTGTGACATCCGTCACTTTTATTTTTATATATAATAATAATGATAATAATCATATTTTTTTTAGACTAACTAAACCCAACAACATACCCAAACAAACCAAGCCAAAACCACCTTGCTTCTATTATTTTTGGAGCCCACCAATGCCAGCCCAACAAGAAAGCCGGCCCATCAGTCCAGCCCACTTCCCTTATCAGTTTAAAAAAAATGTTGTTTTGCCCCTGCCGGGACTCGAACCCGGCAGGAGGCGGGTCTGAGCCAAGCAACACCAACGCACACACCACTGAGCCAAGCCTCTTTTCTTGTTATTATTCCAACCCGATTTATATATATACGTTGCCCCGTCTGTTTTTCCTTCTTCCTTTCTTCCTGAAACGCACGCTGCAGCCAAAAAGGGAAACACCAAGCCTCCAATCTCGCCGAATTCATCTATAATTAATTCATTATGTTGAACGATAATTAAGCAAGTCAAACCTATACATAATCATCACGTTTAGATTGCTCTATCCTTTCTAATTGGGTATATTCACGCGTATGAATCATTAATGGGTCAAAAACTTCTAAATACATAATCACGAGTTGTTAGTATAAATTGGTACCTTCTACACAAGCTAAAAACGCCGAAAACCTCTTTCCCTATCTCTAATTTCTGTATAAATTCATCATACGAAGCTTCTTGTTCATGGTTGACTTTTTCGGTTGACTAAGCATAAACACACGACATCATTCTTGTAAGTTCAATATTTGTTGTGGTTTTCATTGTTCGGCCCTTTGTGAACAATAGCCCCAAAGATTCAGGGGCTATTGAACACGAATTGAATGAGTTTAGGAATTAGGGTTCGCTTGGTATGAAATTGGGGAAGAACACAAACAGTTTTTGTATATAATTATTTTAGAACAGGAAATAAACAAAACGAACTCCTAGATCAGCTGGTTGGCCCCTTCTCACAAAAGCTCTGAACCGGATCAGGTCTGGGGTTCGATCCCTGCAACCTACAAACTTTTTTTTCCTTCTTATATACATATATTTTACATATTAAACTTTTAAAAATAGTTTTTAAATACTAAACGTGGCTTATAAATTCTATAAAAATTATTATATGATCTCCAGATAATAAAGTTCATCATTCAATTTTTAGTTTTCCAAAAAAAAATTTATTTAATATATATTATTAATAATACAAGTTTATTCATTTATATTTATTAAATTCTATAAAAATATCAAAACGACTTTGTTAAATTCCACAAAAATTATCCTAAACTTGTATATTCTTAAACATTCCAGAAAATATTTTTATTTCAGAAAAACCGTTTATTTTATATTTTTAATCAATTTTTGTTAGTTTTAATCATAAATAAATCATAATAAATTCATTTCTCAATATTTTTGCACCAAAATTTTATATAAAGTATTTCTAACTATCTAGAACTGAAATACAATTTTTAATTCAGAAAATCTTTGATTTTAATATTTTTAGATATTAAAGTCATATTTTGACTATTTGAAATAATTAGATTAAATATTCTATTTTCAAGAAAATAATTGTATAAAAATTATTTTCATACTTAAAACCTTATGTTGGGACTATATTAAACTTATAACTTTACAAAGAGACTTTTATTTATTTATTTATTAAATTTCTTATATTTAATAAACAATTTGTTTATTAATCAAATAAACGTTTATCCCCAATTCGAAGCCCTAGAAATACATGTATCTTAGAGTTATTTCCCTTACACGTTATCAAATACTTTAGGTTGATCATTTGGGAGTAATCTCAATTCATATCTCGTTGTCCAGTTAAATCTCAAACTACTACGTGAACTGTGAGTATTACTTATCCCCTTTTTCCGCTTTTACAACTTTTGGGGTGATTCATGCACAAGTATACAAAAGTTTCATATTCATTTACACATACATTTTTATTCATTTACAATTCATATACGTGTCTTGATTATCTTTGTGCTTATGCTTGAACATGAACGTAGCTTACATACAAAATCATACATACAGACATAACTTTGTGTTATGGTGCTCTTTACATACAGACATAACTTTATGTTATGGTGCTCTTTACATACAGACATAACTTTGTGTTATGGTGCTCTTTACATACAGACATAACTTATGTTATGGTGCTCATTACATACAGACATAACTTGGTGTTATGGTGCTCATTATCAAATTCATTGTACAACTTTACATGTGATTCTTGTCTTGTTTGGTTACTTGCGTGTTTACATAATGCCTTGGTGATGCTAGACACATGAATTGTACTACCTTTTCAAACTTATACTATATGTACAAAACTAAGTAGTACTCACCAACATCATATGTTGACAAAATTATTTTCGTGCATGTTTCAGGATAAGCTGCTTGACGCTTCACATAGGACTTTGGACTTAGACTAAATCAATCAATTATCTTTATTTTTGTTGTATTGTACTTCATTTCACATGTTGTAAAACAATACTCAATAATCATATATTTACATTTTAGTACCATGAGCTTTTGAACAATCGTCACTACGTGGCACCTCGATGATTCCGCCATCGGTTGGGGTGTTACAGATTGGTATCAGAGCCATGGTTATAGGGAACTAGGTTACTAGATAAAATAGGCCTAGACTATAACCGAATTTCAACTTTCATGCATTATACTTCCTAAGCTACCTTACCCTCATTTCCCTCTACTTTCCTTCTTCTATCTTTTCCTTCTTCTCTCTCTCCATTCTTCTTATCTTTCATCATGGTGCATAGAGATGGTGTCCTACAAGGAGTGGAAAGTCTACATCAGTATGGAACAGGGACAGTACCTTTCATGAAGACACTCTTAGGCATAATGCCTACTCTTATTTTTGCTTCTTCAAAGTTGTTGAAATTTAATGAGTGTGATAAGGACGCGTGCAATCTGGAAGGGTGGATGCCTGTACACTGGGTTTTCTGGCATAGGCAAGCATAGCGCATAAATCCATTTACGGACCTGTTATGCTTACCTGGGGATTCCTGGAGTGAGTGTCCACTTATAGGCTAAAGCATGTCTTCTTTGATCGCCATTGGGTCCAACCCCTTTGAAAAGTCAACGTTCTTGTTGGGCTTTACAGCTAGACAAGGGCACTCCAAGCATTTATGCAAGTTTTTCAATAATACTCTCTCGTTTCATATACAATATTCTGTATATCATGATTTTCATATATTGCTTACAAGTTCACACTTTCATAATCATTTGTACAGTTATACACTCACATTTTCTAATCTCATGATTATTCATTGACTAGATGTCTGCTCGCCGCATGCTCCGTGATGTCCGCCGACGCCCTGTTCATGCTTCTGGACAACGTTCTGATCGTCGCCTCGCGTCTTTAGTCGCTAAGGAAATTGCTGCAGTAATCCCAAACCTTGTCAGTGAGATAACCCAGAATAGTAACAGTGCCAACACGGGGAGTACGACTCAATTTCGGTGCACTTTCAAACACTTTAACTCCTGCAACCCCACAAAATTCACTGGTGAGGAGGGTGCTACTGGCCTTCTCCAATGGTTTGAAAGCATGGAGAGTACTTTTGTGAACAGTGAATGTCCTGATGAACTCCGCGTTCGCTATGCTACTAGTGTCCTCCAAAAGGGAGCTCTAACCTGGTGGAATGGCGAAAAGCGCAATCGAGGAGCTGATACTGCATTATCTTTGTCATGGGCTGAAGTTAAGGAACTCATGATCGCCAAATTTTGCCCCAGGAACGAAATTAGGAAGCTGGAGGATGAGTTTCGTGAACTCAAACAAGACAGTGGAGAGAATCTTGCGTATAATACCCGATATCATGAGCTTAGCATATTGGTTCCACACATGGTCACCCCGGTCTCTCGAGCAATCGAGAAATATATCGAGGGATTACCTGACCTGATACAAGACGTAGTAACTGGGAGCAAATCTACTACGGTAGAGGAAGCCATCCAGCTTGCAGCCACTTTAACAGATAAACACGTAAGGAAAGGAAACTTGGTTAGGAAGGGCACCAAGACGTCTGCTGAGAAAGCCACCCATGCTGTTGAATCATCTAACACTGTATTAGCAAAGGCCGCCACTACTGCTTCGAACTCTAAGAGACGAATGGGCAATAATCAGAATCATGCCGTTGTGGATCCTGTAACTCAGCCTCCTATCAAGAAAGCCTACACGGGAGTCCATCCTCAATGCAACACTTGCAAGTATCATCACCCTGCAAATCTTCCATGTCGTCAATGCACTAGATGTGGAAGGTTTGGACACTTTGTCACTACTTGTCGAGTAATGGTTGGGACACAGGGTAATCATCAAACAGCTGCCCAGGAACCACTACAGATTTCTAACGGTCGGGCATGTTATCATTGTAGAGACCCTAACCACATGCGACCTCAATGCCCTAAATTGAATAATGTAAACCTGGTGGCACATGGACGAGCTTTCGATATCAATGTCAACGAAGCAAACGGCCAGGATGACGTTAACCCCCTTGGCTAAGCCATGGATGGAACCTTCTTAAGACTCGGGAATCCGACACTTGCGTTTTCATTTTCTTGATTCTATTTTCATTTTGTACCCAATTTTGTCGCACTCATTAGCATACAACATCTAGAAACTTCCTTGCATACTATTGTGTATTAACACAGATTGGAAATTTATCATATTGATTACGTTTATTTTAATCATACAAGACTCTACCTTACATTCATTTGAAACGTTTGGACTTGACACTTGATCTTACAGAGCTTTTCTAAGAAAAACATCATTGCTTGAGTGAAACCTGATTTTTTCCTTAATTCAACTATTCATTGAACATTTAATTATTCATGATACTCGTAAACTATTCCTATAGGCCACTAAGATAACACTTACACTCAATGGTTGTAATGCTTACAAACTTGTTTGCATATGTGTATTATCCATGCAACTCAGATAAACATTTCATTTAAAGGGCTCCTCGGACGAGTGGTAGCCCATACTTAAATACTATTATGCTTACAAGTCATTGAAAACCCATGCAATTGGCCTCATTATTACATGGTCTCATTTCATTGATAACATCTCATTGTAACTCAACGTGTTTGTTGTGTCATCTTCTTGTGAAATTTATTTGCGTTAATGTGTTGTTAGAATAGGATCATAGAATGACATAAAACCCTAATGTAAGGTAAATTGATGATTCCGGTCCGGAACGTAATCATGAATTTACAGGTACGTTAGGGTAGTGTGAAATTCTATTAAAGTTTTTGGGAAGACGTCCAGTACGTTTTCAAGGTATCAAAGGTGTGGTGGGTTAGCTGCGATACACCCTGTATACAAACACTAATGATGCATTGAAAGTGAGACTGGAAGTCGGACCAGGAACAAACTCTGTTTACTTGGTAGTTCATTTAGTCTTTCTGTAGTCAATCAACTTGTACATTTATCATAGGATTCCTAAAACTTGAAACTTAGTGAATTACTAGATCTTTATCTTCCTTATTACTCGAGACGGACCTAATCCAAACCCTTAACTCACACCTATCAAACCTCATATCCAAATCATTCGAATTTTCTAAACCACAGTTATCTTAAAAAAAAAATTTTTTACCCAAGCATCCATAACCCTATGTTTCTAATAACTTCGGGACGAAGTTTCTAAAAGTAGGGGATGCTGTGACATCCGTCACTTTTATTTTTATATATAATAATAATGATAATAATAATAATAATAATAATAATAATATTTTTTTAGACTAACTAAACCCAACAACATACCCAAACAAACCAAGCCAAACCCACCTTGCTTCTATTATGTTTGGAGCCCACCAATGCCAGCCCAACAAGAAAGCCGGCCCATCAGTCCAGCCCACTTCCCTTATCAGTTTAAAAAAAAATGTTGTTTTGCACCTGCCGGGACTCGAACCCGGGCAGGAGGCGGGTCTGAGCCAAGCAACACCAACGCACACACCACTGAGCCAAGCCTCTTTTCTTGTTATTATTCCAACCCGATTTATATATATACGTTGCCCCGTCTGTTTTTCCTTCTTCCTTTCTTCCTGAAACGCACGCTGCAGCCAAAAAGGGAAACACCAAGCCTCCAATCTCGCCGAATTCATCTATAATTAATTCATTATGTTGAACGATAATTAAGCAAGTCAAACCTATACATAATCATCACGTTTAGATTGCTCTATCCTTTCTAATTGGGTATATTCACGCGTATGAATCATTAATGGGTCAAAAACTTCTAAATACATAATCACGAGTTGTTAGTATAAATTGGTACCTTCTACACAAGCTAAAAACGCCGAAAACCTCTTTCCCTATCTCTAATTTCTGTATAAATTCATCATACGAAGCTTCTTGTTCATGGTTGACTTTTTCGGTTGACTAAGCATAAACACACGACTTCATTCTTGTAAGTTCAATATTTGTTGTGGTTTTCATTGTTCGGCTCTTTGTGAATAATAGCCCCAAAGATTCAGGGGCTATTGAACACGAATTGAATGAGTTTAGGAATTAGGGCTCGCTTGGTATGAAATTGGGGAAGAACACAAACAGTTTTTGTATATAATTATTTTAGAACAGGAAATAAACAAAACGAACTCCTAGATCAGCTGGTTGGCCCCTTCTCACAAAAGCTCTGAACCGGATCAGGTCTGGGGTTCGATCCCTGCAACCTACAAACTTTTTTTTCCTTCTTATATACATATATTTTACATATTAAACTATCTAAACGAGGTTTATAAATTCTATAAAAATTATTATGTGATCTCCAGATAATAAAGTTCATCATTCAATTTTTAGTTTTCCAAAAAAAAATTATTTAATATATATTATTAATAATACAAGTTTATTCATTTATATTTATTAAATTCTATAAAAATATCAAAACGACTTTGTTAAATTCCACAAAAATTATCCTAAACTTGTATATTCTTAAACATTCCAGAAAATATTTTTATTTCAGAAAAACCATTTATTTTATATTTTTAATCAATTTTTGTTAGTTTTAATCATAAATAAATCATAATAAATTCATTTCTCAATATTTTTGCACCAAAATTTTATATAAATTATTTCTAACTATCTAGAACTGAAATACAATTTTTAATTCAGAAAATCTTTGATTTTAATATTTTTAGATATTAAAGTCATATTTTGACTATTTGAAATAATTAGATTAAATATTCTATTTTCAAGAAAATAATTGTATAAAAATTATTTTCATACTTAAAACCTTATGTTGGGACTATATTAAACTTATAACTTTACAAAGAGACTTTTATTTATTTATTTATTAAATTTCTTATATTTAATAAACAATTTGTTTATTAATCAAATAAACGTTTATCCCCAATTCGAAGCCCTAGAAATACATGTATCTTAGAGTTATTTCCCTTACACGTTATCAAATACTTTAGGTTGATCATTTGGGAGTAATCTCAATTCATATCTCGTTGTCCAGTTAAATCTCAAACTACTACGTGAACTGTGAGTATTACTTATCCCCTTTTTCCGCTTTTACAACTTTTGGGGTGATTCATGCACAAGTATACAAAAGTTTCATATTCATTTACACATACATTTTTATTCATTTACAATTCATATACGTGTCTTGATTATCTTTGTGCTTATGCTTGAACATGAACGTAGCTTACATACAAAATCATACATACAGACATAACTTTGTGTTATGGTGCTCTTTACATACAGACATAACTTTATGTTATGGTGCTCTTTACATACAGACATAACTTTGTGTTATGGTGCTCTTTACATACAGACATAACTTATGTTATGGTGCTCATTACATACAGACATAACTTGGTGTTATGGTGCTCATTATCAAATTCATTGTACAACTTTACATGTGATTCTTGTCTTGTTTGGTTACTTGCGTGTTTACATAATGCCTTGGTGATGCTAGACACATGAATTGTACTACCTTTTCAAACTTATACTATATGTACAAAACTAAGTAGTACTCACCAACATCATATGTTGACAAAATTATTTTCGTGCATGTTTCAGGATAAGCTGCTTGACGCTTCACATAGGACTTTGGACTTAGACTAAATCAATCAATTATCTTTATTTTTGTTGTATTGTACTTCATTTCACATGTTGTAAAACAATACTCAATAATCATATATTTACATTTTAGTACCATGAGCTTTTGAACAATCGTCACTACGTGGCACCTCGATGATTCCGCCATCGGTTGGGGTGTTACATGGATGGACAAAGCGGACAATATTGGTGGTGAGAGGGGTCGGATGTTACAAATGGTATCAGAGCCCGGTGCTGCACCTA
Source organism: Ambrosia x helenae (assembly GCA_030844895.1). Taxonomy (NCBI): domain Eukaryota; kingdom Viridiplantae; phylum Streptophyta; class Magnoliopsida; order Asterales; family Asteraceae; genus Ambrosia; species Ambrosia x helenae. The sequence continues at coordinate 37,744,001 of CM061223.1, read as the reverse complement.
TTGCCCGAGCTCCTTACCGCCTTGCACCTCCCGAGATGCAAGAATTATCTAATCAACTGCAGGAGTTGTTGGACAAAGGATTCATTCGACCTAGTTCATCCCCGTGGGGAGCTCCTATCCTATTTGTCAAAAAAAAAAGATGGGAGCCTTCGTATGTGCATTGACTACCGGGAACTGAACAAGGTAACCATCAAGAATCAATACCCACTTCCTCGTATTGATGATTTATTCGATCAGCTCCAAGGCTCTAGTTTTTATTCCAAGATAGATCTGAGGTCTGGATATCATCAATTGCAGGTGCAAGAAGCTGACATTCCAAAGACCGCCTTTTGTACACGTTATGGCCACTTCGAGTTCCTGGTCATGCCCTTCGGTCTCACGAATGCACCTGCTGTTTTCGTGGACTTGATGAACCGCGTTTGCAAGCCCTATCTCGATAAATTCGTCATCGTGTTTATTGACGATATTTTGGTTTATTCTAAGAACGAGACGGATCATGAGGAACACTTACGGTTAGTCTTGGAACTTTTGAGACGGGAGCAGTTATATGCTAAGTTCTCAAAGTGTGATTTCTAGTTACGTGAAGCACAATTCCTAGGACATGTGGTTAATGAACTGGGAATTCATGTCGGTCCGGCTAAGATTGAAGCTATTAAAGACTGGGAAGCACCAAAGATACCATCTGAGGTGCGGCAATTCCTAGGTCTTGCGGGTTACTATCGTTGTTTCATTGAGGGATTTTCAAAGATCGCTCAACCCCTCACCACTCTTACCCAGAAGGATCGAAAGTTTGACTAGGGAGAACCGCAGGAATCAGCATTTCAGATGCTGAAGCTTAAACTTTGTTCTGCACCTATCTTATCCTTACCTGAGGGTACGGATGATTTCGTTGTGTACTGTGACGCTTCTATTCGTGGTCTCGGTTGTGTGTTAATGCAACGCGGGAAGGTCATTACCTATGCTTCTCGTCAACTTAAGGTCCACGAGAAGAACTACACTACTCATGATTTGGAGTTGGGTGCAGTGATCTTTGCGTTGAAAATCTGGAGACATTACTTGTACGGTACCAAATGCGAAGTATACACCGATCACAAGAGTCTCAAGCATATTTTCGACCAGAAGGTGTTGAACATGCGGCAGCGACGCTGGGTTGAACTCCTGAACGATTATGACTGTGCTATTAAGTACCATCCTGGCAAGGCGAACGTTGTGGCAGACGCCTTGAGCAGGAAGGAGTCTGTGAAACCTCGTCGTGTTCGAGACTTACAGCTCACCATTCATTCCGGAATGAAAATGGGAACGGATTACAATAGATTTTGTGACCAAACTTCCAAAGTCGCCCAGTGGTTGTGACATGATCTGGGTGATTGTCGACCGGTTGACAAAGTCCGCACACTTCCTCGCTATTAAGGACACCGACAGTCTGGAATGGTTGTCTCGTATCTATATTAAGGAAGTGGTTTCCAAGCACGGGGTACCCGTCTCTATCATCTCCGATCGTGATTCCCGTTTCGCTTCCCGTTTCTGGAAGCAATTGCATAAAGCGTTAGGTACTCAACTGGACATGAGCACCGCATATCATCCGCAAACTGACGGTCAGAGTGAGCGGACGATTCAGACGCATGAAGACATGCTTCGACCATGTGTCATCGATTTCGGTAAGAGTTGGGAGGTTCACCTACCGCTGGTGGAGTTCTCTTACAACAATAGTTACCACTCCAGCATTAAGGCGGCACCGTTCGAGCCTCTGTATGGACGGAAGTTCCGATCTCCTCTTTGTTGGGCCGAGGTTGGCGAGAGCCAACTCACTGGTCCAGAAATGGTGTACGAAACTTCCGAAAAGATCGTACAAATTCGTAATCGTATGGCGGCAGCTCGTGATCTCCAAAAGAGCTACGCCGATCGTCGTCGCAAACCGTTGGAGTTTCAGGTTGGCGACAGGGTCTTATTGAAGGTATCTCCATGGAAGGGCGTTATACGCTTCGGGAAGCGTGGCAAACTTAACCCTCGTTATGTCGGACCGTTCCTAATTCTGGACCGTATTGGGCCGGTGGCATCCAGACTTAACTTACCAGCCGAGCTTAGTAGCGTGCATAACGTCTTCCATGTCTCGAATCTTAAGAAGTTCTTGGCGGGCGAATCTCTCGTAGTTCCTCTCGAAGAAATCAAAGTTGATGATTGTTTACGTATCATGGAGGAACAGGTTAAAATCCTTGATTATAAGATTCGTAGCCTTCGTCGGAGTAAAGTCCGCATCGTAAAGGTTCGTTGCAATTCAAATCGTGGACCGGAGTTCACGTGGGAACGGGAAGATCAGATGAAGGCTAAGTACCCTCATCTATTTCCTAAGCGTGCTTTTGAATCGAACTATGTTGCTTCCAAAACTAAGTGAATCTCGGGTCGAGATTCCTTTCAACTGGGGGATGATGTAACAATGGAAAAAATTTTCTTTTCTTTCTTCCTTTCGTCTCCTCATCTCCGGACTTCATTTAATTTTCGGGACGAAAATTCTTTCAACTGGGGGAGGATGTGACACTCGGCATATTCAGGTTAATACTTTTCATACTTTACGTACATACGTTTCATACTTTGCATACATACGAGTCTACCTCAACGAAAACATTGAAAACAACTACTTAATATCATATTCGACCGGGTCGGTTGAGTCGTGTCGATGATCCGGGAATCATCGGGAGTCGTTACAATGGTCTGAGAGATCATTGGGTGTCGGTCCATAACCATGTGTACAAGGATCGGCGATTTGTAGAATCGCCGGGCTTATTACACACACGCTAGTCTTGAGGTCCCGGAATTGGTGATCGGGTGGGAACGTGTTAGTTATCGTGCATTACATACTTATAATCATTATGCAACTTGTCGGTATGTGAAAACGTGTTTATATATGTTAAAATATGGTTTAATGCGCCAAAAATCTGGATATATCTGCTGTAACACCCCAACCGATGGCGGAAACATCGAGGTGTCACGTAATGATGATTGTTCAATAGCTTATGGTACTAAATGGAAGTTGAATAATACTAAACAACTTACAGTTTTTCATACAATTTAATAAATACATCAACTTGATTTACATAACTAGATCCAAAGCTCCTATATGATCCAAGACTTGTACAACTTCGAAAAGCACGTAAAAACCTGAAACATGTTAAGTTGGAAAGATGGGGGTCAACTAAAAATAGTTGGTGAGAATACATAGGTTTTGCATATAGTTGAAAACAATATGTTGTATAGCAATCATAGTTGAAGCATAATAATGAGTAATGATAGAATATGAGTCCGACATGTAACAATGCGTCTTTTGTACAATCAAACTGTAACACCCCAACCGATGGCGGAAACATCGGGATGTCACGTAATGATGATTGTTCAGTAGCTCATGGTGAATAATAAATTCCATTAAATAATTTAAATGAATTACATACAATTGTTCTAGAATTTGTACATCAAATTGAATAAAACTATACACATATCTTCAAGCATTAATTCAAATCTTCAAGCAAATAGAACCTGAAAACATGTTAAGTTGAAAATGTTTTTGGGTCAACAAAAGTTGGTGAGAATTACATAGGTTTTTGATAATTGAATAAAAATGTTGTGCAATTCATGTGTCATGTCAATCTAGTCCATATATGAGAACATACTAGAAATAAATCGAGTGCATAATCAACCCTGATGACTGTTATAATATGATACATACCATACGCTCATGGTTCACTTGAATATGTTATACGATAACAAACACCCACACTACCTTTGTAGGAGGCACGTATCCGGGTGGGATTGTCAGTCCAATAGATCTATCAATGTATACCGTCGGCTTGTACGGAGTTAATGATTATGCTAGAATGGTGCTTACTCTAATCATGCTCAAGACATAATGCAACATAGAAAACACATAGACACATTGATGATTGAATTGCATAAATGATGTTGTAACATGTTTCACCCCAAAAATGGTGATAAATAGAAAAGGGGGCTATGTAAAACTCACCTTGGTAAAATGTTATATCTGTTGAGAAATTTGGATAATTGTGTTGTCCAAATGTATCAAGTATCACCCTATAATTAGGTAATAAATATGTCTAAGTCTATCAAGTCTACAAATGTATAAATTTCTAGGGCTTCGAATTGGGGATAATTGCTTGTTTGATTAATATTAAAAAATATTCGACAATTGAGAGAAATTTAGTAAATAAATAACCAAAAATCTTTTTATGAAATTTAAATTTAGGATGGTCACAAAAAAGTGTTTAAAGTATAAAAATAATTTTTACAAAATTATTTTATTTAAAATAGATTATTAAATCTATTTATTAAAAGTTGCCAATATTTAACTTTAGTATTCAAAAATATTAAATTAAGGAATTATTATTTTAAAAATCATATTTCTGTTCTAAATGTTTTGAAATAAGTTGTATAAAATTTTGGTGCAAAAATGATAAAAATTGAATTTATTATGATTTAATTATGATTAAATCTAACAAAAATTGATTAAAAATATAAAATAAATGATTTTTCTGAATTAAAAATCATTTCAGTAAAGTTTAACATTGTACAAACATAGGATAATTTTTGTAGAAATTAATAAAATTGTTTTGATATTTTAATGGAATTTTATAAATATAATAAAATAAGATCGATTTAATTATTATATATATTAAATAAATAAATTTCAGAAAACTAAAAATTGTAGGTGGAACATTTATATCAGATTAACTAAAAGTAATTTTTTTAGAATTTATAAAAGAGTTTTAATAATTAAAAATGAATTTATAAAATTAAATGTATAATATATAATTAATTGTTTTGTTTAAAAAGGATAAATGAAAAAAAAAAGAAGAAAATAGGACGCCACTGCCGGGACTCGAACCCGGGTGGCTCGTGTTTAAGACAGCAGACACAACCATCTGGTCCATCCAATGGTTGTGTTAATTCTTGTTTTTAAAAAAATAAATATCATAAGTGATTATCATGTTCTTCCCCAAATAATTGCAATCGAGCCCTAGCCTTTCAATTGGCCAAACTACAAAACATAAATCAAATTAATCTTAGGGTTTATGTTGTGTAGGTGCGATAAACAAAACCCACAATCAAAATTGAACTTACAAACACGTTTGTTGTTAGATCGATCAGTCAACCCTCGAAGTCAACTCGAATCAGATTTCAAGAATCAGTTGATTGTTAAGAGAAATTGGAGGTAGAGAAGAGATGTTTGGCGAGTTGTGATGGTTCCTGAATGCTCAATTTATAGTGTCTAGGTCCAGGTTGTATAATTGGTAAGTTTGACTCGTTTTAAAGGGTCCACGCGTATGATCAATCAATCTGGTCAAATTGGTTGTAATAATATGTGTAATTGATGATAAATAGGCCGATAATCACGAGTTCAAGTCAAAACCCTGGTCATTTATGGTGAATAATAGTCAATTGAATGGTCAAAAGAAAAAGAAATATATATATATATATATATATATATATTCGCTGGGTCTGCTGTTCGAACAGAGAAGAAAGAAGGGAAAACGAAAGTGTGTTTAAATACATTTAAAGTTGGGTTAATACCAACTAAAGGGCATAGCCCGGGTGGTGATTACGTGTGTGTGTGTGTTTGGATTGATCCCGGTTCAATTCCTGGGGTAGCACCTTTTTTTTTTTTTTAATAACAGATAAGGGAGGGGTGATGGGCTTATTGGACTGGGCTTTGTCTGTGTGGGCTCGTTTCTGGGCTGGACCATGGAGGATGTGAGTTTGTTTAGCCAAAAATTAAAAACTTATAAGGCTGATTATTTTTATTATTATTATTATTATTATTATTATTATTATTATTATTATTATTATTATATATACATATATATATATATATATATAAGTTGTGTGGTCGGAAAAATAAGACTTAGGCACGTTATGAATGAAAAAAAATTATAATATACGTGTAGAAAATTTCTCGATGTTACAGTCTCCCCTACTTTTAGAAACTTCGTCCCGAAGTTAAAGAAAATACTAGGTTTGCAATTGGTCAACTACTGAAAACCTTGATAAAATTTCACACTACCTTAACGTACCTGTAAATTCATGATTACGTTCCGGACCGTAATTATCAATTTACCTTACATTAGGGTTTTGCGTCCTTTTATGACTCTACCGATTGTTGAGCAGTCTGATAGTCTCCACCAGTCGTTGAGCAGGTGGTAGGGCCTCTCCCGACTGTTGGAAAGACATGATGACCTCTACCAATCGTTAAGTAGGTTGTTTGGTAGTCAACTAACTGTTGTACAAGTAAACAAGTATGATCATAGATATAGCAATCAGTTCATATTCAGACAAGCATGCACACAGATGTTATGATAATACTGGAATTTTATTACTTGAAAATAAAATGTCAATACATGGAATTAAAGAGAAAAATAGACATCATTCAGATGGTAGAGTTTGCTGTTAAGTAGCTGGAGGGTCTCAAGTGGGTTATTTGGAGCAGCAAGGGTGTTTGTAGCAGGAATTCGGCAAGTATCCGCAAGATGTCCATACCTTTGGCAATTGGTACACTGACGGCAGGGCACTTGGGTTGGATGGTGATACTGGCAGGTGTCACACTTAGGTAGCTTCCCGCGGTATTGTTTCTTGTTGGGTGGGGTAGTGGTGTCTTTTGCAAAATTCCTGGTCTTGCGCTTTCCGTTGGTTGAGGCCTCAGTTTTGATTTTAACGGCAGGTTGGGGAGTATCTTTTGCAACAGTTTTTCTTCTCCCCTTTCCGGGTCAGGGTTCCTGCCTTTACATGGTTATCTGTTAAGGTGGCAGCCAACTGCTTTGCTTCCTCCAAAGTAGCCGGGTCGGTGGGTTGATTAGGGTTTGGGGTCTCGCGACATGTGTTGACCAGATGGCCATACCTACCACAATTGGTGCACAAGCGACACGCTGAAACAGTGGGATGATGTCGATTGCATGTGTTACACAATGGAAAGTTTCTTGTGTAAGGCTTCTTGTTAGAAACTTGGGTAGTGAGGTTTACATCAAGATCTCTGGTCTTTCGTTTCTGATTCTTGGTAGTTACTGCGGTCACGATACTTGTTTTCTTACCTTTCCGAACTAAGGTCCTGTTCCTTTCATGATTTCCAACGCCATTTCCAATGCCATTCCCATCCATTTGGATGTCTTGAGTCAACAAGTTAGAAACCAGAGTTGTGATTTGTTGTGCCAATTGTTTGGAAATAATCGCAGCTAGTTGGGCATCACTCCCATTAATGTGGTTAGTGTTGTGGTCGTTGCTATTCACTTCATCTTGATTGTCACCATTGTTGAGGAGAGTGCTGCGGCGTGGAGACATGATCTGTAAGGGACACAATGAAGTTTTTAATGAGGCATGAAGGGTATGAGGTAATATAGGGATTGTAATCATTTATTCATTAATTAAAACGAATAAACGAAGACGTTGACTTATCAAAGATTCCAGATTCTAATAACATATGAAGACATGCTTTAGCCTATAAGTGAACACTCATCCCGAGAATTCCCAGGTAGGCATCCGGGTCCCTCGTCTGATTGGGATATATGCGCAATGCCAGCCTAGACAGAAGACTCAGAATACAGACGTTCACCCTTCCAGATTGCACGTGTTCGTTATTAAGATCTAGAACTTCGACGAGATCTCAAGGGGGTTCAGGTTAAACCTGAGGATTTTGCCTTATTAGTCTAAGAGTGAATCCGGTGATGGAGAGCAACCTTCTTGTAGGGATAATAGTAGAGATAAGAAGTTGGAGGGAGATAGAGTGTAGCAAGTAAAAGGAGCAAGTACTGATTAAATCCTATGGTTATAGACTAGATTATTTTTCTAATAACCTAATTCCCTATAACCATGGCTCTGATACCAATCTGTAACCACCCCAACCGATGGCGGAAACATCGGGATGTCACGTAATGATGATTGTTCAGTAGCTCATGGTGAATAATAAATTCCATTAAATAATTTAAATGAATTACATACAATTGTTCTAGAATTTGTACATCAAATTGAATAAAACTATACACATATCTTCAAGCATTAATTCAAATCTTCAAGCAAATAGAACCTGAAACATGTTAAGTTGAAAATGTTTTTGGGTCAACAAAAGTTGGTGAGAATTACATAGGTTTTTGATAATTGAATAAAATGTTGTGCAATTCATGTGTCATGGTCAATCTAGTCCATATGTGAGAACATACTAGAAATAAATCGAGTGCATAATCAACCCTGATGACTGTTATAATATGATACATACCATACGCTCATGGTTCACTTGAATATGTTATACGATAACAAACACCCACGCTACCTTTGTAGGAGGCACGTATCCGGGTGGGATTGTCAGTCCAATAGATCTATCAATGTATACCGTCGGCTTGTACGGAGTTAATGATTATGCTAGAATGGTGCTTACTCTAATCATGCTCAAGACATAATGCAACATAGAAAACACATAGACACATTGATGATTGAATTGCATAAATGATGTTGTAACATGTTTCACCCAAAAATGGTGATAAATAGAAAAAGGGGCTATGTAAAACTCACCTTGGTAAAATGTTATATCTGTTGAGAAATTTGGATAATTGTGTTGTCCAAATGTATCAAGTATCACCCTATAATGAGGTAATAAATATGTCTAAGTCTATCAAGTCTACAAATGTATAAATTTCTAGGGCTTCGAATTGGGGATAATTGCTCGTTTGATTAATATTAAAAAATATTCGACAATTGAGAGAAATTTAGTAAATAAATAACCAAAAATCTTTTTATGAAATTTAAATTTAGGATGGTCACAAAAAAGTGTTTAAAGTATAAAAATAATTTTTACAAAATTATTTTATTTAAAATAGATTATTAAATCTATTTATTAAAAGTTGCCAATATTTAACTTTAGTATTTAAAAATATTAAAATTAAGGAATTATTATTTTAAAAATCATATTTCTGTTCTAAATGTTTTGAAATAAGTTGTATAAATTTTTGGTGCAAAAATGATAAAAATTGAATTTATTATGATTTAATTATGATTAAATCTAACAAAAATTGATTAAAAATATAAAATAAATGATTTTTCTGAATTAAAAATCATTTTAGTAAAGTTTAACATTGTACAAACATAGGATAATTTTTGTAGAAATTAATAAAATTGTTTTGATATTTTAATGGAATTTTATAAATATAATAGAATAAAATCGATTTAATTATTATATATATTAAATAAATAAATTTCAGAAAACTAAAAATTGTAGGTGGAACATTTATATCAGATTAACTAAAAGTAATTTTTTTAGAATTTATAAAAGAGTTTTAATAATTAAAAATGAATTTATAAAATTAAATGTATAATATATAATTAATTGTTTTGTTTAAAAAGGATAAATGAAAAAAAAAAGAAGAAGAAAATAGGACGCCACTGCCGGGACTCGAACCCGGGTGGCTCGTGTTTAAGACAGCAGACACAACCATCTGGTCCATCCAATGGTTGTGTTAATTCTTGTTTTTAAAAAAATAAATATCATAAGTGATTATCATGTTCTTCCCCAAATAATTGCAATCAAGCCCTAGCCTTTCAATTGGCCAAACTACACAACATAAATCAAATTAATCTTAGGGTTTATGTTGTGTAGGTGCCGATAAACAAAACCCACAATCAAAATTGAACTTACAAACACGTTTGTTGTTAGATCGATCAGTCAACCCTCGAAGTCAACTCGAATCAGATTTCAAGAATCAGTTGATTGTTAAGAGAAATTGGAGGTAGAGAAGAGATGTTTGGCGAGTTGTGATGGTTCCTGAATGCTCAATTTATAGTGTCTAGGTCCAGGTTGTATAATTGGCAAGTTTGACTCGTTTTAAAGGGTCCACGCGTATGATCAATCAATCTGGTCAAATTGGTTGTAATAATATGTGTAATTGATGATAAATAGGCCGATAATCACGAGTTCAAGTCAAACCCTGGTCATTTATGGTGAATAATAGTCAATTGAATGGTCAAAAGAAAAGAAATATATATATATATATATGTTCGCTGGGTCTGCTATTCGAACAGAGAAGAAAGAAGGGAAAACGAAAGTGTGTTTAAATGCATTTAAAGTTGGGTTAATACCAACTAAAGGGCATAGCCCGGGTGGTGATTACGTGTGTGTGTGTTTGGATTGATCCCGTTCGATTCCTGGGGTAGCACCTTTTTTTTTTTAATAACAGATAAGGGAGGGGTGATGGGCTTATTGGACTGGGCTTTGTCTGTGTGGGCTCGTTTCTGGGCTGGACCATGGAGGATGTGAGTTTGTTTAGCCAAAAATTAAAAACTTATAAGGCTGATTATTTTTATTATTATTATTATTATTATTATTATTATTATTATTATATACATATATATATATATATAAGTTGTGTGGTCGGAAAAATAAGACTTAGGCACGTTATGAATGAAAAAAAATTATAATATACGTGTAGAAAATTTCTCGATGTTACACAAACCTTGTGTCGACTGAGACCTAACTCGCAAGTTAGTAAAAGTGTAACTGTTTTCGATCATCCCTGAATTTATGCGGGGGGATGGGTTTGTTAGACCTATAGCGCTATAATCTAAACAGGCGACTTGATCAATGTTAATGATTGTACTGTGTCTTTTTGTTACAGTCAAATGATAGAATGAGTAAATGATAGTGTAATTGAATCACAAGTTTCAACAATGTAAGAATGAGTAAATGCAAGTGTATAAAATGTTTAAACATGTTTCACCCCAAAATGTAAAACAGAAAAAGGGGCTATGTAAACTCACCTTGATCGTGACGATGAACTTGCAAGAATTTGACGAGAATCAAAGAATAATGCTTGAACCTACATTTTCATTCTACATTAGGTTAAATTTATGGATTGAGTTGATTGTCTGGTTCGTTTAGTTATTGAATTCCATATTTGAAAGTCCTTGTTGGTTTTGAAAGATATTTTAATAAAGCATAATCGTTGTTTATAAAATCCATCTTAATCTTACAATATTCTTTTCCACAATAACTAACACTAAGGTTTATTTTAAATGTTTCGAAAACAACAAATATATCTAAATGAATAACATTAACACTTGTTTAAATAAAATAATTGATTCATCTAATATTCATATGAGTACATTTGAAAACTTTAGTAAACAAAAACTAATCTTTCATTTATAAAACTGTATAATACATACATATCACGTATCTTTCAAAAGTATTCTTTGATAGCAATCATATAATATATATATATATATATATATATTATTTCAGTGGCTACGTAAACATTTAAGACCAACTGGTTTAACCTCTCAACTAATAGGTTGTTAAGCGACCCGATTAAAATGATAGAAAACAGGCCTTTAGATTCCTTTTCGATGTTCATCGGTGTGTGTTATAGCAATGCAATGGTTAAAGTAACATATACCTTGATGTCCATGGCTATTTTCTCATGTTGTAGATGGACGCGACTAACGCATTTAGATAGAAAAGGGGTCACGCTGGTTCAAGGTTTATCGCAGTAGACACACATACGGATGGATGGCTTCGTTTGCTAAAAAAACACAGATGCGGTGAGAAAAATGGGTCTATACAAGATGTTTGTGAAGGTCGTGGTCTATGGTTGTGAAGGTCGATGGTTTGGATGGTGACAAGAAAGGTTATAGGTAAAGGTGAAAGTGTGAGGCGATGATATATGGTTGTTGTCCGGTGGTGTCCAAATGGTGGTGGTTTGTTAAAACGGAAGAAAGTCGAAGAGGGTATGCCGCGGTGGTGGTTCGTTCTTGTTCGGATAGGTTTGATCGTTCTTCCGTGACTGAGGTGCAAGTGGTTACCGGAACTTTGTTGTGGTCGTTAGTTTCGTTAGATATCTTGTTGAAAAAGATGTGCAACATAACATGAATTAGAGAGGGGAAGAATATAAGTTCTCAATACTGATCAAGATCATGGCTTTCATTTATATGGCAGTAGGACACGCTTGTCATAAATGTAAATGATTGCGCTTAAAACTCGGTCGTATTAATTAACGCAAATATTCCGGACTAGTTACAAAAGCTTTATTTCTTTCTAAAGATGATACCGTTTTTAAAGAAAATATATTAATAGCAGTTTACTATATATAAATAAATTTTCATTTAGTATTAATTGAGTTGACCAGAATTTGAATGAATGTTAAAACCTTCTGCTGTACATAATATCAAATTCATTCTATTTGTAGAATGATGTAAACTCAATCATTCTCGTATAATCTAATATAATGAAGTTTACTTTAAATAGTTAATAATATCTTAAAAAAAACCATGACCTCTTGGTCTAGTGGTATGGTGTCCCCCCTTACAAATGTAAGCTTGTAGGTTCAAATGCAAGGTAAGGGCATTAAGGTGTGATAAAATTTGCCATTCAAAAAATAAATAAATAAAAAAAATAATAAATAAAAAATAAAAAAAAAAGAATATCTTAAATAATTATTATATAAAAACGCTTGGCATGTGTCGCTAACATTTGATCAGTTATACAACACATTATATTTGTTTTTGATCCGACAATAAATCGATCATTCTATTATTCTAAAGTTTAGATTTTTTTTTTTAGTATTAACATTTTTCGTCATTTATGTTCGTGTTTGAGCGTTGGATTATTCTCAATTTAGGTCCCTAAGTTATAATTACTTTATTGATAAAAAAAAATTGTGAATGCTACAGTCTTCCCTACTTAAAAAAATTTCGTCTCGAAATTTGATTAGAGGAAACGTCAAAATAAGGTTGTGGGCATTTAAGAAGGTTAAAGGGATATTACTGTTGGCATGGCTGGGTTCAAAGATTAGTAAGAGCTTCTGGTAAGGGAACAGTCTGTCTTCAAAAGGCCGTTGGTAAGAGAAACGACATGTATAAGTTCTAAGTTGAGGTTGAAGGATAAAAAGGAGTTGGATTATTTTGTGTCAGGGCTACCAAGAATGATTAAGATTCAACAGAGTACCTAACATGAAGTTTCAAATGATATAGTCGGGGTACATGGGTTGATTAAGTTTAGACTAAGAAATTTTTTTATTCAACAACCAATTTGACTAGGGTTAGTTATTGGTTCGACCCGAATCCGCTTTCGTTGTATCATTAGTGTTTATATATAGGGTTTACCGCAGCTAACCCACCACACCTTTGATACCTTGAAAACGTACGGGGCATCTTTCAAAAAAACTCTAATAGAATTTCACACTACCTTAACGTACCTGTAAATTCATGATTACGTTTTGGACCGCAATCACCAATTTACCTTACATTAGGGTTTCATTGAGGGATTTTCGAAGATCGCTCAACCCCTCACCACTCTTACCCAGAAGGATCGAAAGTTTGACTGGGGAGAACCGCAGGAATCAGCATTTCAGATGCTGAAGCTTAAACTTTGTTCTGCACATATCTTATCCTTACCTGAGGGTACGGATGATTTCGTTGTGTACTGTGACGCTTCTATTCGTGGTCTCGGTTGTGTGTTAATGCAACGCAGGAAGGTCATTGCCTATGCTTCTCGTCAACTTAAGGTCCACGAGAAGAACTACACTACTCATGATTTGGAGTTGGGTGCAGTGATCTTTGCATTGAAAATCTGGAGACATTACTTGTACGGTACCAAGTGCGAAGTATACACCGATCACAAGAGTCTCCAGCATATTTTCGACCAGAAGGTGTTGAACATGCGGCAGCGATGCTGGGTTGAACTCCTGAACGATTATGACTGTGCTATCAAGTACCATCCCGGCAAGGCGAACGTTTTGGCAGACGCCTTGAGCAGGAAGGAGTCTGTGAAACCTCGTCGTGTTTGAGCCTTACAGCTCACCATTCACTCTTCGTTGCCTGACCAAATCCGTTTGCACAATTGGAAGCTTTGAAGGAGGAAAACCTTAAAGTTGAAACCATGCACGGTGCCGATAAGCACCTCGAGCTCGGGTCTGATGGCCTGCATTATTTTGCCGAACGAAGTTGGGTTCCGTTATTTGGGGGTTTGCGAGAGCTTTTCATGGACGAAGCTCACAAATCCCAGTATTCTATTCATCCGGGTTCCGATAAGATGTATCAGGACCTAAAGATACTCTATTGGTGGCCCAACATGAAGGCCTACATAGCTTCGTATGTTAGCAAATGTCTGACCTGTGCTAAGGTCAAGGTGGAGTATCAAAAGCCGTCTGGTCTTCTACAGCAACCAGAAATTCCAGAATGGAAATGGGAACGGATTACAATGGATTTTGTGACCAAACTTCCGAAGTCGCCCAGTGGTTGTGACATGATCTGGGTGATTGCCGACCGGTTGACAAAGTCCGCACACTTCCTCGCTATTAAGGACACCGACAGTCTGGAACGGTTGTCTCGTATCTATATAAAGGAAGTGGTTTCCAAGCACGGGGTACCCGTCTCTATCATCTCCGATCGTGATTCCCGTTTCGCTTCCCGTTTCTGGAAGCAATTGCATAAAGCGTTAGGTACTCAACTGGACATGAGCACCGCATATCATCCGCAAACTGACGGTCAGAGTGAGCGGACGATTCAGACGCTTGAAGACATGCTTCGAGCATGTGTCATCGATTTCGGTAAGAGTTGGGAGGTTCACCTACCGCTGGTGGAGTTCTCTTACAACAATAGTTACCACTCCAGCATTAAGGCGGCACCGTTCGAGAAGCGCGGCAAAGGTGGGCGAGAGCCAACTCACTGGTCCAGAAATGGTGTACGAAACTTTCGAAAAGATCATACAAATTCATAATCGTATGGCGGCAGCTCGTGATCTCCAAAAGAGCTACGCCGATCGTTGTCGCGAACCGTTGGAGTTTCAGGTTGGCGACTGGGTCTTATTGAAGGTATCTCCATGGAAGGGCGTTATACGCTTCGGGAAGCGCGGCAAACTTAACCCTCGTTATGTCGGACCGTTCCCAATTCTGGACCGTATTGGGCCGGTGGCATACAGACTTAACTTACCAGCCGATCTTAGTAGCGTGCATAACGTCTTCCATGTCTCGAATCTTAAGAAGTGCTTAGCGGACGAATCTCTCGTAGTTCCTCTCGAAGAAATCAAAGTTGATGATCGTTTACGTATCATGGAGGAACCGGTTGAAATCCTTGATTATAAGATTCGTAGCCTTCGTCGGAGTAAAATCCGCATCGTCAAGGTTCGTTGGAATTCAAATCGTGGACCGGAGTTCACGTGGGAACGGGAAGATCAGATGAAGGCTAAGTACCCTCATCTATTTCCTAAGCGTGCTTTTGAATCGAACTATGTTGCTTCCAAAACTAAATGAATCTCGGGTCGAGATTCCTTTCAACTGGGGGATGATGTAACAATGGAAAAAAATTTCTTTTCTTTCTTCCTTTCAACCGGGTCGGTTGAGTCGTGTCGATGATCCGGGAATCATCGGGAGTCGTTACAATGGTCCGAGAGATCATTGGGTGTCGGTCCATAACCATGTGTACAAGGATCGGCAATTTGTAGAATCGTCGGGCTTATTGCACACACGCAAGTCTTGAGTCCCGAAAATTGGTGATCGGGTGGGAACGTGTTAGTTATCGTGCATTACATACTTATAATCATTATGCAACTTGTCGGTATGTGAAAACGTGTTTATATATGTTAAAATATGGTTTAACGCGCCAAAAATCCGGATATATCTGCTATAGGCGATTAGGCCACTTAGGGAAGCCTAATCGCCAGTATAACTAGCGAATAGGAAGATGTTATGGGCGAATATAGGGCTATTCGCTAGTAGTACTAGCGAATAGAGCCCTAATCGCCTGCAAGGTCCTCGTACTCGCCTGAACTGCAGGTGACGACTAAAAACGCCTATAAATACCACCCTTATGTTTCAAAACATCATTTGTGAAACCCTAATACATCCCAAAGCCACCCACACCTTATCCAACCTCTGCAACACGTTTTTGAGCAAGAAATCACATTTCCAAGCCTTACACCCCATAATCTCACCATTTCAAGGTGTGTTCTTCATCCCAAACCTTTATAATGATATTGTTTTGATCCCTAAAGGTCCAGATCTGATTTATAAACATTTGTGTCTTTGAAAACTCATTAAAATTGGTTTCAAAACAAACCCAAACATCTATACTTGCTATATGTGATGTATTCATGCAAGATAGGATTTTTATCGTTTAAACATGATTGTTCTTGTGTTATTATTATGTTTCTGATCTAAATAAGTTAATATGATGATAACCTAGGAGTTTGAAGGTTCATAGATGTGTGATATTGATATTAGGCGTTTTGACCCGTTTGAGTGATTATGGTGGATTGATGATGATATGTTGTGTTTTGTTGATTGTTTGAGGTTAGGGTTTACTCTAGGATGATGCTAGAATAGTAGGATAATGTCGGATAACGTCGTTATGTGATGAAATCTGAATATTTGCTAATTAGGGTAAGTTTTGCATGTTAATGTGATGCTTACATGCAAGTTATGCTATTTTGGGAATCCGCATGCATTCGGGACGGCTAGGGTGATGATAAATTAGGGGTTTTTGCTTGAAATAGTTGGGTTAATGTTTTGGGTTGGGTATTGGGTGTTTACACATGTTTCAGATCTGATTTGGAGGGTTAAACGCGCAAAAAGGACGGAACAGATCAGAACTAGCGAATAGGAGTTCTAATCACCATTACTATAGGCGATTAGCTCCTAATCGCCTGAACAATAGGCGATTAGGAGCCGTATTCGCCACTTTACTAGTGATTACAATCATATTCCCCATTTTACTAGTGATTACAACCCTATTCCCCACTTTACTAGTGATTACAATCCTATTCCCCATTTTACTAATGATTACAACCCTATTCCCCACTTTACTAGTGATTACAATCCTATTCCCCATTTTACTAGTGATTACAACCCTATTCCCCACTTTACTAGTGATTACAATTCTATTCCCCATTTTACTAGTGATTACAACTCTATTCACCATTTTGACCCTCCTAATCACTAGTTGACTTCTCCTAATCACATGTTTGCTTCCTAATCGCGTGTACAGCTGCTATATGTATATTTTAACATCCCGAAACACGGGTTGACGCCTAGGAACATGTTAGGAACCCCGTGACATGTCCAATGACTTGGTAACATGTGTTCGGACTTAGTTATACGTTAATTGACTGATATGTTAGATTAGGTGAACTCTTGCGCGCATTAAGTGTTTAATTGCATATGTTGCATGATATCTTGCTTTCGGCTAACACGTGGGATGTCGGGTCACCAATGGGATGTCGGGTCTTGCCTGATGTGGTCGGTTAAACGTTTAAACATCATTTCATATGTACACGGTTATGGTTTGGACTACTAGGGACTAATCAACCTACGAGTTGTTAGTCTAACACCTTATACGCTCGTCATGATAGGTCACCGGTATTTGGTGCCGTCTATTGAGCAGGTTTACTTGTCTTAGTGTGAGGAGCAGCATTAGGTGAGTTTCACGGCCCCACTTTACGTTTTACACTTTGGGGAAGACACATGCTTATACATATTTCATAAATTATCATGTTGATGTGTGAAATGTGTAGTAAATAAATCGGTCAAGTTTTAAAAATGGAAAAACCTACAGAACCACACACTAACAGCAAGTGTACCGGTCGCAGTGTAGTAAAGCAAGTAAGTCCGGAATATCGAACCGTGGACACAATATGGCGACTCTCGGTACTAAACCTCTGTCGACTCCTAGCCTAATAATTTGGATTTTTGAGAATTAATTTTAAACTAAATGCAAATAAAATAAAAACAATTAAAGTAAATAACATAGACGAAAACAGTAAGCTAAGAACACTAGATCGAACTCAGATAATATGGAAGGCAACTACCTAGGTCTAGAATCCTACCGCAGACTCACAACTCTCGGAATCGAATAATGGATTGGCTACCAGGTTTTCTAAAGATACGCCCGACCCAGGAAACCCCTAAAGCATGCTAGATCACCTCCCGGACTCACTAACACCTCTCAGAAAATCCTAAGGGACGTTTAAAATCACTGGTTACTAGTTCGGATCACCTCCCGGTCTCACCTCACTAGGGAATGCTAAGGTACTCGAAAGACTCGCTCACCTCCCGGTCTCGCTAGTCACAACACACCCAAAAATGTGAAGGAGCAATCTAACTGGCTTGGAAATAATTCGGAATTACAAGAATCTAAAGACACACTAGGCAAGGATCACCTCCTGGTCTCACCTCTACCCGATACTAAAGATCTAGACAACCCGACACCCTATCACCTCCCGTCTCAAGGAATGGCAGAATACCTAAGCCCTCTAAACTCTCTAATCAAGTTCCTATGGAATTAGACATCAAAAACCATAAACTAGTCACAAGCACAAAGCAGGCAACCTAACATGCATCTATAACTGAAAGACATTCAACAAGACACATATGGAACTATCAAAGATAATAAATTAGACTTAAATACGCATACGCATCATAACCAAACACAATTAAATCTTTACCAAAACATAAGCCAATTATATAATTAAACGAATCCGAAAGTAATAAAAATGCTAAGTATTCATCATACCGACCTAGGTAGCCTAAATGTTTAGCTATTCATAACGACGGAACAAGATAAAAACAAAGGTTCAAAATAATATATAGTCATGGTCTTAATATTTATAAACACGAAATAAATAAATATAAAGCCAAAAATTATTATAGTCGAACCAGTGCCTTCAATCTTGACCCGTGCCTTCCTGGCCTTCACTTCCACTTTATATTTTGTGAGCTGTCCTCTTTGTTCTTGAATAAAGCTGCTGTGATATCCTTCTTCCTAATGGCGGCTACTGTCCTCCAAAATATAATGTGTCGATGAAGTTCCACCCAAGAAATATGTCTGCTTCTCAAATTTCACGTGCCTCCCTTTTGACTTTTCCAATGTATGCTTCTACAAATTTTTTTCGATAATAATGTATTGTCCAAGACGCGGCTGTATGAATGGTTCTTTATTTTTCCTTTGGCGGTTGACTTCCGTCTAGCCTTGATGATGTGATAATAATATATTATCTCCCCTTTTTCTGATCATATGCCGTTCCCAAGAATTTATATGGCAATTCCTCTTTTAGGTTTAGTTATACTTTTATTTTTTGGGCCATTCAACAGTCACGTGAGTTTTCAAGTCCAATAATTTATTATTATTATTATTATTATTATTATTATTATTATTATTATTATTATTATTATTATTATTATTATTATCATCTATACTACTATATAGTGGGTGCTGGACGGGTAAAGTTGTCATTTCATGTTTATTCATAAGGGTAAAATTGTAATTTCATTAGAATGACAAGACAAATTTAATACAACTATTAATATCTATTAATTAATGACAAAAAAAACAATAAAATAATGATTAATGATTAATAGTTGAAGGTTAGTTTATATAATATTACTTCATTCACAATTTTAACCCCCTATATTTTTATGTCTTATCTATAATAAATTAACCGCAAACTCACATGTTCGTTATATAATTTTTGGAATTAGCCTGTAGAGATTAACAAACAACTAGCAAGAATGCACTTTACCCATCATGCTTTCGGGTAACAACGTAATATTCTTTTTAATCAATAATAGATGATAAATTTGATCCAGTTATAAGTTGGTTTGAATCTCTATAATATAACAGGTAAAAGTAATAAGTGGAATATGGATATTTAGCGCGACTGTTTTCGGGTTATTCAGGTTATTTAAATTACAATTTGATTTATTTTTGAATTCGAATCGAGCTAAATAAACAAAATTATATTTACGTACTTTTTATAAAAGAAATTCAAGTTATATATAATTCAATTTGAATTTTCAGGTCGAATCGGGTCAAAAATCATAAATTTGACCAAATGCAACATCCAAACTGTCACACCACGCCAATGGCGGAAACACGTGGCGCAACGCTCGAAAGTATATCAAAGTCAAGATTAACACAAACTATATTTAATTAGAAAAGATCCATTTATTAGAATGTCGGAAATGAGTATCTCGTTACAATGTTGCACAAGGCATTACTTAAAACGATGAACATTAAGTTTCAATGTGGGTATTTCCGTTCATGTTCCAACCCGAAGGTAACAGTGAATGAAATCCCGACCAGTATCCGACATCCCGAATTTCCACCGCACTAGCCCCATATCTATTCAGCACTTAGTTACCTGAAAGATATGTTTAAAAAGACGTCAATATTTAAAATATTGGTGAGTTCACAGGTTTTAGTTTCATAACAGCAACATTTTCACAACCATCGACTCGACTCACTTTACCGTATAATTATTTTCCCATTAAATAATTATACTAGGATCTTGTCGATCGATATTCCGTTTTTACAACATGTGCGATACCTGCACAACTTGTGGCCTTTGTAAGGAGTAGCTAGCTCCTACAAACTATAATGATGAGCAATCCCTTGAGCCCCATAACCAAACCAAGACTAATAATAATGCCCCGCTCCAAGTCGTTACTCGGTTTCCCACGACTTAAGTTCAGAATATATGCACCCCAGGCATAACCTAATGCATAATCGACGCTATCGATTAGGGGTGGGCCTTGTCAGGCACCAATAGTACTATCCAAATATTCTTTCGGTTTCATTTCCCTGAATTAATGATTACGGAAGCGAGGACTCAACCCCGAGTGGCGTTCACTGCTCAAGTACTCATCATACCACTTATCACATTTTAACCTTTGAAAACATTTCAACATGTGACAACGTTTGACAACATATCTTTCCCCAGTTAAAACAGTAAAATGGGGCCGTGAAACTCACCTGAACACTGTCTGGCTCACTAGGTAGATAGCATAGAGGGTCTCGCACCTACAAACGTCCTAGACGTATAAGTCACTATTCCTATAGTGCATGTGCCTTGGCAAGTTGTACACCCAACTCCCGACCGCAAGTTATTCCAAATCCCGTTTAATTAAGCGCGTATCCTAGGTTTCGTTGGCGTTACATTACCCTTTGTGTTACAAGTTATATATTACTCTTGTTAATATTTCCTTAACTTGTATCTTATTATCATCGACTCGACGTCACTTAACATATAATTATTTTCCCATTTAAATAATTATACTTAAGATCGTATCGCTCGATATAATATATATTTCAATGCTCGACCCGACTCACTTTGCCACACATTTGTTTTTCCCATTTAAACAAATATGCTAAGGTCTTGTCATTCGATTGTATATTCTTAACGTCCGATTCAACTCACCATACCGTATATTTATTTTCCCATTCAAATAAATATACTAGGATCTCGTTGGTACGACATACACATATATATATCTTTGTCTTCTCGTTGCGGCTTTCCTTCCCACATATCTACTTTCCCATTAAGTAGATATACTAGAATTCTGCCGAGACGAGCGTACATATATATAAATGTGTAATTTTTCTTGTTAAGTATATACGTTTGTTTTAACGTCTTATTTGTTTATGTCATGTGTTTTCTCCCACGAATAATTCTCTTAACACTTAGGAAAGTGTTTATTAGTTTTCACCCAATGTATATATATATATTTTACTTCTTAAAATATATATTTTTCTTATCTTGCCGTAATGGCATTTTTCTCATGATTTGTCCGTGTACGGTTCGTTAACGCGTCTTAGTTCGATATCTTAACTCGATTAGTTAATTCTTCCAAGTCTTTCCCAACATGTGCTTTATAGAAATATTATCCACATTTCTAACCCATGTTACTTGGAAGGTTTGTATTTTAGCCCAACTTGTTAACTTAGATACAAAAATGCTTCCAATACTTTTATATTCCCATTTATATAAAAGTATTCATTTTTGTATAAGTTTCTCAAGTTTGATTAACATTTTTATAAAATCTCTATTTTATAAAAATCCTTATTTTAAAACCCTTTGTATTTTTATAACTTTCAAAAATACACTTTTATCCAAAATACCCAAGTATTTCTACTAGTATTTACAAAAATCATCCTTAGACTTTATTACTTACATTTTTTTGACACCGAACTTTCCATACTTGTATTTTTGGACTAATAGTTTCTAAAATATCCATTTTAGTCCTCTAACTTTCAAAGTTACAACTTTAGTCCCTTAACTTCCAAAAGTTGCATTTTTCCACTCTAGCTTCCAAAGTTAACATTTTCCACTCAAAATAGTAAACTTTGAAGATTCAACTTTTTATTGGTAAGTTATTTTTGTATCAAAACACTTATGTTAGTCTTGTATTTCATGTGGAAGACTACTTATGTGTGTGTTTTATGTATTTGTCCACTTTAACAAAATATCATTCATCTAAGTAAGCTAACTTAGATTTTCCATCATCTTCATTCATGAACTTCTAACATGTTTTACCACATATTACACCATGTATGATCATAATAAGATGATTTAAAGTTACTCTTAACATATTCAAGTTTATTCTACAATTTTAACCAAAACATCATCCTACTTAGTTTTAGATGCAAACTTTACATATTTTCAAGATTAATACATCATCATTATCAAATCCATGGTTTATTTTCATATCTTTAATCTTCCATTTTACACATGTAAAACCTATTAAAGATTATGTTCAAAACCACCTTTTAAACCCCTTCATGTACAACTTGCTTCTAAGAACACATACATGAATAATAACAATCAAAAACAAGATTAAGAAGCTTACTACTAGCACAAGGCTAGGGAAGACAAAACCTTTGATTTTGAGAGGGGTTTAGTGTGTTCTTCCTTAGTGGTTAAGCTCCAAGCTTGAAACACACAATAGGGTTTGGATGATGGATTGTTTTAAGTGTTTTGGAGATGTAAAAACTTGAAAGAGATGTGTGTGTGGGTGTGAAGAAACCCACGGCTCCAAGAGAGAAAGAAGAAGGAGATGTTGCTTTGTTAACTCATGTATCTAACACATGTTATATAATCCCACCATATCTTTCATAGAGTACACATAATCTTTCCAAAGATTTAAGGGATTTAGGAAGTACATAAATGATCTTTGATGGGTTGTGTATGGATGTATACAACCGTATGCTTGCAAGAATGAATGAGATTCTTGTGATTTGTTTTGTACAACACAATCTTATGCATATCCACACCATATCTCTAAAGATCACATGTAATCTTCCAATATCTTTCTTAGATTGTATGTGTACTTGGGAATCTTGGGAGGATATGAAGTGTGTGTGTGTGTATATAACCGTGTATGTATGTATGCATGTGGGAGGTTGCTTGTGAATCTTGGTTAATCTTTGCAATCTATCCTAATCTTTATATAAAATCTCCATCCATGCACATGCACACACTTAGGCCATGATGGCTAGCATTTTGTCTTGGATTTTAGTGGCCCTTGGCCGAAATTTGCAAAAGGAGGGGACAAGGAGTGGCATGCTTTTGTACTTGATAATTATTCATGTTTCTTACACCTTTTTGCATGCTTTATATGTAGGTTAATAGATCATTATTATTAACACTTGCATGGGCACCACCCTTGGCCTTTAGGCCGGCCCCCATGTGGGTTTGTGTGGGGTCCACAACTTCAAATTATTACCCATTGTTTGTTATGTTTAATCCCCCGTCGTTCGGGTGTCGTTCGGGTATTTTTCGGGTTTTAATTATGCGTTATCCGGACATTAAAAATACCTTTAATAACCCTTAAATATAGTCTAATTTAAGCGTTGATTGGTTATTTAGGCCCTTGCCGGGTGAAATTATGAGTTATACGCGTATCGGGTGCGGTACGCGCATTTTATTCGTTACCGGGAGATTTGTACAAGACGTTTTCATTTATGGTTTTGGAGTTCCAAAACTCATTATATTTCCTGAAAATACCCTTTATTTTATATCCTGGGTGTCCGGGATCAGTTTCGTTTATTTAATTATTACCGGGTAATTGCCAACGTCCATACCGGATAGCTTATTCGCACATGATCCAATCATGTTTTACCATTAAACGTATGCATTCCTATGCACTATTTGGAAATTGCTATCTCCTAAGGCCTTGATAATTAAATCACACATAATTGCATTTAATTACATTAATCATATACTAATTAATCTGTACGGAATTACCTTATTTTTGCCGGTTGTTACATTCTCCCCCCGTTAAGAGAATTCCGTCCCGGAATTCAATTCAAGTTACCCATCACAATAGTATCCTTGAACAGGGCGGGGTGTTTGCGCTTCATGAGATCTCCTCTTTCCTAGTGAGCCCAGATTCATGCTCGGCTCACGCCTAGTGCTCTATCAAACACAGTGTCATAGTTCAACTACGACTAAGCTCTTGGTCATCCCACCTTGACACATCTATCGGTTTCCCGAAATAGTAGAGCTTATCGTTAACCGGACTTCCGCCGGTCGAGGAATTGACCAAAACTTCCTCAGTCTGGGCTTGCAGGATTCATTAAGAGTCCCACTAAGCTCTTGCGACAATTCAAGCTTATTCATCACGAGGCCAATTTTGATCGATATCTCCGTACCACCGAAGTATTAGGAACTTGGCCTACTACAAACTCTAAGCTTATTGATACCTCCTCGGAGTATGACTCTCAGTGAAAACCTATTATTAGACCGAAGTTCTTAAGGCCTACGCCTTGTCTGTATGACTTCTTAATAGGTTCGTATCTCATCCAAGCAGTCTTTAATCTGCAAGATCTACTGGCCATCCCTCGAATAACCTAAACCAGGTTATGTATCTATCTCCGTCTGTCAATCGACGCACTGGAGATTTACACGTATGCCCTCCAAGGGCTTTGAGTAGTACACCCCGAACACTGGGATGCTAATTCCTATCACATAGGAAATTTTGGTGGTGAAGCTCATGGGTTCGATCTGCCACGATCATCGATCGTGTCAACACGGAACAATTCCGTCAAGTTCATTCAATTTGTCCGAGAATGACAAGCCATACTCGTCTCAAATCGAGTATCCCATGCTTGTGTACAAAGTTTGTCGAACTTGAGGTAGAGTGATCACTACAATCCGATATAATGTAAGTTGGCAATTCGGTGTCTAGCCACAACTCTCTCCGAGAGTATAGGTAACTGTCCGTATGCCTCATCTCGAAGCCACAGATGAGTACGGAATGAGAGGGCTCCAAGCAACCATCAATCATCACTTGGGTCACATCTGACCCCGGGACACCTCGGGTGTCATGGTGATGTCAAACAGGTGATCTTACCGCACCACATAAAAGTCCCCTTGGACACCTCGTCGGGTATCCCATTTTATTTATCCTTCGGCTCGACTCACTTTACCGTATATTTACCTCCCCATTAAGATAAATATACTAGGTTCTTGTCGACCGAACCATCACATTCAAAATGGGACTTTATTTCCGTAGAATCCTCTGGGTACTGAATTGCTGCTTTCCTCCTGAGTAATTGTGGTTGATGGTACTAGGACGCTTAGTATGGACTGATGGAGGTCGAAAGTTTTTGCGTCGCTTTCACCCCTCAGTTCCCTGACATTAAGCAGTGTCTACATGACGCCCGGGCCGTACAATTCCACAATCCTCGAGTAGAACGAGTCGACTCATCACCAACGACAAGATGCTTCCAGCACATGGGTCTATACCGAAAAGAGATATATGAAACATCATAAATTGTTGTCGCAATGAACAACGTATAGGGTTTATTATGACACATCAACACGTTGGCCCCTATTGCGACAAGTATACAGAACACCAGTAGCTACCCAAACCATGGGTATCCAGTACCAGTTCTGTTATATGTGCTTCATGGGCACTAGTGTTCTATCGTCAATAGCAACCTAGTAAATCAATTCCGAATAATACAGGCCACATGCCCTTACATTGACCTTCAGATCTTATGCAGAGATCTGAGTGAAAGGAGTCCTGAAACCAAAACCCTCATTCATCGAAGGTTCCATCCTTCCGGAATCTTTTTATGTAAATGGTGAAATCGGGTCATAGATGCATGCATTTAGCATAGATTTCACATTTGGCTTGACGGCTTCATGCGCTCAAGTCGTTACTTAAACAAGCGAGCGACTGATATCGCACCACAAGTAATAGTCCTGAGCCTTCCCATAAGGCATTCCATTCAATGCCTCAGTAGTCACACATATGGGCGGAATATGTAAGCCTTCAAGCTCGTCCTGATTAGTCCGGTGTCATACGCCCTGCCCTGGCAGCTCATATCACTATGGTGTCTCCAACAGTGTCTGTTGAGAACCGAGTATTTTACTCCAGCGTGAGTAATGCTAGTTAAAGTATAACTGGGAACACCACTATCAACCCAAGCTCGAAAGAGTTCGACTATTCCAAGAATATACTCAATGACACCAAGGCAAGATAAGCCTACCATCAAACGAATAACCACCTTAATCGAAAGGCCGAGCTGATCGACCATTCGTAATGATAGGGTAGTACCCTTATAGAGTAGATAATGCTACACGCCCTTCTAGATTCAGGGTTCCTAAACCTCTTAATCATGTACCAGGGACTTCACCAATGCACGCCCGGTATTCCCATAACCATCAGTATGGTACGTATGACTCCAAATGAATCCACTGGTGTGAGCAATAAATGAATTGAACCTTTCAACTCTTGCTAGTCCCAACGGTATAGATCATAATATCGCTCATAAATTCTCGATACCTTTAGGTTCGAGACGTATTCGAAATCCCTTATCACAAAGGCAAGTCTCGCCTTGTCACGTGTAGATCACAGGGTTTCTTCCCGACATTGATTTGCATAACCGATCGTTGGGCGACCAAATTGCACGTAAAAGGTTAGGGCTGGACATAGCGTCACTGGTGCCTTAGATTCTGAAGATGTACCGCTCACGAAATGCGTGAGCATATACAGGAGTCGGCACATGACTCGGTCACCTACTCAGACGACCACGAGATTCAGACTTTAGGGGAATACACACGTAATCACTAAGGCTAGAGTGTCTAAGCACGACTTTTAGAAAGTCCGTTGGACACCTGAAATCCTACATAATCAATGTCGGCACTACACAATCAAACAAATAGAACAATGACGGCACGAGGGGTTTAGGTGATGTCTCCATTCCGAGAGAAACAAGAGCAATGTAAACGACAAATCATCACGCCATCGAGGTAATCCAACAGTTGTAGCAATACGCCCTCTGAGCAACACGACAGTAGGAATAACATGGCAATGTCAGCAACATATCCATGAAGCACATCAACTAGGGTACACCGCCCGGGAGCGACACGAAAATCGAGAAGCATGACGACAAGGCAACACTGCAACAAGAACCGCATGACACATCGAAATACGACGGCAAGGCTACACTACTGCAGGAGCAGTAAACAGCAGGAATGCATCATCAGCAATGTAGCGCAACCACATGAATACGTAATCAGCAAAATAATGCAACTGCAAGCATGCACAATGGCTGGGGGGTAACACAGTAGTACGAGTGCACGCGACAATATGACGCTCAACATGGAGAACCCATAGTCCACACCACCATAAAGCTCCGTTATGGTGAGCACGCATCCCCGTGCGTCTCAGATCACTTGTGGAGGTGGGAATTTCATTCGTACCTTCGGCCTTGAGCCTAACCTCCATAGGCTCAATGGTAGGACTTGGTTAGATTGGCTGGCGCATCAGTCGTCATAACATAAATGGGAATGACGGGTTCCACATAATTTAGCTGACTTCTCAAGCCGATATTGTTCATGGAGAGAACGACCATAGGCTTGTTAGGAGTCACTCAAACAATGGCAACAGAAACATCGATAGTTTCCACTAAGGCCTGAGAACCATTGACAATGTTAGGCTTCCTAAGAGCCCAAGGAATGATAACTAGTAGTTCAATGAAAGCCTCAAAGAGAATGGAATTAATAACAACAAACTCCACAAAGGCACATAGATGGTCATAGCGCCCTGGAAAAGGTCATAGAGACGTCTTCGTTAATATCATTCACTTCTGCAGGAGCCTCAAATATGTCAACAACGTCAACCCGAGCAGAGCCATAGAACAACATCATCAAGCCCAACATGGACTGTACGGACAACGACAACCATGAACTCAACAACAAATAAAGAAACGATGATATCAAGCTCGATAAGTGCTATCGAACCACTGACAACAACGAACTCAGCGAGAGCTACACTTAATAGCGTCAACAGGACTCGCTTGAGCCATAGGATAATAATAGGAGCAACAACGTCAGGCTCGACTGGAGCCTTAGACTCGTCGTAGCTATTATATGTGTGGTGACTGGTATCCATAGAACCTGGAAACCAACCTACATCTTTCCTGATAACAAGGATAGTGGTCACAACGAGCATAGCAAGTAGCGGTAGAAGATTCACGATTTATCGATACACCACGATAAAAGGAAAACGATACCGACTCTGGCAAACCAGCCGAGTCATTCTTCTCATTAGGGTCTCCTTACATGCTATCTAGCACCGATAGTAATTAGCTGGAATGCCTCTCTGCCACTCAAGCGAGGCCGGTGGACTTTCTTCCTGATAGGCCACGCCGTGAGAGTATCGAAATACGGCAAGAGATTAGACAGGTCACCGTGTCCACAACGAATGGACCTTGCAACCTTAGTTTATAAATCACCGTAACGAGGGGACGCAACGTCTCAATAACTTCGGGGATTGACAAAACACTTTCCATCAATCGTCGACCAATAAATAACTAGTCTCGTTACCGCGACGACGGTGATGGACACTCAACATTGCAACAAGAGCAATGGAATTGTCGTCCCATGGGTAAATTTAGTTTAACAGAATAACGTGACCACATTTAGTAGTCCGTTACTTGGCTTTCAAGGGGGGATTTTAATGTCAGCAAAAAGCGTCTTGTAACATTCTGACAATCACAGAACCCTCTTACGATTACAGTTCCCAAAGTGTGGTTCCACTTTCTAGGATTTATGGCGGATTCAGGCACAGTACATGTAACGAGCCTACTCTGACGTTCCTCGACTGAAGCGAGACCACCAACAATCCTTGAAAAACGAACAGGAGGTAGATAGAGGAATCTTATGATAACCTTTGCACCTCAGGAAGGTAGTATGACATAAGTACCAACATGCGAGTCCATCACCATTCATCTTCCGAACATGATCCAGCGCTATTGCAAAGGTTGTTAATCCATACTTGAATACTCAATACACCGAGTAGTGGCTTCCCACGAGTTAATCGTATGCACTTCCGAGCGAGTCCATTGTCAAACGCCTACTGGGGCTTGCTGTTCTACTGCACGCCGTCATCTTATCACTGGCAAACCATGTCGCAGTCATGATTAGTGGTCGAAATTCTGACATCATCAAATTTTAGCAAAGCACTATGACTCGCGGATGTGTGAGGCGACATGCCGATTTCACTGTCCGTCCATGACTGCCTGGAAGCAACCAATACTGTTGATTCAGCCGAGGCTATCGAGCCTTCAGAATAACGATGATCAAGCTTCCCAATCCCGTAACTTCGATTCTGTCTTCCTACTGGAGAAGAAAAATATCCAACCCTTGAAGACAACCTGGGCATGCGTTAGGTCGAACATGACTTATTCACCATGATAACACCGCAGCACACGGCCACGAGTCTCATATTTAATCCACGCAGGGTCCCGTTCTCTAGACGCACTAGTCTAGCAGGGACGCACCCTAAGTCTTCACTGGGTTCCAAGTTTAGCATTCCTCGCATCGTTCCAGGCATTTAACTCCTATGCAAGGAAGTTTTCGTCTCCCGTCTCTATCCGATGCGAAGATTTACGTCAGATTGCTCAAATGAGTAGACGTTCGAGCTCTTCCGTGCTCGTACCTTAAAGGTGATGTCGAAGAAAGCTCATTAGGTTTGCTAGGATCGAGATCAAGGAACATCGGCGAGACCTCTCATTTAACCCATTGGCCAATCAAAACTAAGGCTGAATCTAAGGAACAAGAACAACCAAGACAAGGAGTGATCACCAATCCCGGCCCTAGCGCCCACCAAGGTTACCGTGCACCCCAAACTATTATTACGTGTGCACCCGTAATGATAATTTGTGTTGCCAGGTAATCTTGTTGCCCGCTGGTTCCGAGCTTCCTGATTCCAAAACCGAGATTTCATACAACAAAAGACTTGATCTAGTTTCGCCTCCAAATCATAAACCACGTGGCGACATCCATTAACGCGATAGAGGTTAGTCCTTCCGATCATCCCGTCTACAGGCAAGCGAGTGAGCTCATCGTAGACCACAGCATCCTTCCCGCTTGCTGGTACCGGTGATCGATGCAAGAGCGCGGACTATTGTGAAGCGTGACACAACAACCTTACTGGCAAAATATCCGTACTACGTATATGTATTAACTTAATCTTAGAAAACCGGATTCCTATGCAACATAAACATCTTATCCGCATTTTCTAATACTTCATATATTGACACACATGGCTAGTCGGTCGGAATTTCCCCTTGTACAATCCATGTACAATCTTCTTTCTTTTCTGAAAATATTTCGTTGTGTTTTATTTTTGAAAACTCCGTTTTCGAGCCAAAACCGGTTATAGTCTAGATTTTTCAAAAATGCTAGTTCGCTACAACCTTGGCTCTGATACCACTTCTGTCACACCACGCCAATGGCGGAAACACGTGGCGCAACGCTCGAAAGTATATCAAAGTCAAGATTAACACAAACTATATTTAATTAGAAAAGATCAATTTATTAGAATGTCGAAAATGAGTATCTCGTTACAATATTGCACAAGGCATTACTTAAAACGATGAACATTAAGTTTCAATGTGGGTATTTCCGTTTATGTTCCAACCCGAAGGTAACAGTGAATGAAATCCCGACCAGTATCCGACATCCCGAATTCCACCGCACTAGCCCCATATCTATTCAGCACTTAGTTACCTGAAAGATATGTTTAAAAAGACGTCAATATATAAAATATTGGTGAGTTCACAGGTTTTAGTTTCATAACAGCAACATTTTCACAACCATCGACTCGACTCACTTTACCGTATAATTATTTTCCCATTAAATAATTATACTAGGATC
This sequence comes from Ambrosia x helenae, assembly GCA_030844895.1. Taxonomy (NCBI): domain Eukaryota; kingdom Viridiplantae; phylum Streptophyta; class Magnoliopsida; order Asterales; family Asteraceae; genus Ambrosia; species Ambrosia x helenae. The sequence continues at coordinate 37,713,025 of CM061223.1, read as the reverse complement.
TTGTCGATCGATATTCCGTTTTTACAACATGTGCGAAACCTGCACAACTTGTGGCCTTTGTAAGGAGTAGCTAGCTCCTACAAACTATAATGATGAGCAATCCCTTGAGCCCCATAACCAAACCAAGACTAATAATAATGCCCCGCTCCAAGTCGTTACTCGGTTTCCCACGACTTAAGTTCAGAATATATGCACCCCAGGCATAACCTAATGCATAATCGACGCTATCGATTAGGGGTGGGCCTTGTCAGGCACCAATAGTACTATCCAAATATTCTTTCGGTTTCATTTCCCTGAATTAATGATTACGGAAGAGAGGACTCAACCCCGAGTGGCGTTCACTGCTCAAGTACTCATCATACCACTTATCACATTTTAACCTTTGAAAACATTTCAACATGTGACAACGTTTGACAACATATCTTTCCCCCAGTTAAAACAGTAAAATGGGGCCGTGAAACTCACCTGAACACTGTCTGGCTCACTAGGTAGATAGCATAGAGGGTCTCGCACCTACAAACGTCCTAGACGTATAAGTCACTATTCCTATAGTGCATGTGCCTTGGCAAGTTGTACACCCAACTCCCGACCACAAGTTATTCCAAATCCCGTTTAATTAAGCGCGTATCCTAGGTTTCGTTGGCGTTACATTACCCTTTGTGTTACAAGTTATATATTACTCTTGTTAATATTTCCTTAACTTGTATCTTATTATCATCGACTCGACGTCACTTAACATATAATTATTTTCCCATTTAAATAATTATACTTAAGATCGCATCGCTCGATATAATATATATTTCAATGCTCGACCCGACTCACTTTGCCACACATTTGTTTTTCCCATTTAAACAAATATGCTAAGATCTTGTCGTTCGATTGTATATTCTTAACACCCGATTCAACTCACCATACCGTATATTTATTTTCCCATTCAAATAAATATACTAGGATCTCGTTGGTACGGCATACACATATATATATCTTTGTCTTCTCGTCGCGGCTTTCCTTCCCACATATCTACTTTCCCATTAAGTAGATATACTAGAATTTTGCCGAGACGAGCGTACATATATATAAATGTGTAATTTTTCTTGTTAAGTATATACGTTTGTTTTAACGTCTTATTTGTTTATGTCATGTGTTTTCTCCCACGAATAATTCTCTTAACACTTAGGAAAGTGTTTATTAGTTTTCACCCAATGTATATATATATATTTTACTTCTTAAAATATATATTTTTCTTATCTTGCCGCAATGGCATTTTTCTCATGATTTGTCCGTGTACGGTTCGTTAACGCGTCTTAGTTCGATATCTTAACTCGATTAGTTAATTCTTCCAAGTCTTTCCCAACATGTGCTTTATAGAAATATTATCCACATTTCTAACCCATGTTACTTGGAAGGTTTGTATTTTAGCCCAACTTGTTAACTTAGATACAAAAATGCTTCCAATACTTTTATATTCCCATTTATATAAAAGTATTCATTTTTGTATAAGTTTCTCAAGTTTGATTAACATTTTTATAAAATCTCTATTTTATAAAAATCCTTATTTTAAAACCCTTTGTATTTTTATAACTTTCAAAAATACACTTTTATACAAAATACCCAAGTATTTCTACTAGTATTTACAAAAATCATCCTTAGACTTTATTACTTACATTTTTGACACCGAACTTTCCATACTTGTATTTTTGGACTAATAGTTTCTAAAATATCCATTTTAGTCCTCTAACTTTCAAAGTTACAACTTTAGTCCCTTAACTTCCAAAAGTTGCATTTTTCCACTCTAGCTTCCAAAGTTAACATTTTTCACTCAAAATAGTAAACTTTGAAGATTCAACTTTTTATTGGTAAGTTATTTTTGTATCAAAACACTTATGTTAGTCTTGTATTTCATGTGGAAGACTACTTATGTGTGTGTTTTATGTATTTGTCCATTTTAACAAAATATCATTCATCTAAGTAAGCTAACTTAGATTTTCCATCATCTTCATTCATGAACTTCTAACATGTTTTACCACATATTACACCATGTATGATCATAATAAGATGATTTAAAGTTACTCTTAACATATTCAAGTTTATTCTACAATTTTAACCAAAACATCATCCTACTTAGTTTTAGATGCAAACTTTACATATTTTCAAGATTAATACATCATCATTATCAAATCCATGGTTTATTTTCATATCTTTAATCTTCCATTTTACACATGTAAAACCTATTAAAGATTATGTTCAAAACCACCTTTTAAACCCTTCATGTACAACTTGCTTCTAAGAACACATACATGAATAATAACAATCAAAAACAAGATTAAGAAGCTTACTACTAGCACAAGGCTAGGGAAGACAAAACCTTTGATTTTGAGAGGGGTTTAGTGTGTTCTTCCTTAGTGGTTAAGCTCCAAGCTTGAAACACACAATAGGGGTTTGGATGATGGATTGTTTTAAGTGTTTTGGAGATGTAAAAACTTGAAAGAGATGTGTGTGTGGGTGTGAAGAAACCCACGGCTCCAAGAGAGAAAGAAGAAGGAGATGTTGCTTTGTTAACTCATGTATCTAACACATGTTATATAATCCCACCATATCTTTCATAGAGTACACATAATCTTTCCAAAGATTTAAGGGATTTAGGAAGTACATAAATGATCTTTGATGGGTTGTGTATGGATGTATACAACCGTATGCTTGAAGAATGAATGAGATTCTTGTGATTTGTGTACAACACAATCTTATGCATATATCTCTAAAGATCACATGTAATCTTCCAATCTTTCTTAGATTGTATGTGTACTGGGAATCTTGGGAGATATGAATGTGTGTGTGTGTATATAACCGTGTATGTATGTATGCATGGGAGGTTGCTTGTGAATCTTGGTTAATCTTTGCAATCTATCCTAATCTTTATATAAAATCTCCATCCATGCACATGCACACACTTAGGCCATGATGGCTAGCATTTTGTCTTGGATTTTAGTGGCCTTGGCCGAAATTTGCAAAAGGAGGGACAAGGAGTGGCATGCTTTTGTACTTGATAATTATTCATGTTTCTTACACCTTTTTGCATGCTTTATATGTAGGTTAATAGATTATTATTAACACTTGCATGGGCACCACCCTTGGCCTTTAGGCCGGCCCCATGTGGGTTTGGTGTGGGTCCACAACTTCAAATATTACCCATTATTTGTTATGTTTAATCCCCCGTCGTTCGGGTGTCGTTCGGGTATTTTTCGGGTTTTAATTACGCGTTATCCGGACATTAAAAATACCTTTAATAACCCTTAAATATAGTCTAATTTAAGCGTTGATTGGTTATTTAGGCCTTTGCCGGGTGAAATTATGAGTTATACGCGTATCGGGTGCGGTACGCGCATTTTATTCGTTACCGGGAGATTTGTACAAGACGTTTTCATTTATGGTTTTGGAGTTCCAAAACTCATTATATTTCCTGAAAATACCCTTTATTTTATATCCTGGGTGTCCGGGATCCGTTTCGTTTATTTAATTATTACCGGGTAATTGCCAACGTCCATACCGGATAGCTTATTCGCACATGATCCAATCATGTTTTACCATTAAACGTATGCATTCCTATGCACTATTTGGAAATTGCTATCTCCTAAGGCCTTGATAATTAAATCACACATAATTGCATTTAATTACGTTAATCATATACTAATTAATCTGTACGGAATTACCTTATTTTTGCCGGTTGTTACATTCTCCCCCCGTTAAGAGAATTCCGTCCCGGAATTCAATTCAAGTTACCCATCACAATAGTATCCTTGAACAGGGCGGGGTGTTTGCGCTTCATGAGATCTCCTCTTTCCTAGTGAGCCCAGATTCATGCTCGGCTCACGCTTAGTGCTCTATCAAACACAGTGTCATAGTTCAACTACGACTAAGCTCTTGGTCATCCCACCTTGACACATCTATCGGTTTCCCGAAATAGTAGAGCTTATCGTCAACCGGACTTCCGCCGGTCGAGGAATTGACCAAAACTTCCTCAGTCTGGGCTTGCAGGATTCATTAAGAGTCCCACTAAGCTCTTGCGACAATTCAAGCTTATTCATCACGAGGCCAATTTTGATCGATATCTCCGTACCACCGAAGTATTAGGAACTTGGCCTACTACAAACTCTAAGCTTATTGACACCTCCTCGGAGTATGACTCTCAGTGAAAACCTATTATTAGACCGAAGTTCTTAAGGCCTACGCCTTGTCTGTATGACTTCTTAATAGGTTCGCATCTCATCCAAACAGTCTTTAATCTGCAAGATCTACTGGCCATCTCTCGAATAACCTAAACCAGGTTATGTATCTATCTCCGTCTGTCAATCGACGCACTGGAGATTTACACGTATGCCCTCCAAGGGCTTTGAGTAGTACACCCCGAACACTGGGATGCTAATTCCTATCACATAGGAAATTTTGGTGATGAAGCTCATGGGTTCGATCTGCCACGAACATCAATCGTGTCAACACGGAACAATTCCGTCAAGTACATTCAATTTGTCCGAGAATGACAAGCCATACTCGTCTCAAATCGAGTATCCCATGCTTGTGTACAAAGTTTGTCGAACTTGAGGTAGAGTGATCACTACAATCCGATATAATGTAAGTTGGCAATTCGGTGTCTAGCCACAACTCTCTCCGAGAGTATAGGTAACTGTCCGTATGCCTCATCTCGAAGCCACAGATGAGTACGGAATGAGAGGGCTCCAAGCAACAATCAATCATCACTTGGGTCACATCTGACCCCGGGACACCTCGGGTGTCATGGTGATGTCAAACAGGTGATCTTACCGCACCACATAAAAGTCCCCTTGGAAACCTCGTCGGGTATCCCATTTTATTTATCCTTCGGCTCGACTCACTTTACCGTATATTTACCTCCCCATTAAGATAAATATACTAGGTTCTTGTCGACCGAACAATCACATTCAAAATGGGACTTTATTTCCGTAGAATCCTCTGGGTACTGAATTGCTGCTTTCCTCCTGAGTAATTGTGGTTAATGGTACTAGGACGCTTAGTATGGACTGATGGAGGTCGAAAGTTTTTGCGTCGCTTTCACCCCTCAGTTCCCTGACATTAAGCAGTGTATACATGACGCCCGGGCCGTACAATTCCACAATCCTCGAGTAGAACGAGTCGACTCATCACCAACGACAAGATGCTTCCAGCACATAGGTCTATACCGAAAAGAGATATATGAAACATCATAAATTGTTGTCGCAATGAACAACGTATAGGGTTTATTATGACATATCAACACGTTGGCCCCCATTGCGACAAGTATACAGAACACCAGTAGCTACCCAAACCATGGGTATCCAGTACCAGTTCTGTTATATGTGCTTCATGGGCACTAGTGTTCTATCGTCAATAGCAACCTAGTAAATCAATTCCGAATAATACAGGCCACATGCCCTTACATTGACCTTCAGATCTTATGCAGAGATCTGAGTGAAAGGAGTCCTGAAACCAAAACCCTCATTCATCGAAGGTTCCATCCTTTCGGAATCTTTTTATGTAAATGGTGAAATCGGGTCATAGATGCATGCATTTAGCATAGATTTCACATTTGGCTTGACGGCTTCATGCGCTCAAGTCGTTACTTAAACAAGCGAGCGACTGATATCGCACCACAAGTAATAGTCCTGAGCCTTCCCATAAGGCATCCCATTCAATGCCTCAGTAGTCACACATATGGGCGGAATATGTAAGCCTTCAAGCTCGTCCTGATTAGTCCGGTGCCATACGCCCTGCCCTGGCAGCTCATATCACTATGGTGTCTCCAACAGTGTCTGTTGAGAACCGAGTATTTTACTCTAGCGTGAGTAATGCTAGTTAAAGATGACTGGGAACACCACTATCGACCCAAGGTCGAAAGAGTTCCATTGTTCCAAGAATATACGCAATGACACCAAGGTAAGATAAACCTTCCATCAAAGGAATAACAACATTAATCGATGGGTCGAGACGATCAACCATTTCGTAATGATAGTGTAGCACCCTTATAGAGTAGATAATGCTACACGCCCTTCTGGATTCAGGGTTCATAAAACCTCTTAATCATGTACCAGGGACTTCACCAATGCACGCCCGGTATTCCCATAACCATCAGTATGGTACGTATGACTCCAAATGAATCCACTGGTGTGAGCAATAAATGAATTGAACCTTTCAACTCTTGCTAGTCCCAAAGGTATAGATCATAATATCGCTCATAAATTCTCGATACCTTCAGGTTCGAGACGTATTCGAAATCCCTTATCACAAAGGCAAGTCTCGCCTTGTCACGTGTAGATCACAGGGTTTCTTCCCGACATTGATTTGCATAACCGATCGTTGGGCGACCAAATTGCACGTAAAAGGTTAGGGCTGGACATAGCGTCACTGGTGCCTCAGATTCTGAAGATGTACCGCTCACGAAATGCGTGAGCATATACAGGGTCGGCACATGACTCGGTCACCTACTCAGACGACCACGAGATTCAGACTTTAGGGGAATACACACGTAATCACTAAGGCTAGAGTGTCTAAGCACGACTTTTAGAAAGTCCGTTGGACACCTGAAATCCTACATAATCAATGTCGGCACTACACAATCAAACAAATAGAACAATGACGGCACGAGGGGTTTAGGTGATGTCTCCATTCCGAGAGAAACAAGAGCAATGTAAACGACAAATCATCACGTCATCGAGGTAATCCAACAGCTGTAGCAATACGCCCTCTGAGCAACACGACAGTAGAAACAACATGGCAATGTCAGCAACATATCCACGAAGCACATCAACTAGGGAACACCGCCCGGGAGCGACACGAAAATCGAGAAGCATGACGACAAGGCAACACTGCAACAAGAACCGCATGACACAGAGAAATACGACGGCAAGGCTACACTACTGCAGGAGCAGTAAACAACAGGAATGCATCATCAGCAATGTAGCGCAACCACATGAATACGCAATCAGCAAAATAATGCAACTGCAAGCATGCACAATGGCTGGGGGGTAACACAGTAGCACGAATGCACGCGACAATATGACGCTCAACATGGAGAACCCATAGTCCACACCACCATAAAGCTCCGTTATGGTGAGCACGCATCCCCGTGCGTCTCAGATCACTTGTGGAGGTGGGAATTTCATTCGTACCTTCGGCCTTGAGCCTAACCTCCATAGGCTCAATGGTAGGACTTGGTTAGATTGGCTGGCGCATCAGTCGTCATAACATAAATGGGAATGACGGGTTCCACATAATTTAGCTGACTTCTCAAGCCGATATTGTTCATGGAGAGAACGACCATAGGCTTGTTATGAGTCACTCAAACAATGGCAACAGAAACATCGACAGTTTCCACTGAGGCCTGAGAACCATTGACAATGTTAGGCTTCCTAAGAGCCCAAGGAATGATAACTAGTAGTTCAATGAAAGCCTCAAAGAGAATGGAATTAATAACAACAAACTCCACAAAGACACATAGATGGTCATAGCGGCCTGGAAAGGGTCATAGAGACGTCTTCGTTAATATCATTCACTTCTGCAGGAGCCTCAAATATGTCAACAACGTCAACCCGAGCAGAGCCATAGAACAACATCATCAAGCCCAACATGGACTGTACGGACAACGACAACAATGAACTCAACAACAAATAAAGAAACGATGATATCAAGCTCGATAAGTGCTATCGAACCACTGACAACAACAAACTCAGCGAGAGCTACACTTAATAGCGTCAACAGGACTCGCTTGAGCCATAGGATAATAATAGGAGCAACAACGTCAGGCTCGACTGGAGCCTTAGACTCGTCGTAGCTATTATATGTGTGGTGACTGGTATCCATAGGACCTGGAAACCAACCTACATCTTTCCCGATAACAAGGATAGTGGTCACAACGAGCATAGCAAGTAGAGGTAGAAGATCACGATTTATCGATACACCACGATAAAATGAAAACGATACCGACTCTGGCAAACCAGCCGAGTCATTCTTCTCATTAGGGTCTCCTTACATGCTATCTAGCACCGATAGTAATTAGCTGGAATGCCTCTCTGCCACTCAAGCGAGGCCGGTGGACTTTCTTCCTGATAGGCCACGCCGTGAGAGTATCGAAATACGGCAAGAGATTAGACAGGTCACCGTGTCCACAACGAATGGACCTTGCAACCTTAGTTTATAAATCACCGTAACGAGGGGACGCAACGTCTCAATAACTTCGGGGATTGACAAAACACTTTCCATCAATCGTCGACCAATAAATAACTAGTCTCGTTACCGCGACGACGGTGATGGACACTCAACATTGCAACAAGAGCAATGGAATTGTCGTCCCATGGGTAAATTTAGTTTAACAGAATAACGTGACCACATTTAGTAGTCCGTTACTTGATTTTCAAGGGGGGATTTTAATGTCAGCAAAAAGCGTCTTGCAACATTCTGACAATCACAGAACACTCTTACGATTACAGTTCCCAAAGTGTGGTTCCACTTTCTAGGATTTATGACGGATTCAGGCACAGTACATGTAACGAGCCTACTCTGGCGTTCCTCGACTGAAGCGAGACCACCAACAATCCTTGAAAAACGAACAGGAGGTAGATAGAGGAATCTTATGATAACCTTTGCACCTCAGGAAGGTAGTATGACATAAGTACCAACATGCCGAGTCCATCACCATTCATCTTCCGAACACGATCCAGCGCTATTGCAAAGGTTGTTAATCCATACTTGAATACTCAATACACCGAGTAGTGGCTTCCCACGAGTTAATCGTATGCACTTCCGAGTGAGTCCATTGCCAAACGCCGACTGGGGCTTGCTGTTCTACTACACGCCGTCATCTTATCACTGGCAAACCATGTCGCAGTCATGATTAGTGGCCGAAATTCTGACATCATCAAAGTTTAGCAAAGCACTATGACTCGCGGATGTGTGAGGCGACATGCCGATTTCACTGTCCGTCCATGACTGCCTGGAAGCAACCAATACTGTTGATTCAGCCGAGGCTATCGAGCCTTCAGAATAACGATGATCAAGCTTCCTAATCCCGTAACTTCGATTCTGTCTTCCTACTGGAGAAGAAAAATATCCAACCCTTGAAGACAACCTGGGCATGCGTTAGGTCGAACATGACTTATTCACCATGATAACACCGCAGCACACGGCCACGAGTCTCATATTTAATCCACGCAGGGTCCCGTTCTCTAGACGCACTAGTCTAGCAGGGACGCACCCTAAGTCTTCACTGGGTTCCAAGTTTAGCATTCCTCGCATCGTTCCAGGCATTTAACTCCTATGCAAGGAAGTTTTCGTCTCCCGTCTCTATCCGATGCGAAGATTTACGTCAGATTGCTCAAATGAGTAGACGTTCGAGCTCTTCCGTGCTCGTACCTTAAAGGTGATGTCGAAGAAAGCTCATTAGGTTTGCTAGGATCGAGATCAAGGAACATCGGCGAGACCTCTCATTTAACCCATTGGCCAATCAAAACTAAGGCTGAATCTAAGGAACAAGAACAACCAAGACAAGGAGTGATCACCAATCCCGGCCCTAGCGCCCACCAAGGTTACCGTGCACCCCAAACTATTATTACGTGTGCACCCGTAATGATAATTTGTGTTGCCAGGTAATCTTGTTGCCCGCTGGTTCCGAGCTTCCTGATCCAAAACCGAGATTTCATACAACAAAAGACTTGATCTAGTTTCGCCTCCAAATCATAAACCACGTGGCGACATCCATTAACGCGATAGAGGTTAGTCCTTCCGATCATCCCGTCTACAGGCAAGCGAGTGAGCTCATCGTAGACCACAGCATCCTTCCCGCTTGCTGGTACCGGTGATCGATGCAAGAGCGCGGACTATTGTGAAGCGTGACACAACAACCTTACTGGCAAAATATCCGTACTACGTATATGTATTAACTTAATCTTAGAAAATCGGATTCCTATGCAACATAAACATCTTATCCGCATTTTCTAATACTTCATATATTGACACACATGGCTAGTCGGTCGGAATTTCCCCTTGTACAATCCATGTACAATCTTCTTTCTTTTCTGAAAATATTTCGTTGTGTTTTATTTTTGAAAACTCGTTTTCGAGCCAAAACCGGTTATAGTCTAGATTTTTCAAAAATGCTAGTTCGCTACAACCTTGGCTCTGATACCACTTCTGTCACACCACGCCAATGGCGGAAACACGTGGCGCAACGCTCGAAAGTATATCAAAGTCAAGATTAACACAAACTATATTTAATTAGAAAAGATCAATTTATTAGAATGTCGAAAATGAGTATCTCGTTACAATGTTGCACAAGGCATTACTTAAAACGATGAACATTAAGTTTCAATGTGGGTATTTCCGTTCATGTTCCAACCCGAAGGTAACAGTGAATGAAATCCCGACCAGTATCCGACATCCCGAATTTCCACCGCACTAGCCCCATATCTATTCAGCACTTAGTTACCTGAAAGATATGTTTAAAAAGACGTCAATATTAAAATATTGGTGAGTTCACAGGTTTTAGTTTCATAACAGCAACATTTTCACAACCATCGACTCGACTCACTTTACCGTATAATTATTTTCCCATTAAATAATTATACTAGGATCTTGTCGATCGATATTCCGTTTTTACAACATGTGCGAAACCTGCACAACTTGTGGCCTTTGTAAGGAGTAGCTAGCTCCTACAAACTATAATGATGAGCAATCCCTTGAGCCCCATAACCAAACCAAGACTAATAATAATGCCCCGCTCCAAGTCGTTACTCGGTTTCCCACGACTTAAGTTCAGAATATATGCACCCCAGGCATAACCTAATGCATAATCGACGCTATCGATTAGGGGTGGGCCTTGTCAGGCACCAATAGTACTATCCAAATATTCTTTCGGTTTCATTTCCCTGAATTAATGATTACGGAAGAGAGGACTCAACCCCGAGTGGCGTTCACTGCTCAAGTACTCATCATACCACTTATCACATTTTAACCTTTGAAAACATTTCAACATGTGACAACGTTTGACAACATATCTTTCCCCCAGTTAAAACAGTAAAATGGGGCCGTGAAACTCACCTGAACACTGTCTGGCTCACTAGGTAGATAGCATAGAGGGTCTCGCACCTACAAACGTCCTAGACGTATAAGTCACTATTCCTATAGTGCATGTGCCTTGGCAAGTTGTACACCCAACTCCCGACCGCAAGTTATTCCAAATCCCGTTTAATTAAGCGCGTATCCTAGGTTTCGTTGGCGTTACATTACCCTTTGTGTTACAAGTTATATATTACTCTTGTTAATATTTCCTTAACTTGTATCTTATTATCATCGACTCGACGTCACTTAACATATAATTATTTTCCCATTTAAATAATTATACTTAAGATCGTATCGCTCGATATAATATATATTTCAATGCTCGACCCGACTCACTTTGCCACACATTTGTTTTTCCCATTTAAACAAATATGCTAAGATCTTGTCGTTCGATTGTATATTCTTAACGTCCGATTCAACTCACCATACCGTATATTTATTTTCCCATTCAAATAAATATACTAGGATCTCGTTGGTACGACATACACATATATATATCTTTGTCTTCTCGTTGCGGCTTTCCTTCCCACATATCTACTTTCCCATTAAGTAGATATACTAGAATTTTGCCGAGACGAGCGTACATATATATAAATGTGTAATTTTTCTTGTTAAGTATATACGTTTGTTTTAACGTCTTATTTGTTTATGTCATGTGTTTTCTCCCACGAATAATTCTCTTAACACTTAGGAAAGTGTTTATTAGTTTTCACCCAATGTATATATATATATTTTACTTCTTAAAATATATATTTTTCTTATCTTGCCGCAATGGCATTTTTCTCATGATTTGTCCGTGTACGGTTCGTTAACGCGTCTTAGTTCGATATCTTAACTCGATTAGTTAATTCTTCCAAGTCTTTCCCAACATGTGCTTTATAGAAATATTATCCACATTTCTAACCCATGTTACTTGGAAGGTTTGTATTTTAGCCCAACTTGTTAACTTAGATACAAAAATGCTTCCAATACTTTTATATTCCCATTTATATAAAAGTATTCATTTTTGTATAAGTTTCTCAAGTTTGATTAACATTTTTATAAAATCTCTATTTTATAAAAATCCTTATTTTAAAACCCTTTGTATTTTTATAACTTTCAAAAATACACTTTTATACAAAATACCCAAGTATTTCTACTAGTATTTACAAAAATCATCCTTAGACTTTATTACTTACATTTTTGACACCGAACTTTCCATACTTGTATTTTTGGACTAATAGTTTCTAAAATATCCATTTTAGTCCTCTAACTTTCAAAGTTACAACTTTAGTCCCTTAACTTCCAAAAGTTGCATTTTTCCACTCTAGCTTCCAAAGTTAACATTTTTCCACTCAAAATAGTAAACTTTGAAGATTCAACTTTTTATTGGTAAGTTATTTTTGTATCAAAACACTTATGTTAGTCTTGTATTTCATGTGGAAGACTACTTATGTGTGTGTTTTATGTATTTGTCCACTTTAACAAAATATCATTCATCTAAGTAAGCTAACTTAGATTTTCCATCATCTTCATTCATGAACTTCTAACATGTTTTACCACATATTACACCATGTATGATCATAATAAGATGATTTAAAGTTACTCTTAACATATTCAAGTTTATTCTACAATTTTAACCAAAACATCATCCTACTTAGTTTTAGATGCAAACTTTACATATTTTCAAGATTAATACATCATCATTATCAAATCCATGGTTTATTTTCATATCTTTAATCTTCCATTTTACACATGTAAAACCTATTAAAGATTATGTTCAAAACCACCTTTTAAACCCTTCATGTACAACTTGCTTCTAAGAACACATACATGAATAATAACAATCAAAAACAAGATTAAGAAGCTTACTACTAGCACAAGGCTAGGGAAGACAAAACCTTTGATTTTGAGAGGGGTTTAGTGTGTTCTTCCTTAGTGGTTAAGCTCCAAGCTTGAAACACACAATAGGGTTTGGATGATGGATTGTTTTAAGTGTTTTGGAGATGTAAAAACTTGAAAGAGATGTGTGTGTGGGTGTGAAGAAACCCACGGCTCCAAGAGAGAAAGAAGAAGGAGATGTTGCTTTGTTAACTCATGTATCTAACACATGTTATATAATCCCACCATATCTTTCATAGAGTACACATAATCTTTCCAAAGATTTAAGGGATTTAGGAAGTACATAAATGATCTTTGATGGGTTGTGTATGGATGTATACAACCGTATGCTTGCAAGAATGAATGAGATTCTTGTGATTTGTTTTGTACAACACAATCTTATGCATATCCACACCATATCTCTAAAGATCACATGTAATCTTCCAATATCTTTCTTAGATTGTATGTGTACTTGGAATCTTGGGAGGATATGAAGTGTGTGTGTGTGTATATAACCGTGTATGTATGTATGCATGTGGGACGTTGCTTGTGAATCTTGGTTAATCTTTGCAATCTATCCTAATCTTTATATAAAATCTCCATCCATGCACATGCACACACTTAGGCCATGATGGCTAGCATTTTGTCTTGGATTTTAGTGGCCCTTGGCCGAAATTTGCAAAAGGAGGGGACAAGGAGTGGCATGCTTTTGTACTTGATAATTATTCATGTTTCTTACACCTTTTTGCATGCTTTATATGTAGGTTAATAGATCATTATTATTAACACTTGCATGGGCACCACCCTTGGCCTTTAGGCCGGCCCCCATGTGGGTTTGTGTGGGGTCCACAACTTCAAATTATTACCCATTGTTTGTTATGTTTAATCCCCCGTCGTTCGGGTGTCGTTCGGGTATTTTTCGGGTTTTAATTACGCGTTATCCGGACATTAAAAATACCTTTAATAACCCTTAAATATAGTCTAATTTAAGCGTTGATTGGTTATTTAGGCCTTGCCGGGTGAAATTATGAGTTATACGCGTATCGGGTGCGGTACGCGCATTTTATTCGTTACCGGGAGATTTGTACAAGACGTTTTCATTTATGGTTTTGGAGTTCCAAAACTCATTATATTTCCTGAAAATACCCTTTATTTTATATCCTGGGTGTCCGGGATCAGTTTCGTTTATTTAATTATTACCGGGTAATTGCCAACGTCCATACCGGATAGCTTATTCGCACATGATCCAATCATGTTTTACCATTAAACGTATGCATTCCTATGCACTATTTGGAAATTGCTATCTCCTAAGGCCTTGATAATTAAATCACACATAATTGCATTTAATTACATTAATCATATACTAATTAATCTGTACGGAATTACCTTATTTTTGCCGGTTGTTACACAAACATTGTACAGTGCCGCCGCAACGCGCGGGCTCCTGCTAGTTTTATACTTCGTACTCTAGACTCGGGTGTTCTTGACTTGAACAAAGTAGCTCGTTTATGCTCCAACGTCTATAAACACCGGCTCTCAAGTGTTGGTGTCTTGATTAAAATTCATTCGTTTTGAGCTCACTTTCTCTTAACAGCTATAAAATAATAAAATAAATAAATAAATAATAAAAACGACTCAAAACTAATAAAAATCTAATTAAACGCTAAAATAAATAAAATAGACAGGTATAAGCCAAAAACTAATAAAACACTAATAAAAGGACTCGAAAATGACTACAAAATACAAAGGAAATTAGATGTGTTTTGCAACACATCACATGTTATACTAGTGTTAAATTCATTTGTACTATACGATACGTAAAGTCCCGGGGAAACCATGAATATGCTGGATAGCATAACGGGGAAAATGTGGATAGATCTATTGGGATTAACAGACCCCACCCGTCGGCTGGGAGCCGGGCGGGTGCATATTGTCTCGGTCATAAGCTTAATCGTTTCGGGCAAAATCATATATCGTTGTCTGTAATGGTTTCCGGTCGTAGCAGTATTATTCATGCGTCTAGCTAACGCTATCATTTCTAACATAGTGATAACATCATGGCTTTTATTACTTAAACGTTTAATATAAAACCTGTGAACTCACCGGCATTATTTGCTAACGTTTTTAGCATGTTTGTCTCAGGTCGTTGAGGTAGCAGTTTATCATAGGCGCACGAAGTCCCACGGCGTCTAGGATTCATATGCATTTTACTTAGCTTTTTCAGACTTACGTACTTTTGCATTTTGGGTTTGTAATAAAGTTTACGCTTCCGCAGCGATGGATTTATGAAAACTTGATGGTTTGTTTATGTCATTTTTACGTATCATATAGTGTCGTTTATTGTGACCGTTAACTTAGATCCTGGTTTGTCACGCGCCTCGCGGTAAAACCCTACACGTGGAATTTGAGGGTGTAACAATATTACTTTAAAAGCTTTTGTAGTCGGATTACAAAGAATGAAAGCATTGATATTGTTATCCGAAAACAATATTAGTCCATTCAAACTTGAGATGATTTGTAAATCAACAATGGTTGTTTCATAAGGGGATAGTATAACATTACTAAATGCAACACCATGTTGTCCAAGAAAAGTGTTAAAAACAACGATTGAATCATCTTGTTTAGTAATAAACTTTTTGTTTTCAGTTTTCGACATCCGTATAAGATGCATGGTGGCAAAATTTTCAGTTGACAATTCTTGATTAAATTGCTTATATAGTACCTTCAAACGACCAACATTCTTTGAAGGTAGCCTTGTAAAAATCTTAGAGAGGATAATTTCAAAATGAAGTTCTCCCATTGTAGAAACAACTACATCAATAAAAGTACAAAATATACATACAAATTACAACACATAAAAGTGAAATTAGCGACCAAGCTACTACATAAAAAAAACCACAATAAAAAAAACCACCTTAAAGCAAACAATAATACATAATTTGTGATTATAATAACGAAAAGAAAGGTTGTATAACTTATATAAACACAAGTAGTAAAATATATTACAATGTAATGATTGAGTGCGTCTACTGATTCCACATTATAAGTATGTGACATTAAAAACATAAAACCACCTTAAAAAATTAAAATTTTTTCACCCCAATGAAGAACACAATAAACAAAACCACCTAAAATCAAACAATAATACATAATTTGCTGATTATAAAAATGAAAAGAAAGGTTGTATAACTTATATAAACACAAGTAGTAAAATATATTACAATGTAATGATTGAGTGCGTCTACTGATTCCACATTATAAGTATGTGACATTAAAAACATAAAACAGAGTATTATAGACTTACAAGTTTTAGAAATGCAAAATTATTCACTCGATCAGAGAGATGAAAAGAAGATTAGGATGAAACTGTAGGTGGTAGATGAAAAGGGTGAAAGAAGAAGTATTGTTTGAAAGTTTGATGATGATGGTTAATGTTAAAATAATAATTTTATTATTTGTCTTTAAACTATATTAAAAAGACATTATATGTATACATACATACATACATGTATACAAAAGTTGACGGCTATCAAATTAATGCCTGACATGATTAGGAAGCGTGTGCAGAGTTTATTTTTGGTAAGCAAGTAGTCTAATCGACACGTACTACTAATAGTGTATTTAATTTGTTAAATACAATATATTATGATAAAAAAATGAAGACTATGATGGTAATGATTTGGTTTTCTAAAATTAATTAATAATGCTGAAAAGATTTATAAATTTGTAATGTATTATTTATGTAAAAACAGAGAGTACAAAGTATTAATATAATTTACCATAAATATTTGGTTATATATTATAGATTTATAGTAGTAGATACCGAAAATCATACTGTGAATTAACCACAAAATAGAAACACATTTGAAAACATTTATAAATTTGTAATTTCTTATTTATGTAATAAGAGAGAGTACAAACTATTAATATATTTTACCCTAAATATATGGTTATATATTATAGATTTCTAAATTTGTGATAGAAATAAACTATTGATTAACCAAATGTTTAATTATACGAATAATCAAACTATCAAATACCACAAATAACCGAATATCAAAAAAAAATTATTCAATGTTCATATGATTAAGAAATACCAAAAAAAAAAAAAAAAAAAAACCACAAACGACTTAGTCATATAGCCAACTATTCTGAAAACTACTTCTCTATCTTTCCTTTATTTTCCTCTGCCACTTCGTCATAGAAATCACACCAACAAATTTACGCTTAACAATCTGGTATTTGGAACTGATAGAAGAATGTCCATGCTTCCGGTACTTGTACGTTAGGCTGATAAAGTTGTACCTAACAAAAAGAGTGTTGTGATGTTGGTTTTGTATGTTATTGGGCTGCCACTTTATTTGCGAAGAAGGGTTACAATACCAATGGTTATTAAAGAAAGATGGTCCAAATCATTTGATGTGATTTCAGTGGGCCTAAGACCAATTATGTTAGCTCTTATTTATAGTTCACAAGGGACAATGGGTTGAAAATAGCAACACATTTGAAAACATTTCTAAATTTGTAATTTCTTATTCATGTAAAAACAGAGAGTACAAAGTATTAATATAATTTTTCCCTAAATATATGGTTATATATTATAGATTTCTAAATTTGTGATAGAAATAAACTATTGATTAACCAAATGCTTAATTATACGAATAATGAAACTATCAAATAACACAAATAACCGAATATAAAAAAAACAATTATTCAATGTTCAGATGATTAAGAAATACCAAAAAAAAAAAAAAATAAACCACAAAGTCTTTAGGAATATAACCAAATATTATGAAAACTACTTCTCTATCTTTCCTTTATTTTCCTCTGCCCCTCGTCATCAGAAATCACATCAACCAATTTACGCTTAACAATCTGGTATTTGGAACTGATAGAAGAATGTCCAGCTTCAGTATGATTGTTGTTTCCAGCAAACTTTTCAATGACAGAGATTGGAGTATTTTGTCAGCAGTGGCAGGGCTTGATGACTACATTAATAAACATGAAATTTTCTTATCTAACAAAATATATTTTAAAAACAATTTTATCCAGTCATATGTTTACATTCATCATTCATCTGCTACCTTGTTGGACAGATCATTAGATGGAACTTGAAACATGGAAGAATGCAAAGAATCTGCTTCAGAAGGCTGAATAACATAAAACATACTTTTAGTATTTTAATTTATTGTAAAAAGATATGAATTTTACATACAAATTAGTATTATACCTGTCCAACCAATAGCCTTTTCTAAATCTTGGAAATTATTGTTGGATTATCAGTAACTTTAGTTACTCCATAAACATCATACTTATTGTCCAAATTGTATTTCGAGACATGGATCATAAAACCAAACTCTTTTTCCAGCAAAAAGCTCAGCTCATCAGGATAATTCACAGTTTCGGACACCTACATTTATAAGGTATTTAATTATCTAAGTTTTGTTAACTTCTGAATATAGTAACGTTTTGTCTATAAATGAGAACTTACAGTATTGTTCTCAATCAATTCAGATACTGTCTTCTTAATGAGTTTCGCAGCATCGCGATGAAATAAGGTTAGAGAAATTGAATCATTGATGTCCTGCACACGTACCTGGATCTTATACTTGTGTAAGAAAGTTCCTAACTATTAGCAATACGCTTTAATTAAACAGATACAATAAATTAAATAAGACTTTATATTAAGTACTAACCTTGGTGATGGTGTAACTACCTTTGATGAACATTTAGTATTTGCACATTCATACACTTTCTCATCTTCAAACTGATCCGTACCTTCACCAACCTCATGAATGATGTATTCAGTATTAATTTTTTTGGTACACTTTGGACATGCAAGGTAAAACCAGCCAACTTCCTTACACAAATCCTTCACAATACCCAATATAACCACAAATTGATCCTACATATTAAAACTCAACTTATTTAATACTAAATATGTAAGTACTTTATTATTTACAAAGTTGATAGAATATTGTTATAAATGTAAAGTTATTCAGAAATGATAGACCTCCTCAATGGCAGAAATATCACCAATGTTAGTGATGGAAGTATTCCCAAGAAACTCATCCTCATCGGACAAAAACATCGAGACCCCATAAGGACGATGATTAACAGACCCACTTTCAGACAATCTTTTAACAAACGGTGAACATATTAGAAAAATCAAACTGTAACAATTCAGTTATATTATAACATAAAATATACAAGTCATAAATTGGTGTACCTTGTCCTGAATAAAGTAATTTCATTGACATCCTCATTAATTAATAGGCGACTTACAGAATCACCAAATGAATTTGATACATAAGGCTTTCCTGAAAAATGTGAAAAAAACATGTTAGACATACATTTTTTGAAAATAATTATGTAAAATTTAAATATACATAATATGAGATTTGTAATGTAATTATAAAAGATATATTTAGACACAAATAATACATTTAAAATGTACATACCATTAAAATACTTCAATCTGGCGAAATGCAAGATGACTATCAATTGATCAACTTTTGAGTTTGATGAAACATATTGGGACATTTGGTTGGCATAGTTGTCCCAAAGAGTCAAATATATGCTATATCCCCTATTGTAATAAAAATATTACTCTTTTAAAAACATAAACAATTTATAAATCGGTATATTAATTATATATGGCAATAAATACATACTCAGTATCCATAACTTCCATAGTCAACCGCTTCTTACTGCTGAAACTGCTTCCCTCCTCATTGTTCTTAAAAAACTTGACAATGCACCCAATAACATTGAAATTTTCTGTAGCATAAACGCGAGTATCTGGATTAAGACACGATTTGTTTGCATTTGCAGCATACTTATACTTGGCTGTATTCATACCAATTCTAGGATTCTTAATAACAATACAAGCATTGTCATATAAGAAGTTTTCAAATCTAAAGAACAATCGTTTGAACACATTTCCCTGGATTTTATTATCCTGTGTAATTTACAAAATTAAAAATTAATTAGTAGACGCTTTAACAGGCTTCGATAACATAAACATGACACATAAATAATATAAACAGCAATTACGTGTATGTAAACAAATATCTAAAAACTCACCTTTTCGTCGATAAGTATCATCTCAATTGAGTACGACTCATTAGGATTACGACGATCTGGTTGACGCCAAACACGGATTATACGAACTTTAAACATAACATTGTTCTGGTTGACATTGATATTATTAACCAAGCTAAACTCTTGATGGTCAGCCATTGATATTCTAAAATAAGAAAACATAGCCATACTTTTTAGATTAATATATATATCTATTTTCTATATGTATATACATATATAATATAATAAAAATACAGAAGTTGAAGGTACCTTGTTAAGAGAAACAGATCAAAAAGCTTGAATTGAGAGAGAGTAAAGAGTGTGATGAATGAGGTAATTGGTAAGACAATATATAGTGTTTCGATACAAATTTATTTTTAGAAGAAGTTATAAATATAATTAATAATTAGCAATCTCGCGTAAATTACTCAATCTCAATATCATTTTTAAAATGATAATACACTATTTAAACTAATTTAGGGAAACAATTTAATCAGTTTCTATACGAAACGTATATGTGTTTAATATAATAGAAATAAATTACATATTTTAGGAATGGTCAACTGATGTTAATGATGGTTATAATATCATTTTAAATTTAAAATATTTAATTACTTCATTTTATTATTCAAATTAAATTAAAATTAAAATGATGGTCAACATATATTGTTTGCGAAAAAATGGTTTACCAGCTTTCAATTTTATTAAATCTATTGTATCTAGTATTTGCATATTACTACTATAAGTTTTGAAACATAATTAAAAATAATAAATCATACCTCCTATTGTTAATACTTCCCAACCAACAACTTACTACGAGTAGTGGACCATTTGTTTGAACATATAACGATCTCCGATTGAAATATTCTCTGAATCAATCAAAGCATCCCAGCCATAAACAAAGAACCTGTTTTAATATGTTAGAACATTGTAGTAATGACTCAATGGATCGCTAAATTGAATAGAAAAAATTAGCATAACCAACCTGGGTACATTGGAAATTAGTCCAACCATTAGTGAAACACACATTTGGACCAATTTTTGCAATTGAAACATTCCAGTTATGATCTTCCGATATAAACAATTTAACCTTATTGATAGGTAAACCAATAGGGAAATGTTTTTTTTAACAAATGAGTATGGTAACACCTACAAATGTTTATAAAAAAAGTATTTAATTTAATAGAAATGATAGCATCTAATTGACTATATGCATAAGAATATTCAAATATAGTTGAATAATACTTACAGGAGGAGTTGTTAATTCATGTTCAATGACTTTGAAAAAAGAAATTCCTAACTGGAATTGTGGAACATGAGAATAGTACTTGATCATGAATGTCTTATGACCAACATAAAAAAAGACAATAACAAACGGAGCAAATGATAAATCATTGACTAATTCAGACCATCCATTAGTAAAAATAGTATATCATCAATAAGTTGAACGCAAACACTCCATGATTGATAGAAGCCAGTTAATCAAGTAACATTTTTTTTGTGCAATTTGTTTATCAAAAAAAAAATTATTCATTGATACAGGGATTGTCTGCAGTTGATAACAGATATAATCAATAATGAATCGTATATAGGGTAAAAGCTAAATTTGATTACCATTATGGTAGGACATATATGATAACCTACACATTAACAGAAGAATAACCAATTATCAATTTATCGGATCGAATAAGTAAATATATATTTAGGTTTACTTAAAACCCTAAATACAAAATAAATAGAAAATCCGTTTATGGAGATACAATACAAAGGCGATAACTAAAAAAAATAATAAATTTTAATGGCATAAATGTGCAAAAATTGATTACCATTACGGTAGGACATATATGATAACCTGCACATTAACAGAAGAATAACCAATTATCAGTTTATCGGATCGAATAAGTAAAAATATATTTAGGTTTTCTTAAAACCCTAGATACGAAATAAACAGAAAATCCGTTTATGGAGATACAGTACAAAGGCGATAACTAAAAAAATAATCAATTTTAATGGCATAAATGAGGATGAAATAGATCATCGTATTACCTGAATATGATTTGAACGATCGAGAGGAACACGGAAATGGAGAGTTGGGGTTTGTGGACAAAAGGATTTGAATAAGAATGGATCATTAGAGGATTACACGGTTATGTTTAATTGAGTATTAGGGTATTTATACCCGGGTTACTGGGTTAGAATCTGGTATGTCGGGTCGGGTTTTTTAACCCATGGATAAGTAAAATGGATAGTATGAAGGCCATCTAGAGGTGCCACCTCAGCAATAGTTACTCCTTTATATATATATATATATATATAGGGAAAGGGTAAAATAAAAACACACTTTTCGTAAAAGAACAACAGAAACACACTTTTCCACCACACACTTATTTTAATCAAAAAAAGAATGTGTGGCTCATAATTAAAGTTGAATAAAATAAAAAAGGGAATATTCCCTTGCCTAATAAGACAAAATACGGTGGGCCATGGGCGTTTACACTGCTGTAAAATTTTTTTTTTTTTTTTTTTTTTTTTTTTTACGTCGAGGTTACCCGTTTTTTTCATCGGTGGAAAAAAAAAATTTTAAAAATTCACATTTTACGTCGGGGTTCTCGTGGTTCTTTTACGAAAAGTGTGTTTTCATTGGAACCTAATCCTATATATATATATATATATATATATATATATATATATATATATAATATATATATTATATATATATTATATATATATATATATATATATATATATATGGCTTCTTATTGGATCCATTTTTTTCTTGGGCTCGTGACATCCATAAAGTCACATGTGACTTTTTTTAATTATATTATTATTATTAGTAGTAGTAGTCCGTCTTTGCTCAAACCAAGTGCTCGCATCTTGATTATTTTTCACTATTTTAAGCTCTTATCTTAACGAACACCTACAAAATAGTAAAATAAATAAATAACAATAAAAACAGCTCAAAACGAATAAAAACCTAACTAAATAATATACAAAATACATAGGAAAGAGATGTGTTTTGCAACACATCAAACATCCCCACACTTAAACTTTTTTCGTCCCTGAAAAAGACTGCAATGGAATCATAATTAGAATTCTTGGTTTCAAAAACTTTTAGGTTCATTAATTAAGATCTAGTCATGTATCAACCAAAACTGTCGGTATTGTTGTCAACCTAAACCCAACCACCGGCTAATCAGGCCCCAATCATGTGAAGCAATTAAGTTCATGTTTACAATCAATCTATGGGTCTCAAACTCAAGATATCCAGCTTCACCTAATCCCACCTCAAGTTTTCAAGGCAAAGGCTAAACCATATAGATTTACCAACCACTGCAACTAAACTCCCTAATGTATTAGAAATTAAATCTATGATGGATGATGGATGAAGTTTATGAGCTTAGACACATTTGTTTTTTTTTTCATACCTAACCCAGAGGTTGTCTCAATCAGAGTCACCATCCCCAAGAGCGACAGCATGAGCTTCGGTATTTTTTTTTCAACTTGACCTCGAGGAAGTTTTGATCAGAGGCTTCCGTTTTTTTTTGGTCTAGCTCAATTGATGGACATGTGGATTTTTTCTGGGCGCCACTTTTCACCGGATTTATTCTCATAAAAAGGATCAAGTGTGCCATTTAATTAATAATACATATGGGCCTTCAACCTACAGTGGTACCTCTAATTACTATCAGCGGTTTCAGTTCTACCGTTTCTCCTAAGATGAGAACCCACAAGATTTCATGATTTATTAAGGTATATTAAGAACAATCCTAGAACCTTTCAAAGCTAGCTGGGCCTACCGACACATCTTAAGCAAACACGCTTTCAATCTATTTATATTCTCATACATATAATATTTTGAAAACCAAAAATCTCAATTTTACTATCATTTTCCATTAAAAAAAAATGCACAAAAGATCAGGGACATTTTTCAATTTTTTAATATTTTTTGGATTTTTTTTATTTATGACTCAAACTACCTAAAACTAAAAATGAAGTTCCCATCCCCACACTTGAACGACACATTGTCCTCAATGTGAGAGTAGGAAAAAAAATAAAGTAGAAGTAAAAAAATAAAATACAACAAAAAGGAACAGACTCCCCTGGATATAAGCGATGTAGTTGCAAGCGATCTGAAGTTGTCCTTCTAAACAGGCCGTATAGCATTTCATTCGCGACCTTTGACTCAAACCTGACAAATAAAAGCTAAGAAGAAAATATAAAAACAAATGGTTGCCTTAAATAATTGTTGGGTCGTCCCCACCCGAATGGAGATTGAGTACGGGTGGATAGATCCAAACCTGCAATAAAGTAAATTAGACAAACCAATGACTCAAAAATAAAGACTCTCTCCATCATCCCCACTTGAAGGGAAGATATTCCCAAAGTGGGTTAAGAGTAAACTGACTCAAAATAAAATAAAAGACTCTAAAAAAATACAGACTCAACTGACTCAATATACAAAAATGCCGGAAACGTACTTGGAAGGCAAGATGGTGGAGTGTGGTGGATGATGGTAAAACATGTGGTGAAATGGCTGTGAATGGTGGTGGAAGAAAACGGGTGAAAAATATTTTTTTCCTAATCAACTCGCACAACGTGAAGGACACTGGTGATGTCAACATGTAGCACGAGCGAATAAAATATAACTTTCCGGGGGTAATTACTATTCGCATGAGACGAATAGGTCAGCCCAGGCTCTTCGCATTACACGAAGAACCTTTTTCACAAAAAGTTAATCAAATTTAATGTTTAGAAAAAAAATTATTACCCAAACCTTCACCAAAAATCCCAATCATATAAATATATAAATAAATACTTGGGATTCGCTCATGATGTGAGCTGTCCTTGCCAAACAAACACAAAAACCTGCAAAACAAAACAAACACAAACCGAAAACAAAGAAAAACGTCTAATCCTAGAACTCTACAAACTCTACAACTTGGAAGCATCCAAGTGTGCCTATGCATCAATCACTCTAGCATCGGGTGGCTTCTCCTTGCAATAGGAACACCCCAGAAATCATACACCTTCAACACCTCTTCCTTTCTCTCGGGTTCTTTCCTATTCCTATACCTACCCGGTAAATTCATCCACCAATTAACCACAATCACAGTCTCTTTCTCCTTCCCTTTTCTCCTCCTACTCTCAATCTCCTTAGGGATTAATTTCTCCAACTCATGATCCAGATGATCATCTATAGCCTGTAACTCATCTAACAAATCTCCTCTCGTCCTAGGCTTAACCCTAAACTCAACCTGCTCTTCCCCCACACTTATGCTCAACTTACCCTCACCCATGTTGTCACACCATCAAATTCCACGTGCAGGGTTTTACCGCGAGGCACGTCACAAACCAGGATCTAAGTCAACGGTCACAATAAATGACACTATATGATACGTAAAAATGACATAAGCAAACCATTAAGTTTTCATAAATAATCCATCGCTGCGGAAGCGTAAAACTTTATTTACAACACGAAAGCAAAAGTACGTAAGTCTGAAAAAGCTAAATAAGATGCATATGAATCCTAGACGCCATGAGACTCCGTGCGCCTATGATATGTTGCTACCTCAACGACCTGAGACAAAAATGCTAAAAACGTAAGCAAATAATGCCGGTGAGTTCACAGGTTGTATATTAAACGTTTAAGTAATAAAAGCCATCATGTTATCACTATGTTAGAAATGATAGTGTTAACTAGATGCATGAATAATACTACTACGACCGGAAACCATTACAGACAACGATATATGATTTTGCCCGAAACGATTATGCTTATGACCGAGACAATATGCACCCGCCCGGCTCCCAACCGACAGGTGGGGTCTGTCAGTCCCCAATAGATCTGTCAACATTTCCCCCGTATGCTATCCAGCATATTCATGGTTCCCCGGGGACTTTACGTATCGTATAGCACAAATGAATTTAACACCAGTATAACATGATAATTTATGAAATATGTATAAAGCATGTGTCTCCCCCGAAATGTAAAACATAAAGTGGGGCCGTGAAACTCACCTGATACTGCTCCCTCCTCTAAGACAAGTAAACCTGTTCAATAGACGGCACCAAAATACCGGTGACCTATCATGACGAGCGTATAAGGTGTTAGACTAACAACCTGTAGGTTGATTAGTCCCCAACAGTCCAGACCATAACCGTGTACATATGAAATGATGTTTAAACGTTTAACCGACCACACCAGACAAGACCCGACATCCCATTGGTGACCCGTCATCCCACGTGCTAGCCGAAAACAAGATATCATGCAACATATGCAATTAAACACTTAATACACGCAAGAGTTCACCTAGTCTAGCATAACGCTCAATTAACACATAAATAAGTCCGAGCACGTGTTACCAAGTCATTGGACATTTCACGGTGTTCCTAACATGTTCCTAGGCGTCAATCCGTGTTTCGGGATGTTAAAATATACATATAGCAGCTGTACACGCGATTAGGAAGCAAACATGTGATTAGGAAAAGCAACAGGTGATTAGGAGAGTCAAAATGGCGAGTAGGACTGTAACGCCAGTCATAATGGCGTTTGGTCCTCCCAATCGCCTATAGTTCATGCGATTGGGGGCAATCGCCTAATACAGGCGATTAGGAACCCATAATCGCCCTTACTGCTCTGTTCCGCGTTTTTGCGCGTTTAACCCTCCAAATCAGATCCGAAACATGTGGAAACACCCAATATCCAAACCAAAACATTAACCCAAACTATTTCAAGCAAAAACCCCTAATTTATCATCACCCTAGCCGTCCCGAATGCATGTGTTTTCCCAAAATAGCAATATTATCATGTAAACATCACATCCTCATGCAAAACTTACCCTAAATAGCATATATCCAGATTTCATCACATAATGACGTTGTCCGACAATATCCTACTGTTCTAGCATCATCTAGAGTAAACTCTATCCTCAAACAATCAACAAAACACAACATATCATCATCAATCCACCATAATCATTCAAACGGGTCAAAACGCCTAATATCAATATTACACATCTATGAACCTTCAAACTCCTAGGTTATCATCGTATTACCTCATTTAGATCAGAAACAAATAATAATACAAGAACAATCATGTTTAAACAATAAAAATCCTATCTTGCATGAATACATCACATATAACAAGTATAGAGGTTTGGGTTTGTTTAGAAACTGATTTTTAATGAGTTTTCAAAGACACAAATGTTTAGAAATCAGGTCTGGACCTTTAGGGATCAAAACAATATCATTACAAAGGTTTGGGATGAAGAACACACCTTGAAATGGTGAGATTATGAGGTGTAAAGCTTGGAAATGTTATTTCTTGCTCAAAAACGTGTTGCAGAGGTTGGATAAGGTGTGGGGTGGCTTTGGGGTGTATTAGGTTTCACAAATGATGTTTTAAAACATAAGGGTGGTATTTATAGGCGTTTTTAGTCGTCATATGCAGATCAGGCGAGTACAAGGTCTTTACAGGCGATTAGGGCTGCTACTCGCCAATTATTACTGGCGATTAGGCTATCCCATGTGGCCTAATCGCCTATAGCTATGTATCCGGGTTTTTGGCCCGTAACCCTATTTTAACATATATAAACACGTTTTCACATACCGACAAGTCACATAATGATTATAAGTACATAATGCACGATAACTAACACGTTCCCATCCGATCACCAATTCCCGGGACTCAAGACTTGCGTGTGTGCAATAAGCCCGGCGATTCCACAAATCGCCAATCCTTGTACAAATGGTTATGGACCGACACCCAATGATCCCTCAGACCATTGTAACGACTCCCGATGATTCTCGAATCATCGACACGACTCGACCGACCCGGTAAAGTATGATATTAAGTAATTGTTTTCAATGTTTTTCGTGAGGTAGACTCGTATGTATGCAAGTATGTAACGTATGTATGTAGAGTACGTGTTA